>JBBBDQ010001830.1:3375000-3405000 GCA_037127315.1 Ascarosepion bandense
TATGGGTATACCCATATACACCAGGCGACTATTTAAACAGACGTCTTCTTACGATTTTAGGGTTGTTTTTGTTATTTTTCAATTTATTGTTGGCATATCGGTTAAATTAAAATTTTTCTTAATACCAAATGAAAACTTAATGTTTCCAAAATCTACCATCCGCCCGTGCATTAAATGCTGCTGCCACGTCTGGTCGGGTGATCCTGCTATCCACGTAGGGGTCCTTGACAAAATCCAACGGGGAATCTTTAATGTGATCGATCCCGACATGGCAGCTCAGTTACAGTTACTTTCTCACCGTCACAATGTGGCGTCACTCTGTCTCTTCTACAAATACTTTCACGGGATCTGCTCCGATGAACTTAGCTCATTGGTGCCCCTATGTATGAATTTACTTGAGCCACAAGATTAGCAACTAGGTCCTACCCTTTTACTGTGAAACTAATTAAATGTAAACGCAAATCCTACTCCACCAGCTTCTTTTCTCGTACTTCCCGCCTATGAAATTCCCTTCCACTTACTTGCTTTCCCGACAGCTACGAAAAACAGAAAGAGTCCAGCAGACCGACCAACCGAAAAGAGTTAAAGTCAAAAAACAAACCAGCCAGCCAGCTAAGACAGATAAGATAAATTACCGCCGCCGATATCCACCAAACACAAAGACCAATCTTCGGCAGTTTCAGTAAAGCTTCAGTGAAAACTCAAATCAGCCATTTTGAATCGTTACAAACTTAAAAACTCCGATTGGAGTGAACAGACAATACCAACCAAAGGCTCGAATTATTAATTTTAAAGAGACAAGCACTAATCTTAGACGAAACTTCCGCTCCGTCGTAGAGATAAAGGATTGGCGTTTGTTTTATTCTATTTCTTTTTATTTCTTTTTGTTTGTATATAAGGACTTTTCCGCAACTTATTCAGGCATCATTCAATTTATTTTATTGCCATTTTTTTTAACCCAAATGTGCGCGCGTCTAGTCTGGTTTAACTTGGTAAAAAGACAGCTATCAAGATTTCAGCGTGACTTCCTTGGGATAAAAATGCACAGCGTGGGCGAGGAAGAATACCGTTGTAATAGACGACTTGAAGAACAGCTACTGTGTCGAAGCCATCAGGAACATTGGCCAGAGTATCCGCGTGTTACATAATTATATGATTCGTATGTGTAATTATGATATTTTTTAGAAGTATGATATGATATCACTATATATTAATGACATGGTTTCTCTGTGTTTTTATGATATCATTTCTATGTGTATGTATGATATGATTTCTATATATAATTATGAAATGATATCTATAGTCAGTTATATTGTTCCATTATATAATCATGATATGATTTGTATATATAAATTATGATATCATTTCTATATGTAATTATGATATGATTTCTCTATATAATTGTTTTATTATTTCTATATATAATTATAATATGATTTCTATCGACAATTATAGTATTTCCATATACAATCAAGGTATGGTTTTAATACATAATTATTATATGATTTTTTTCTGAAATTATGATAAGATTTCTATATAAGATTATATGATTTCTATATATAAGTTTATTTTCTGTTCTATTGTAATATAACAATCCCGCCCCACCCGAGGAAAGGCTGATGCAAGCGGGGGTGTTTTCCGGTCGTTGAAAGGAACGGATGTTTGTTTGACCCTATTTCCGGCAGATGCGGAAATAACTCAGAGGCAAACAGACAGGTGACTCTGAGAATTACGTAGGCGTCGCGTGGGCGTCGCGTGATCAAGGCAAAGCCGGAAGAAACAAGTCCCGGTTTTGGAAGATATATAAAGACCGCGAAAGCACGGATTAGACGGGCAGAGAGACAGAGGCAGACAGTCCGGACAGACCGAGACGAGAGGAGAACAGATACAACACCCCCCGTCAACCCTTGGAAGCGCGCTCTCACTCTCTGTTCACTAGGCTACACGGTCCATCGTCATTAATAAAGATATCAATTGATATATTTTTATATATATATACAGTGTTTGCTGTTTTGTGTTCGTCGAGATAACTGGAACCAGCATTCGCTGGGATAACAGACTTGTATTTTGGTGCTGGTGACTTGCTGTTTTGAAACAGCAAAACAGATTGATACGAGGGTTACCACGGTGAGATTGAAAATTCAACGGAATTAAAACTACCGGATAGAAGACGAAAATAGTGAGCAGCCGGACGACAGCGAGGAGGGAGGAAGGGAGGGAAAGAAGACGTGGATATGTAGGCAGTCAGCCAGGGTGGGTGTCTCTTTGGTTGATGGTGTGTGTGTTCTGCTCGTGTTTGTGGTGGGTCTCGTTAAAGGAAAAAAAAGGTGGGACAGCGTGCTTTTGCCGATCTGGCCGTGGGGATGGGAGGTGTGGATTGTTCGGTAGAGCGGAGGTGGTGAAACAGACTACATGTAGGGAGTAGCGCATTAGGTTTGGGGTTGACGGGGAGGAGTGGGGTGTTAGGGTTGACTGGGAGGAGGAGGGTTGAGATGTTTGCCTGTCTGTAGGTACAAAACATCTGAGTTGGTGATTTGTTTTTGTTGTTGATGTTTTGCCATATAAGTGGGGTGAGTTTGGGTGGATAATTGGATTAACTTGTTGATAACAATGTTTTCTTTGGTTTGTGCAAGAAAATAGTTAATATTTCGTAGAATAAATATTTAATGAAGTAATTGTTTTGTGTCTTGATTTTGCTTGGAGGGCGGCATGAACTTTCCAGACAGCCCAGTGGAGGTATTGACGAACAGCTGTTCTCAATGTGATTGTGGGGGTCGGTTGTGTGGTTGAGGTGGTTGAGTTTTTCCGACCAGTACTCGAGCCGAATTAAAAAAAAAAATGTTTGTGTTTTGCGTGACATTTCTACAGCATAGAAATGACTTAAATGTTATCGAGAGTTTTAAAGTGTAGTTTTGGTTGTGCAGTTGGCGGCAGCCAACAGGGTCGCCAGTTGTGGATGTATCTCAACATCGTTGCTTGAGGGCAGCTGCATTGTTTGGTTGTTTCTTTGCGAATGCACCGATTGTATGTGTTCTTAAAGCATTCACCCGCGTCTCGGTGTTTCGCGGTGTGGGTCGGATGTTGAAGAGATATTTTGTTATCAATGTGGTGGAGTCGGATTGTTTGGGGAGATTTGGGGGGGTTGAATTGGGATCTAAAACTTATTTTTATTTACGTAAAAGTACTTCACTTTTATGCTTTTGTGCAGGTTCCCATCAATTCAACATCCTCTGTGAATTTTCATTTATGTGACTTGGGAAATATCTTTTGAAGATATATTAGTTTCTGGAAGCTGGTAGATGCCTTGGAGCAGGTGGGTGTGGAGAGGTTTAGTGAAGGATATGACGAACTCCCGAGGAAGTTGACGATAGGAGTCATTGCTGGCGTGGTCGGCGTAATAATAATCCTGGGAATAATAGCCAGGAAGCGGATTTTTAGGTGTAAAAGAAGCAACAGTGCTTCGAAGGGGGAGATTGAGTTATCCGCTGTGAATAGTACTCCGGGGTCAACGGGCGTTCAACACTCTGCGTTAAACAGAGAGATGTCAACAGGTCAGATATGCTTGGTTTCGAGTCCAGAGGAGGTGGTTCAGGGAATGGAAAGCATTGTACAAACTAAGGAACTACGAGTCACGGGTCCATTTTTTTTAGACTAAATTAATATCCTCCACAAGTAAATTGCATGCGGATTAACGTTGGAATCAGGGTAATTTTCTTCATTTTCTATTGAACATTTCTCGGTCAGACTATGAATGATATGTACGGCAAATAATGACCATTTTTTTCTGTGTTCAAACATAGTATGTTTGAAATTAAATTAAATTAAATGAGGTTACATGTGTAACAATAAACTCGAGCAGGGCACTCATGCTGTTGGTCAAAGGTCATTTACTCGATGTTAGTTTAGAAACTGGGGCGCAATTACCGCCTATAATCATGTGGATTATGCATCGAAGTGTCTACGCTTATGGACAGAGTCGAGAAAGAAAATGAACATTTTTAAGAACTTTGCCCAATTCTGTGAAAATGGATATTAAAAAAAAACAAAAAAACAAAAAAAAAACAATGAAACATCGAGCTGGTAGAACAATTTTCAAGATGGACACGATCATTGTTGGGTTGCCGATGTAGGCTCCCCTATATTTTTTTGTTGTTTTTTTTTGTTTCGGCATGCACATGTTTTGTTGTGGCATGCACATGTTTTATACTATAGTCGGGCTTGTGTGGCATGGGGCGGAGAATGAGGGTGTTGCGCTTAAAATGTTCTTAGGTGAACATTTTGGAAAATGGGTAGGCGAGGAATGTAATATAACAATCCCGCCCCACCCGAGGAAAGGCTGATGCAAGCGGGGGTGTTTTCCGGTCGTTGAAAGGAACGGATGTTTGTTTGACCCTATTTCCGACAGATGCGGAAATAACTCAGAGGCAAACAGACAGGTGACTCTGAGAATTACGTAGGCGTCGCGTGGGCGTCGCGTGATCAAGGCAAAGCCGGAAGAAACAAGTCCCGGTTTTGGAAGATATATAAAGACCGCGAAAGCACGGATTAGACGGGCAGAGAGACAGAGGCAGACAGTCCGGACAGACCGAGACGAGAGGAGAACAGATACAACACCCCCCCGTCAACCCTTGGAAGCGCGCTCTCACTCTCTGTTCACTAGGCTACACGGTCCATCGTCATTAATAAAGATATCAATTGATATATTTTTATATATACCCGTGTTTGTCTGTTTATTGATATATAACACTATACCAAAATGTTCACAGTCATTCGATTCAAGTTTCACTGGTTTGTTGAGAAATTACCAATTTTTTACCCTCATATGACTGGTTTCTACACGCCTAGTAATGTTGCAAAAATCGAATTTTAAAGGAAATAACAAGTAGGATTTCTCAGAAGAAGCAGTAAGAATCAGTAAGTAACTCACAGCGAAACCTGTTTTCTGACCAAATAAATCAGGTTTGAAGAGGGCAGACCTCAAATGGAACCACTATATTGAATCTATAGCAAAATCTACTGCTAAGAAGATTGGGTCACTATGTCGATCCAGGATGTTTTTTCCACCTGAATCCATCCAGCATATATGCAAGTCAACCATTCAGTGTTCTTGACAAGCTCCAAAGGAGAGTCTGTAATGTGATAGGTACTGATCTGGCGACTCGACTGCAGCCACTTCCCCATCGTCGAAATGTGGCGTCCCTTTGTCTCTTCTATAAATATTTTCATGGCTTCTGCTCGGATGAACTTAAGTCACTGATGCCTCCTCAACAGGTGTTTACTCGTGCAACCAGACTGGCAACTGGGTCCCACCCATTCACAGTCAGGTTAGCCAAATGCAGACGACAATTCTACTCCTGCAGCTTCTTCTCTCGCACTTCCCGTCTGTGGAACTCGCTCCCATATTCTTGCTTTCCTGACGGCTACAACCTCCAGAAATTTAAATGCAAAGTCAATACTCATCTACTAACCACTGGGCTCTAGCTCTCTCCTCTCTCTTGTATAACCTTCCCTTTCTCTCCACCTATGTATCTGTCATAGCACCTGCTTTCTCAGCTTTCTATTGTTCCTTTCTAACTAGTTTGTACTCCTCACTCTTTTCTAATTAATATTTTTACATTCATGTAACCCCCTGCACATCAGTGGCGTTTCCGCCTTGCTCGGGGTGAAATGACTAAAAAAAAAAGTTTGACCTATAAATGAGTTCTGATGTGCTAATCAAACATAAAACTGAAGAAATTAATCATTTAGCGTTTTAAGGCAATATCGTGTGACCTGATACAAGATGATCATTTATTTATGGGTATGTATCACAGAATCTTCACAATTTTTCACTATGTTTCAGTCAGTCAGTTAAGTGCCATACGTGACGCACGCTTGGGCGTTCATTTCTCGAAAGAAACATGACTGACTGGGCAGAAGATTATCCTGCAGTAGGTTGCCATTACTTTCTGCAGTAGACTGGTTGTCAGACAAGTCTATAGAACCCAATCTGTCTCATTATTTGACTCATAGCTAGAGGAAGAAGAGATGTATTATATTATTACATTGTAATTAGTGAAGGATCAGTTTATTACTTCATAACAATAGAAAACCTATACCCCACTTTATGGCCACTAGAAGCCTTAATCATGATTCCAACTATTATATTCAATCAGTCGGTTAAGTGCCATACGTGATGCACGTTTGGGCAATCATGTCTCGGAAGAGACATGACTGACTGGGCAGAAGATTATCCTGCAGTAGGTTGCCATTACTTTCTGCGGTAGACTGGTTGCCAGCCAAGTCTATGGAACCCAATCTGTTCTGCTATTCTAACCATAGATGGGGAGAAGAAGAAATGGATTATATGATATTATTATATTAATTAATAATAATAAATGAGGAACCTGAGCTGAGACGTCACTGCTTCTGAATATTTTAAACTACACCTTAAAATGTTCGTGCAAAGTACAGTAATTTATGGATAATTTCTTCGTCCCCCAAGGTCGAGTTTATTGGGAGGAACCCGAAAATTGCTCAGTCCCCATAACCGTCAGTTTCGCTGGCCTCGGTATTGACCACCGATCCTCTAGTGCAATGGGGTAGTTAGGTCTCATGCATCTGTACCCCGGGACCGGTCACCTTTCAGTATTTTATTTTCTCCTCGGAATGAGACAGCTGAGCCGCACTCTACACAGGTCAAAGATTACCTAGTTACCGCATCAATGGGGCTTGGTAGTCTTGACTTAGCATGCAAGGAATCGACTCAGCGTGTCTAAACATGTCTTATGTTTGTATCATACGCGTGCCAAGTAGCAGACAAGTATATGGGAGTCGTTTATCATAAAATCTTCAGCCATTTTTGTTAATTCCATATCATTGTGTCAAACATAATTTCGCTTTGACTGGAAACTATTGTTTTTTAGCCTTTCGTGCCAACGTCCAAAGAGTATGAGCTCTAGGACAATGAATTAGTTTTAAAGCTTTCATTGCACCTGAGCAACGCCAGGCTATACTTCTAGTATAATATTATGCTCTGTAATATAATGATTATAAGAATAACGATAAAACTTTGTATTAAATGAAATTTACAACACCCTTAAGATCAATGTCTGAAATTGGCTTTGAGCGAGTGAAACCTGTGAATCATGGCAAAGACTACACTTCTAACATTATGGACTGGCGTTGCAGAATACCAAAGATCTGTACCAAATTAGGGAAACTACTTCACTCGAGTTCTACCACCAGCAGCTACTCGTAGAAAAATCAATGACATAATCAGGATGTCGAAGTTCTATATTACTTCAAAGAAAATGCTCAGAAGGAAACTGTCATCAATACTAGAATGATCGATAACAACAATAACCAAAGGAGAATCTGCAATGTGATCGATCCCGACTTGGTTTCTCCCCGACGTAATATGGCTTCTCTTTGTCTTTTCTACAAGTACTTTCACAGTTTCTGCTCCGACGAGGTTAGCTCCCTGGTGCTCCCTCTGCATGAATTTACTCAAGCTACTAGACTAGCATTTAGGTCCCATCCTTTTACAGTCAAACCAATAAAACGTATCCGCTACTTCTCATTTAGTAACTTCTTTTCTCGTGCTTCTCGCCTGTGGAATTCCCTTCCATATACCTGTTTCCCTGATAGCTACAATCCCCAAGTATTTAAATGTAAGGTCAATTGTCATCACTTATCTCTCTGGCTCGCATCCTTTCTCTCATGTTCTTTTCTCCGTCCTCTCCACTCTCATCACGCCAGTATTCTCATCCTTCTCTTACACACTTCCTGGCACCTCCTATACTCTCGTTCTTCTTTCTCATCACTTTTCTTCCTACGTAACCCCCTGCGCACCAATGGCAGTATAACTGTCTTGCTTGAGGTGAAATGGTTATAAAAAATGTTTGTTTCAAGAAAGAAATTTCATAAATTTATGTATGATCATCAGTAAAAAGAGGAGCTCAAAATGTAAACTACAACCGGGGATGCTAAACTCGAACAGATAATTAAATAATTGGGAACGGTTCTAAAAGATGACCAAATGTGCAACACTAAGATCCGAATGCGAATCAGCATTGCCGAGGATACATTTCAGAAGCTGAGTAGAGTATTAAATATCGCTGGAACAAAGAAGAGCGTACATGATGGTTATGTTATGTCTGTTCTTCAATATATTAGATACAGGTGAGGGATACCAGAATCAAGCAAGTACAAAAATTTAAATACCTAGGAAGTGTTTTCACAGGAGATGGAAAGTGCTATACAGAGATCTGAAGGTGAATTGGCATGGCAAAGGACGCATTCCAGAAGCTGAGTAAAAATACTAACACACAGGAAAATTTCACTAGAAACAACGAAAAAAGTGCTGGATTGCTATGTGATGTCAGTTCTTCAATATGAATGCGGGACAATATCATTGAAAATGAGGACAAAACTTGAAGCAGCGGAAATGTGTTTCTACAGAAGGAGGCTGCTAATATCGTGGACGCAAGCAACGATGAGGTGTTGGAAAGAATGGCAACAAAAAGAAAATTAATAGTGAGCATCAGGAAGAGGCAACTGAAGTTCCTGGGGCATGCAATAAGGAAGAAGAGCTTGGAGAACTTGATACTGTCAGGCTATATAGAAGGAAAAAGAGACAGAGGAAGGCAGCGGATAACATATTTGCAGGGCCTGAACAAGTGGATGAGGGAACGGAGGTTGCGAGATGTAACAGGAGCAAACATAAGAACCACAAGGGGTAATGATACAGGAAGGAACAGGTCACATAGAAGAAGAAGAAGAAGAAGAAGAAGAAGAAGAAGAAGAAGAAGAAGAACTCAATCTCATCAAAAAGAAAGGAGAGACTTGAAGCAAAAATCCTAGGTCCTACGCTCTTTCTGATCTACATTAATGATCTCCCCGATACCATAATATCCCAAGTAGGTATGTAAGCCGATGACACCACAGTTTACTCTCGCCTCGATCAAAATCTGGTGTGGGCGACAAAGGTAACCTTGAAGCCGAGCTTGAAAAGCACCTCCAATCCGTAGTGAACTGAGGTAAGAAATGGCTCGTTGATTTTAATGCTTCTAAAACGAAGCTACTATCAATTAACCATCATAGACAACCGCACCTACCTCCCATTAGTATGGACCAGGCTTGCCTCCCAGAGAGTAAAACACTGCGCCTACTTGGTCTCACACTTTCAGCGGACCTTAAGTGGAATGACTATATCGAATCCATTGCTATGAAAGTCGATTCTCTGTGCTGGGCCCGGAAGTTTTTTTCCGTCTGAATCTATCCTGCACATTTATAAATCTACCATCCGCCCGTGCAATTAATACTGTTGCCATATCTGGCTGGGTGCCTCTGCTATTCTCCTTGGGCTTCTCGACAAGGTAAAGCGGAGGGTCTGTAATGTGATCGATAATGACTTGGCAGACCACCTGCAGTCTCTCTCTCACCGGCGCGACGTGGCTTCCCTGTGTCTCTTCTATAAATACTTTCACGGCTTCTGCTCCGATGAACTTAGATCACTGGTTCCCCCTAGGTTCGAATTTGCACGAGATACTAGATTAGCAACTAGATCCCACCCTTTTACAGTGAAACCGATAAAATGCAACCGCAACTTCTACTCCAACAGTTTCTTTTCTCGTACTTCCCGACTGTGCAATTCCCTTCCACACGACTGCTTCCCCGACGGCTACAATCTCCAGGAGTTTAAATGTAAGGTCAATACACACCTCCTAACTCAATAACTCGCTTCCATTCTTTCAAACACTCTTCCCATCCTCCCAACTACATATCACCCCGCTTCTGACATTTCTTATATCTAACCACTCTTTCTATTTACCTTCCCCTATGTAGGCCCAAGCGCAATGGTGACAGTGGAATGCCTTTCTTAGGGTGAAACGATTAAAAAAATGAAATGTGCTTCTATAGAAGTTTGCTGCGTATACCATGAACTGAGCATGTGAGTAGTGATGAGCTTGTGGAGAGGATGGAAACAAGAAGTAAATCTATACTTAACATCAGGAAAAGACAGCTAAACTCTTTGGACATGCAATGAGGAAGGAGGGCTTGAAGAATCCGACACTCGCTAGACAGATAGAGGGAAAGAGAGACAAGGGAAACATCGTGTAACATACTTAATGGTTTTGAGCAAATGGCTGCCGGAGCGGAGTTTACGTTGGGTAGC
This sequence comes from Ascarosepion bandense, assembly GCA_037127315.1. Taxonomy (NCBI): domain Eukaryota; kingdom Metazoa; phylum Mollusca; class Cephalopoda; order Sepiida; family Sepiidae; genus Ascarosepion; species Ascarosepion bandense. Next base: position 3,385,160 of record JBBBDQ010001830.1, read on the forward strand.
AAGAGAAAGCTTGTTAAGAGCCACTAGGAATAAGATGTGGAAGACGAAAAATGCATGCAGAATGATTCCTTTTAAGAAAAAAGGATAATGTTTTCATTATTTAGAAAACAACCGTTTAAAAAATCAACGATTGCATGCCAACAAATAAACAAAAGCGTCTTGGTTAAGGATTACATCGAAAACCGTAACAGAGATTTAACTACATTTGGCTAAAATTTATATTTGTAAATCTTGTAAGAGTTATTTCCCTTTAAATTAACGATTAAGCAATCTTTCATTATCTTTTTCTTTCTTTCTTTTTTATCCATTTTATCCACTTAATCTTTATTAAGTGTAAAATGTTTTCTTTTTATTGTTTTTTGCATTCTATCCTCGTCTTTCCTGGAATTTTCCATTTCTGTCCCTGCTTTACAAGTGAATGTGGGTGTGGCGTAAGTGAGACCGACTTAGAATGCGATGTCTTCTTCTTCTATGTGCCCTGTCTCTTCAGGACGTAGGCGATCATGGCTCTCCACGTCTCCCTATCCCTTGTGGCTCTTAGTATGTTTTCTCCTGTTGCTCCTGGCAACCCCCGTTCCGTCATCCACCTGATCAGACCCTGCAAATATGTTATCCGCTGCCTTTCTCTGTCTCTCCTTCCTTCTATCTGTCCAGTCAGTATCAGGTTCTTCAGGCTCTCCTGCCTCATTGCATGTCCCAGGAACTTCAGTTGTCTCTTCCTGATGCTCAGCATCAATTTCCTTTTTGTTGCCATTCTTTCTAACACTTCGTCGTTGCTTGTATGCTCAGTCCACGATATCCGTAGCATCCTTCTGTAGAACCACATTTCGGCCGCTTCCAGTTTTGTCCTCATTTTCGATGATATTGTCCAGCATTCACAGCCGTATTGAAGAACTGACATCACGTAGCAGTCTAGCACTCTTTTCTTCGTTTCTATTGAGATTTTCCTGTGTGTTAGTATTTTGCTCACCTTCTGGAATGCGTCCTTTGCCATGCCAATTCGCCTTCGGATCTCCGTGTCGCACTTTCCATATCCTGTTAGAACACTTCCTAGGTACTTAAATTCTTGGACTTGTTTGATTCTGTTATCCCCCACCTGTATTTGGCATTTTGGTTTGTATCTTTTGCTGATGACCATGCACTCAGTTTTCTTAAAGTTTATTTGAAGTCCCTTCTTGTCACTCTCCACTGCTACTTTCTGTATGAGGTCTTGTTGTTTCCTTTCCGTGTCAGCAATCAGCACTGTATCGTCCGCATATCTTATGTTGTTCAGGTTGTGGCCACCAATAACAAATCCTGGTGTGTCAGCTAGGGTCCTCAAGATATTCTCGCTGTATAGGTTGAACAAATCCGGTGAAAAGACACATCCTTGTCTTACGCCTTTTTCTATTTTTGTGTATCTACTGAGGTGGTTACCTGTCCGTATGCAGGCCGTTTGCTGCCAGTAGAGATTCTTGATTATTCTTATGTCTTTGCCGAAAATGTCGAGGTTGCCTAGCATCTCCATCAATTCTTTGTGTCGTCAGTGAGATGAATTTCCTTTGTTAAATTCAAGGGAAAGATACAATACAAATCGTTTTCTTTCCCCTCATCGATGGGCTAAACAGCAAGATTTCTATCAAGAAAGATAATTGTTTTTTTCTGAAAAAAAAAAACAGTTAATTTAATATTCACTCGCAAAAAATTTAAATTATTCTTACAATCCTAAAATACGTTTCGACTTTAAATAATACATACAAAGGGGTGGTAGGTCGTAAAAAATGTTCCCCAAACTGAAATCAAAATATTAATCTCAAATTGCACGCATATTTGAAATAGAATATATGACACATCGACTCTACTAGAATGACCATGTAGAACGAAATTATTTTTCTGATAATTTTCACATAAATTTTTTTATGATTATAGATTTTAAGCAATACTTCTTTTCACTTTATATGCTATGCCTTTAACAATGCTAACAATCATGGCTTTCCACAGTTTTCAATATTTTGTTACTCGAATCAGTATTTTTTTCCCTATCCTTAATTCCAGTCTCTGTTCTGCTAATAATTTACGCCAAATCCTCAATTTGGTTACTCAGTATTTTATGCCTCTCTTGGAATCACTGTTTCCCGTGAGTGTCAAATAGCTGTTGGAAGAATTAGTAGATTCATAATTAATCAGAATTTGATAAACAAACAAGAAATCTTAGTGTGGATATAAAGTGGGATATAAATTTTTATTTTAAAATCAATATATAAAATTATCACGCACTCAGTGGCCACGGTAGTTTTTAAATATCTGTATCCAAGAGAATATAAATAAATCTATGCGTATGTAGAAAATCAATATTTGATTGATTGATTTGTCTTCCTCCTTGGCCTTACTCTGTCGGCGGACCTCAAATGGAATGACTATATCGAATCCATTGCCAAATCCACCGCTATGAAAGTCGGTTCTCTGTGCAGGGCCCGGAAGTTTTTCCCGTCTGAATCTATCCTGCACAGATATAAATCTAACATCCGCTCGTGTATTGAATACTGCTGCTACATCTGGTTGGGTTCCCCTGATACTCTCCTCGGGCTTCTTGACAAAATACCACGGAGAATCGATACTGACTTGGCAGACTGGCTGCAATAACTCTCTCACCGGCGTGATGTGGCTTCCCTGTGCCTCTTCTACAAATACTTTCACGGCTTCTGCTCCGATGAACTTAGATCATTGTTGCCGTCTAGGTACGAATTTACACGAGATACTAGATTAGCAACTAGATCCCACCCTTTTACAATAAAACAGATAAGATGTAACCGTAATTTCTACTCCAACAACTTCTTTTCTCGCGCTTCCCGCCAGTGGAATTCCCTTCCACATGTCTGCTTTCTCGACAGATACAATCTTCAGGAGTTTAAATGTAAGGCCAATAGACACCTCCTATCACAGTAACTTGCACCTATTCTCCCAACACCATCTACCCAACCCTCATTCTCGTTATCCTTACCAGCCTATCACCCTCCTATGACATTTCCTATATCTAACCATTCTTTCTCACCAATTTCCCCTCTATGTAACCCCCTGCGCAACAGTGACAGTGAAATGCTTTGCTCGGGGTGAAACGATTATTAAAAAAAAATCAACCCTTTGCAGGTTTTTTAAAGACAGAAAATAGTTTGGATTTTATGAATTTTAGGCTGAATAATAATGATTTAAAGGACACAAACCAAAGAATAAGGTGTTATGACCGAAGGGCCATAGAAAGACAACACGGACTCGGATATAAGGTTGAATAGTATATTCTCGTGAAACGTACTGCAAAGGTAAACGTTAACTGGAGAGTACTTTCTCTCTCAGGCGCCCTGACTCACTCATTCACTCAGTCTGTGACTACTAGTCAGTGACTCTCCACTCAGAGTTGGTAGCCATATTATAAAGGTGTGCACGAGTCCATTTGTAGGTAGGTACCTACAATATAAAGTTTGATGACAAAGTGGGTAGAAGGTGTTGATTCACACCTTTTCCAGCGGTATTTGTGCGTAACTGAATATAAAGAACAAGAGGGTAATTCGAACGTGGCTCTTCAATTAACAAATCCAAACCATTACACCACCCACACATCCAATCTTACTGAACCTGGTATTACCAAGTGGTCACCTATCTAGGTTCTGACTCCGCTCGATGTTTTTTTAACACGTGATATATCATCAAAGATGAAGGAGAGGCTTGACGCAGCTTAAATGTTGTTTTACAGAACGATGCTGAGGATACCATGGACGGAGCACGTGTGCAACGATGAGGTGTTGGAAAGGATGCAGATGAGAAATGGGACACGTAATGAGGAAGGAGGGCCTGGAGAACTTAATACTCATAGGTCGGATAAATGGAAGGAAAAACGGGAGAAAGCAGCGCGAGACGTACTTGTTAGGTCTGAACAAATGGTTGACGGAACGGGGCTTAGAAGACATATCAAGAGAAACATTATTGACAGCGACAAGAGACAGAGCTAAGTGAAAGTCCATGATCGCCTACGCCCTGAAGGGACACGACACATGAGGAAGAAGAAGAAGAAGATCGTACGAGAACCGGTTTTATTAAATAAAGTTTTTGTGTTAACGTATGAGTTGAAAGTGGGCAGCAATCGCAAATCATGCGAACAGGGAGGATATGTAACGGTTGACCCTAGACGTGAAGAGATGATGATCGTGACCATCAGGGTAGTATCCACTCGGGAGTCTGAATGATGTTTTAGTACGAAGGTAAGAGGAGGTAAGAAATACAGATTATGTAGACTATGTAACAGTTGATTTGAAGTGAAGATTGTAGCGACCAGGGAAGCCTCCTCTCGGGAGTCTGAATGATGTTTTGGTACGAAATTATGAAGAGGTAAGACGTGTAGATTATGACGATATGCAAATTAGGTATCTGTTAACTCTAAGCATAAAGAGGTAAAGAATGCAGAGATCAGGGAAGCATCCACTCGGGAGTCTGAATGATGTTTTGGCACGAACTTATGAAGAGGTAAGACGTGTAGACTATGACGATATGCAAACTAGGTACCTGTTAACTCTAAGCTTAAAGAGGTAAAGATTAGAGAAATCAGGGAAGCATCCTCTCGGGAGTCTGAATGATGTTTTGGCACGAACTTTTGAAGAGGTAAAAAGTGTAGATTACGACGTTATGCAAACTAGGTACCTGTTAACTCTAAGCTTAAAGAGGTAAAGATTGCAGAGATCAAGGAAGCATCCTCTCGGGAGTCTGAATGATGTTTTGGCACGAACTTATGAAGAGGTAAAAAGTGTAGATTACGTCGTTATGCAAACTAGGTATCTGTTAACACGAAGCTTAAAGAGGTAAAGATTGCAGAGATCAAGGAAGCATCCTCTCGGGAGTCTGAATGATGTTTTGGCATGAACTTATGAAGTGTTAGGAAGTGTAGATTATGACGATATGCAAACTAGGTATCTGTTAACTCTAAGATTGAAGAGGTAAAGATTGTTGCGATCAGGGAAGCATCCTCTCGGGAGTCTGAATGATGTTTTGGCATAAACCTATGAAGAGGTAAGAAGTGTAGATATGCAAACTAGATAACTTTTGACTCTAAAAATGAAGAGATGAAGATTGTAACGATCAGGGAACCATCCTCTCGGGAGTTTGAATGATGTTTTGGCACGAACATATGAAGAGGTCAGAAATGCGGATTCTGAGGATATGCAGACTAGGTAACTGTCGACTCTAAACTTGAAGAGGTGAAGATTATAGCGATCAGGGAAGCATCCTCTCGGGAGACTGAATGACGTTTGGGCACGAACTTATAAAGAAGTAAGAAGTGCAGATCATGAGGATATGCAGACTCGATACTCTTGACAGTTGAAGAGGTGAAGATTGTAGCAATCAGGGAGGTATGATTTCGAAAACAAGACGTCTGAATTTAACTTACTTTTTATCAGGACCATAGAAAGGTAATACGGATGGTTCCCTCCTACCTGTATCTATGGCCTGGCGGGTTTTATATCAAACTGAAGGAAATAGAACATTTTTCTTGGTCTTTCATCTTTTCATATGCGAGTGTCGGCTGAAAAATTGAGGTTTATTGTTCAACATCGTTCCCATTGCGGTCAACACACTCCTTTAATCAGTGTTGTAGAGTTTAGATCAGATTAATGAAAAATCTTTCATCTTTTCGGGAACAAATCTCGTCAACTGCAGATATAAAGTCATTATCACTGCGATATTGTTTCTTAGCCAACGTTTTCTTTTCATTTTGGGGAACAGATAAGGCTCGTTAACAAAAGCAAAATAACTGAAATAGTCTCGAGACACCAAATATCATTTTTAACTTACTTGATGGTGCTGAATCTAAAAATGACCTTACTATTTCTTGCTTAGCTACCGTTTTATTTTGTACATAAATTCCTCAGGTCTTTTCATTTCTTTTCTGTATATATGAAACCGACCGATGGCAATTTTTCTCAAAGTAAAATCGGAGAAACCACTTTATCCATATTTAAACCAACTAATATTGTATGGGATGTGCGTTTTGGTGCATTGGATATCAACACGAAACGAGAATACGGGGTGCCGAGTTCGAAATCCAGTTGAATTCGTTGCATTTAAGTACGCACAAATACCCTTGGGAAAGGTATTAATCCGTCTCTTCCCTCCAGTTATAGGTTAAATAATAGGACAGATTGGGTTCTATAGCTTTGGTTGTCAACCAGACTACCGCAGAAGGCAGTGGCAACCTACTGCGTGATAATCCTCTGCCCAGTCAATCATGTCTCTTTCCAGACATGATCGCCCCAGCGTGTATCACGTATGTCACTGAACTGACTGAATATTGGTCTGCTTATTGAGAAACACCATTTTTCCATAATTATGAGATTCTAATTCTTTAAAAGTAACAGGATTGAATATACCAAAACCGATAAATATTTTCATCAAATAATTAATTAAACTAGCAGAAGAAATACAACCTAAGAATTATAGTAACAATTTTCACTTTCTTTATTGTCTGTTATGATCAATGTTATTTAAATTTCTTTTGATAATCCAGCAGTAGTCAGACATCATTCTTTTGTTCCACCGTCCCTGGTAGAGTTTTTGTTTTGATATCCTAATAAAACCGTTTTCCTTGGTTATCACTTGCATCGTCGCAATTATTCAGAAATTTATTTAGATGGCTATGTAAAAAAATGAACCGTAATACTCATATTATTGTATTACTGATAAAGTGTATAATTAATAAAATTTATCGGTTAGTTTGAATTTTGGCATGAAAGGGAAACAAATTCAAGACTTTATTTTAAACTTTTTGACTCAAAAATGTTTTTTCTGATAAAAGCTGACATAACTTTATTGGTCAACCTGTAAATTTATGACATTTATTAACTAAATGTTCCGATCATCCATGATCGTAAATCTTTCCCAAAAATAAACTATTTCAGTATACCAAAAACGGTAGCTAACTATGAAAATCTAAAGTAATTTTTCGGAATCAGCACAGTAAATTTAGCTATAAAACGTGTATTGATCCTTGGTACTAAAAATCGTGTTGACCAGTGTAATAGTCAGGTAAAGCCAAATAATAAGAAAAGGGAGGGGCATCAAAGCCTCAGTCACACACAGCAGCCAAGAAAAATTGTCTTGATGAAACAAGACAATTTCCGTCACTTTCCTGAGCGTTTGATCGCGATAGCCTTTCGTAAATGCCTCAGAAAAATGGTACCCTCCATTGGCGATGTGGATCTTTTGATGATAGTCAATAAAAAAAAAAGCGTTTTACGTCCTCAAAAATTTCCTTCTTTGCTGATGAGACGGGCTTGTCCATCTTAGGAACGAATGATGAGAGTTGTTTTTTTTTTACTGCATTGTTTATCTTTTTGCCACAAGCTCAAAGTGATGGACCTAACACACATCCTGAGTTGAGAAACGTTCAAGGAAAGAAGCCGGCTCTGCCGCAAATGATGTCAGCATTTCCCGGATCATCCTCACCTTCTCGCTCTTTTCATCAGGTGTCAACGCGTGAGCAGGAACGATTAATTTTCTCCTCGGTGATGGAAGTTAGATGACGTTGGGTCATCTTCAAAGTTTTCTCTTCCATTATTTTGGCCATTTTTTCGCTATTAATACGGCTGAGACATTATCCTTTAATGTAGCAACCATATGTGAAACTAACCTTAACCCTTCTATCCCCTCTTCTGAGTTTGACGTTCCTTGCTACCTTCCCCTTTTCAGGAAGGATTCCAATGTTCATATGCATGCGCTTGGTGTGTATGTCAGCGAACACCTTCCTCTAGCTAGGGCGACATCCCCTGAATACCCGGATCATTCTTTCATGTGTTTCCGCCTCTCACTTCTAAGCTCGATTAGCTATCTCTTCTTTCTCTACCGCTCTCCTTCCTCCCCTGACTGTTCATTACTTGACAGTGTCTCTGATAATATTGACAAAGCCATCTCTTCCCATCCCTCCGCCCATATATTTGTGTTTGGTGACTCTGTCACCGACCCTGCTGGTGTCCACACCATGAATTTTTCAATAACCCAATCCCTTACGCAAGTGGTGAACTTCCCCACGCGTTTCTCCGACAACCCTAACTGAAGGGACTCACTGCTAGACCTCTGCTTCACTTCCATCCCAGACTCTTGCACTACGAGACAACTCTGCCCACTCGGAAACTCTGACCACACCGTAGTTTCTATCAACATTTCACTCCACTCCCACCCGACCCAAGAAACCCAGAAAAGTAGAATATCCTACTGCTACCAAAGAGCAGACTGGGATTCGTTCCGAGACTTCCACTGTGACGTCCATTGGAACAACGTTTTTAGTTCTCTCATCGAAGAATGTACATCCGAGGTCTCCTCCTGGGTTAAGGCTGGCATCGATGCTTTCATCCCTGCCAGGAAATTTCAGCTTAAATCTCATTCGTCTCCATGGTTCTCGCCCGCTTGCTCGGCCGCCATTGCCCACCGGAATCATTTCTTCCGACTATCGTAGCTACGCGTCGGACCAAAACAGACGCTTTTTCGTTTCAGCTCGTAATAAGTGTAAAAAGATACATAACGAAGCTAAGATGTTATTTGCTGCCAGAATGAAGCAACGCATAGCATCGTCAAAGTTCGGCACCAAGGACTACTGGCGACTCTGTAAAAGAGTACTTAACAAGAGCAAGTCCACAATACCCCCACTAATAAACAAATTTGAGGTCCTCACCTCCTCAGCGGACAAGGCTGAATGCTTTGCCCGCAGATTCTCGAATAATTCGAGACTGGACTCGTCTGGAGTTTCTACACCCGACTTCCCACCTAGAACTGATGCTCAACTGAATGACGTCCATATTACACCCTCGCTTGTCTCTAAGATAATCTCAAAACTTGACCCTCACAAAGCGAGCGGAGGGGACGGAATCCCATTCATAGTCTTAAAGAAATGTGCCCCCGAACTTTCCTCTGTACTTTCTAAGCTCTACAACTTCTGCCTATCTGCTTCCTGCTTTCCTGCCTGTTGGAAATTTTCCTGTGTAGTTCCTATATTTCAAAACACTGGAGAACCCTCGGACCCCGCAAATTACCGACCTATCAGCCTTCCTCCGATCTTTGGCAAAGTGTTCGAAGCCATTATCAACGCCGAGGTCGTTCAGCATCTCACGGCCCACGGGTTCCTCTCAGACAAACAGTATGGCTTCCGCTTCACCAAGTCTACGGCTGATATACTAACGACCATCACCGAGTACATATATCAGGCACTCGATAGGAATGGTGAAGCCCGAACCGTTGCCTTGGATATCTCTAAAGCGTTCGACAGAGTTTGGCACGCTGGCCTTCTGTGCAAACTGCGGAGCTATTGTATAGCTGGACAATTGTTTGAACTAATCCAGTCATTCCTATCTAACCACAAATTGAAAGTGGTATTAAACGGACATGCATCCCAGAGCTACCATACGAACGCGGATGTCCCTCAAGGCTATATCGTAGGTCCTACGCTCTTTCTGATCTACATTAATGATCTCCCTGATCTCCATAAGATCACAAGTAGGTATGTACGCCGATGACACCACAGTTTATTCTCGCCTCGACCAAAAATCTGGTGTGGGCGACAAAGCTAACCTTGCAGCCGAACTTGGAAAGGACTTCCAATCCGTAGTGGACTGCGCGTAAATTTTAATGCTTCTAAAACGAAGCTACTATCAATTAATCATCATAGACAATCGCACCTACCTCCTATTATCATGGACCAGGCTTGCCTCCCAGAGAGTAAAAAACTACGCCTCCTTGGTCTCACACTTTCAGCGGACCTCAAATGGAATGAAAATATCGAATCAATTGCTAAATCCGCTGCTATGAAAGTCGGTTCTCTGTTCAGGGCCCGGAGGTTTTTTTCCGTCTGAATCTATCCTGCACATTTATAAATCTACCATCCGCCCGTGCAATTAATACTGTTGCCATATCTGGCTGGGTGCCCCTGCTATTCTCCTTGGGCTTCTAGACAAGGTACAGCGGAGGGTCTGTAATGTGATAGATACCGACTTAGCAGACCGCCTGCAGTCTCTCTCTCACCGGCGCGACGTGGCTTCCCTTGTGTCTCTTCTATAAATACTTCCACGGCTTCTGATCCGATGAACTAAGATCACTAGTGCCCCCTAGGTTCGAATTTGCACGAGATACTAGATTAGCAACTAGATCCCACCCTTTTACAGTGAAACCGATAAAATGCAACCGCAACTTCTACTCCAACAGTTTCTTTCCTCGCACTCCCCGACTGTGGAATTCTCTTCCACATGACTGCTTCCCCGACGGCTACAATCTGCAGGAGTTTAAATGTAAGGTCAATAGACACCTCCTAACACACTAACTTGCTCCCATTTTATCAAACACTCTTCCCATCTGCCCAACCCTCATCCTCGGTATCTATCCTTACACATCTATCACCTTCCTCCTGACATTCCTTATGTCTAACCACTCCTTCTCTTTACCTTCCCCTCTGTAGCTCCATGCGCAACAGTGGCAGTGGAATGCCTTGCTTGGGGTGAAATGATTAAAAAAAACTTAAAAAAGAAGACTGACAGAAAAATTTATATATATATATCTGCCATAAGTAGATTTTTTTTATTACTACTCATGATGATAATAAAATTGTAAAAACATAATTAAAAAACAGGCTAGCTAACCGGCTTGAACCTCGCTCAACCGAATTAAATCGAGGTTAATAAATAAATAATTATCAATAAAAGTAATGGGCAATATGTAGAAAAAAAATTTTAAGACGGAATTGAGTTGCAGGCCAAATATATTATCATTGTTTTCATAATAAAGGTTTTAAAGAGAGAATGTATATGGCTTACAACACTTAATCTTCGAAACGCCAAAAATTAACGATCTATATATCAAATTGTTTGTTACTGTATATATGTGCTTCAGTTTTGTAACGAGGATATCCCTCATATATTGTTCAACGTCACCTTCTGACAGAAGGTATATTTCTAATTTTTAAATAAAGGGAAAAAGAACTGTTTTTTTTAATAATTTATTTTTTTCTTTTGTGATGTTTTAGAATAAACAATTATTTTATTGACAATAATTAAATTGCTTCGTTATTCATATGAAGCCATTTTCTATTTGAAAATCGGTAGCCATGTCAGTATTAATATCACAGCTTGGGATAAAAGGGGAGAAAATTACTGTTGATATTTTAATTGGATATCTGGAAATTTAATTTACAGCATAATTAATAATATTACAATGTGCCGTACGAAAGAGAGCTGAAAACATGTATGTATTAATTTCCCCTTTTCTTATGAATAACTGCATTGTGTAATTTTACGTAAGCTGATACCTGGCCTTTCAAAAAAAAGACTTAAAAAATTGCTAGCGATTTTATGTTGGAAATAGACAAGATTTGACATCGTTGTGTTATCAAGTATCTTAAGAAAAAAAGCGTTTAGCTCCCAAGAATATTCATGCTGATATTTTTTTTTTGGTTTTTTAATCATTTCACCCCAAGCAAGGTATTCCACTGCCACTATTGCGCTTGGGGCTACATAGGGGGAGATAAATAGGAAGAGTGGTTAGATATAGGAAATGCCAGAAGTGGGGTGATAGATAGTTGGGTGGGTGGGAAGAGTGTTTGAAAGAATGGAAGTTAGTTTGTTAGGAGGTGTCTATTGACATTACATTTAAACTCCTGCAGATTGTAGCCGTCGGGGAAGCAGTCATGTGGAAGAGAATTCCACAGTCGGGAAGTGCGAGGAAAGAAACTGTTGGAGTAGAAGTTGCGGTTGCATTTTATCGGTTTCACTGTAAAAGGGTGGGATCTAGTTGCTAATCTAGCATCTCGTGCAAATTCGATCACATTACAGACCCTCCGCTGTACCTTGTCTAGAAGCCCAAGCAGAATAACAAGGACACCCGACCAGATATGGCAACAATATTCAATGCACTGGTGGATGGTAGATTTATAAATGTGCAGGATATATTTAGACGGAAAAAAACCTCCGGGCCCTGCACAGAGAACCGACTTTCATAGCAGCGGATTTAGCAATGGATTCGATATATTCATTCCATTTGAGGTCCGCTGAAAGTGTGAGACCAAGGAGGCGTAGTTTTTTACTCTCTGGGAGGCAAGCCTGGTCCATGCTAATAGGAGGTAGGTGCGATTGTCTATAGTGTTGTAGGCCCAGAATAAGTCCGAAAGAAAACTCGGGTATTAGTGAAACATATATATTTAAAGAAATAACAATTACAAAGTGTGTTACACGTCAATCAGACTGCCATATATTAGATTGGGATGATTCAACTCAACTATATTTAGTTGTCCCTCCCAGTAAGGGCAACATGTGATACATGGTCAGTTATGACTGGGATTTCCGGACTATATTGCCCGGCCAAAAAATGTCTGTCTATTTTTGTCCAGTCGTTCTTCTACCCTTCGGCGTAACCACGACTGGGTTATTGCTCTCTGCTCGGAAGCAGAGAGCGCCCTCTATCCGAAGCAGAGAGCTGACAGTGTCGTAGTAGAGAACAAGGACTCAACTAATCAACTATATTTGGTTGTCCCTCCCAGTAAGGGCGACATGTGACACATGGTCAGTTATGACTGGGAATTTCCGGGCTATATGGCCCGGCCGAAAAATACCTGTCTATTTTCCCCAGTCGTGCTTCTACCCTTCGGCGGAACCACGACTGGGTTATTGGTCTCTGCTCGGAAGCAGAGAGCGCCCTCCACCCGAAGACGGAGTGCTGACAGTGTCGTAGTAGAGTACAAGGACTCGACTCAACTCCACCGAGAGGCATATTCTCCCGGTATTCATAGTAACAGGAAGAGTTCATTATGTTCCAAAACGGGTAGATCCCATAACACTGAGTCACCCCAAAACTGATCACTTGAAGATGGAGTCATAGTAAAAGTATGATTCGGAACCATGAGAAATTTTGTGTCGTGAAAATGTTAATTTAATTATATATACTAGCGGAAGCCGCGGAAGGATAATTATGATTTCTTATTAAAAATTTCCTTTGTCATACTACAAATGATAGTAACGTCTTCAAACATAAAGATATTGGATAATAAAATAACGATAAAACAGAGTGTAATTTTATTAAAATATCTATAAAAGTAATGTCCATAGAAGCTACTTTACTGTAATCTTATATTATATTAAGCGACGTATTCACAGACCATAACCAAAATACTATACACTATTTTGTGAGAGAGTTTGAAAGAGAAAACGTTTTTTTATTACTGAAAATCATGGCTCCTGTGTCCATTGTAAAGACCAACTGAGTAATGGCCAAGGGTGTAGAGGTCAGAAATTTCGTTATTAGGTCGCGGGATACGGCAACAAACCTACCCATTTTTACTATAATGTACATTACACACACAAATACTGCTACAACCACCATCTTAAGCTGCTACTGATACGGTAATCCTATAGGCTCTCTCCTCCTACACTTTCACTCTTTACTACCCTTCCGTTTGGCAAAGATGAGAGAAAGGCTGGGGAGATTATAAAAAGATAGAGGTGAATGAACAGCTCGTGTAGAGAGTAAGTATCTATCTTTCTTCAGTGGCGTAACGGACGGAGGAACTAAGTAACTAACTAACTAAGGAAGGGACAAGCAGAATTATTATATGATATTTAAACTTTTTTTATTATTAAATTTCGTCTACAAGACTGAAAATTGAGAAGTTTTTTTAAATATAAATATGCATCCTCTCGTAAGAATCGAACCTGCTTACAACTGGACAGAGAAAAATTGTCTTTGAATCCAAAGTGCGTCAAACCGACTCGGTTATCGTATAGCGCGGCTAAGCCGCAACAATTTTGAGAAGTGTCTTTAAGTGAAATTCTTCTCGTCATAAATTCGTCGAAATTTCTCACATCTGCTCAATTTCGTTTCCAACTGTAAAAAATACATAATTTTCTGGAATAATTGAAATTTAGCTCTCAATATATATATATATATATATATATATATATATATATATATATAATTAGTTAGTTTTTGATCGTATTTGAATTAAACTAGTACACAGTTGTATTAACAAATGTTCAATACAATTTATGGATGTTATGGCTATTGCTGCTGGGTTGGTTCTTTCATCTAAACATCCATGACTTGTTGAATAACTTTCGTCGTTGAAATAAATAGGCAAAGAGAAAAGGAAAGATACAGAGACACTAGAGGGACAATTTGGACACTGATTGTATTTTTTGATTCCAACGACCTCTTGTTGGGGAAATTCCTTCCCGAACAGTCGGCACGTCTTTACCAGTCAAAGTCCAACAGAAAAAAGAGAGAGAGAGATAGAGAGTTTATCTTTTGGCATCAGGAAGCGTTACTTTTTGCACATGCGTAAATTGTCTTTCCTGTCAGAGGACTGCTGGGAGATTTTTAGGTTTATTTCATTTTGTACTTTTATTTTATTTTGTATTTTTATTTTATTTCGTAGTTTTTATTTTATTTTGTATTTTTATTTTATGTCGTGTCTTTTATTTCATTTCGTATTTTTATTCAGCCCTACAAATTACATTGTAGAACTTTTTAATATTTTTTATCTAGGAATGAGTAATTTCCGCGACCTAGGTTTCAAACTTTCGGCATCTTCAGGCGATTTACAATAACTGCTTTTCCCGTTTTTCAAATTTCAATTTTCAAACAACTGAAAAATTTTCAAAATTAGTGAAGAGTTGTTTAAGGATCTTAGAACCCGTTCATTCATGTTTAAATAATCCTAGTAAGTATTTATGGATATGTTTAAAATATATATACATGTGTGTGTGTATTGTGTGTGTGTGTGTGTGTGTGTGTGTGTGTGTGTGTGTGTGTGTGTGTGAAATGTTAGAGAATAGAAATCGACAACCGTCTGCCCGTTGACATCGCTACATTATTTGAATACATCAATCAAAAGCGTATGTATGTACGCAACGTCACACATAGACATATATATGCCAAGCATCATACGGTTCGCATATAGTTATGTTTGTGTGAGCTCCGGTAGGCGGGCGCGCATGTGTGTGTGTGTCTCTGCGTACGTCAGTGAGTGTACAAGTGTGTATAATGTCTGCGTTTGTCACGACGACAAATTTTCCTCCCAAATTTCCTCCCACTTCCACAAAAATACACCAATATACGCAGCCCTACATATAGACAATTTTTTAAAAATAATTAATCAGTTTGTCTGACGATCGCAAGAGCGTGAAACCCAGGGTCAGAAAATCACACCTCGCCCGTCGATTTCAACGTATGTGTGTCATAATCGGACTGCCATACAAAGAACTGTGAAGGCTTGTGTAGTACCATCCACACTTTTTGGAACTGCTGATAACAAACAATCGGTGCAGAAGTTCGCCACAGATCGCATGAACAGCAGACCTCGGTTATTTAATCCATAACTGGTGGGAAGGGTACCAGTGCGTAAGTGAATGCAGAGTGCTCGACTGGAATTGGAACTCGGCTCACCGATTTCCCCTTCCGAGCAGACATCCCCTGCACCACAACGCACATCCGTCAATAAACGCTTACAGCACTTGGTATTCACTCTGCGGTTCTAAGCTTTCGGCTCACATGAGACATCTTCAGAGAGGTTATAAGGACGGTAACACTAAATTAATAAAAAAATTATCCAAATGTTGGGGAATTTTTGTCTTTATTTTCAACTGTAGTTAAAGCCAAAATACGATGTTTAGAACGGCTCTTGATTAAACATGATACACATTCATTGTCTCTTATATTTAACAGTATATGTTTAGAAAATACATATATATATATATATATATATGGTGTCACAAAGAGTTTTATTGGTTTCTTCCTCAATGCCACCCCTTACTAAAGAAAAGGCGGATATGCGTCGTGGTGCAGTGGAGAATATCCGCTGAGAACGAGAAATCAGAAAGACGAGTTCGAATTTCCGTTGAATTCGTTGCATTCAGTTACGCACAAATACTATTATGAAAGGTATGAATCCATCTCTTCTACCCCAAGGATAGGTTAAATTGCACAATAGATTCAGTTCTATCGCCTTGGTTGGCAACCAGTCTACCACAGGAAATAATGTAAAAATTTTCTGCCCAGTCATCGAGACAAGATCGCCCAAGCGCGTATCACAAATGTCCTTTAACTGGTGGAAAGTGCACTTTTGGCAAGCAGATATCTTTGGTTCATAAAGTGGTAGATATCCAGAAAAACATGGAGCGTTAATAGAATAAAATGTATATATAGTCATCCGCAGACAGATCTGTTTCGCTGTATCACAGGTCATCTGTATGGTTAGACATCCGATTGCTTCTAGCTAGGATTGAAACCCAACCGATTTGACACCAGTCGGCGATTCTACCTCTGAGCTCGGTAGAGGAAGGCGGACTTTTAGCGTGTTATATACAAAGCATACTCGCCAGTATTCATTGCTGTCCTAAAAGTTCCGAATTCTACATTTGTTGAATAGCTATTTCAGCGAGAATATTCTCGCTTCTTCAGCAACAATTAAAAACAAAAACTTATTAACTCAAATATGGCACAAAAATTCACTTACCGGAAGGAACCCAAAAACGTATCCACACAAAGGAAGTTTTTAAAAAGAAAATTTGGGGTGGGGTTACGAAAGAACATTTTTTTAAATTGTCATCCAGACATAAAAAAAGAGGGGCAGAGACATACACTCCTGATCAAAAATTTAAGACCACTTAAAAATCTTTAAAAAGAATTTTTTTTTACGGATAGATTTTAAACTCCTCCCACTTAAGTTTACCAATACTACAATCTAAAAGGTTATGGAAACAAAAAGCTATATTCCAAACATTTTATTCAGAAATTTACATTTTTATAAAAGGAGGCGATTTACACGTGATCAAAATTATAAAACCAGAGATAAAAATTCTACGAAATTGTACAAAAAGTGTATGAAAAGTGTATGAAAACATTCAACAATCAAATTTAATAATGAGTTCAACCTCCACTGCTTTTGATGACTTCAAAAGTTCTGTCGGGCATGCTAGAAATAAGCGTTTCCATTAAGGTGCGGGGGATGTTGCTCCAGCTTCTGAAGATGGCTTCACGAAGTTCATTTTTTGTTGAATATTGTTTGCCATTTCGATAAACATCTCTTGTCATCCATCCCCAAACATTTTCGATTGGGTTCAAGTCCGGTGAGCATGCAGGATGTCCCAAGAGATGGACCCCATTTTCTTGTAAAATGGTCAAGGTCCGTCTTGTAGCGTGGATTGCAGCATTATCCTGTTGGAATAACCATCCCTCCCCACACAAACGATGGCCCTCCGTCATCAAAGATGCTTTTTGTAGCATGCTAACATAACCAGCAGCTGTCTGACGACCCTGCACCACTTGGAGCTCCATCGTCCCTCTGTAAGAAAAGGTATCCCATATCATTAGGGTCCCTCCACCACTATGACGTGTGGAGAAATTTTCAGGAGGCATGTTTTTCTTATGCCAATATCGTGGGAAGCCATCAGGACCATCTAGATTTCATTTTGTTCTCATCAGAAAACAGGACATTCTTCCACTTCTCAACGTCCCATGTTTGGTATTCACGATCAAACTTTAAGCGGTCCACCTTGTGACGTGGAAGCAACGAAGAATTTGTTTACGCTTTTTATTTACCATGCCTTTTTGTCGTAAGTGTCGTCTGATGGTTAAGGGACTGCAATCAGCATCTGTGACTGCCTTAATTTGACTAGAAGAAAGTCCCCCGTCTTTCATAACAACCCGTCTTATTCTCCTACTCAATGCAGGAGAAATTTTTTGGGGGGCCTACCAGAGGATTTTGCTTTTCCATTATTCTTACTGTTCTTTAGAAAGTTGAAAATCATAGTTTTACTGCGATTTACCTTAGCTGCGATCGCCCGCTGTGACAAACCTTGCTTATGGAATTCTAGAATTCGGTAAGTTTGCTTGCTTTAGACATGGTAACACCTTTACGCAGTGATTGCTAATCTCTAACTGAACTAAACACATTGGAATTACCATAGCTCTAACAATTTATACCTCTGGTCTTATAATTTTGATCATGTGTAAAAATCCTAATTTTATTAAAATGTAAATTTCTAAATAAAATGTTTGGAATGTAGCTTTTTGTTTCCATAAGCTTTTAGATTGTAGTATTGGTAACCTTAAGTGGGAGGAGTTTAAAATCTATCAGTAAAAAAAAAATTTCTTTTTAAAAATTTTTAAGTGATCTTAAATTTTTGATCGGGAGTGTAGATTCATAACTCGATATTAAAAGAAGACTTTTAGATTACGTCTGTATTAAAGAATCAAAAATCAAAATTCGTTGCTTAAGAAGCGAGAATTTTTTCGCTGAAATAGCTATTCACCGAATTTAGATTTCCGAAGTTTTTTTATATAATATGCATGTTTCTCTCTGTAAATAGATAATGCTATTTACATTGAACCTACCATCTAGATCATTTTTAATAATAAAATTAATATTAATAGGATATGTTCTTTTTTTAATTTTACCTATATGTTCTTTCTATTTTTTGAGGGGGGATTTATATATATATATATATATATATATATATATATATATATATTGATTTATTGATTGATTGTTTAATACTTAGTTTTTGGTCATAATTGTATTAAAACGTGTTCAATACAACTATATTGTAGAACTTTTGAATATTTTCCATTTTTAAACGAGTTATTACGCGACTAAAGTTTCTTCCATGTGTGGTGTCTTCAGGCAATTTTTTATAACTGATCTTACTGTTTCCCGTTTTTCTTTTTATGAACGCTCGTGTAACGATCACGTGGTAGGAAATTTCTGAACGCGCAATTTTTAAATTAAAACGAATTATAGCGTTTTTATCCATAGTTGTATGAATCTAAGTGGTATTTCTTAGTGTGGATACATTTAGTCATAATTTCTGTTCTTTCATTCAACAGTTCGTTTTTGTTTGGGAATTGCATAATCTCTGCCTTTTATTTTTGGCAGTCTACATATTTTGCCACCGTTTTAAGGCTTGGCTGTTTTTACAATGCTCCACGTTATGTCTGGGTCTTTTGCATATTTTGATTTTAATTTCCACACGTGGCTAGCCAATTTTGTATTGTTTTTAATTTTTCTATTTTGAATGTAGACCTGTGATTAAACCAACTGGTCTTAAATGTTTCTTTGGTTGAGCCCAAATATATTTTATTTTGGCCATTTGGGTCATATACCTTTACTTTTTAAATGATTTCTTTGTGCTGCAAAGTCCTTGAAGTAGACATTTATTTTCGTCCCTGCAGTTGCATTCTTTGTTAGTGGTTTTGTTTTGTACGATGCTATTTAAGTTTCTGGCGTTTTGTTTTTTTTATGAAACTTATCTAAATTACTAGTACAACTAAAGCTTAGTTTGATTGGGTTTCTGTTGAAAAGTTTGTTTAGTCCTGATTCTTTTGGAAAGTGTCTATTAGTTTAAAAAATATTTGTCTAATTTTGGTCTTTAACACTAAATTAAATAGTGGGTTGAACGTGATAATGTTTCGTTTTCTATTATTGTTTTTGGTTTGTCTGTTTGGTTGAGAATTATATTGTAAAATAAAAACGGCAAACAGTAAAATCAGTTATAAAAAATCGCCTGAAGACACCACTCATGGTAGAAACCAAGGTCACGTAATAACTCGTTTAAAAATAGTATATATATATATATATATATATATATATATATATATATATATATTCTGCTCGAAACATTCGCGATGCGCATCTCATATCTTTGAGGTTGATTTCGATTTTCTTTTAAATTCAAGAAGAAAGATTAGTTTTTTGTTTTTTTTAAATATGCTCTTTTTTTCTTTTGGTCATCTTCATCCGAGATAGGTAAAGGTGAAAAAAGAAAAGCCATATGAGGGAAATGTAATATACT
>JBBBDQ010001830.1:3410000-3707500 GCA_037127315.1 Ascarosepion bandense
ATGATGGCTTTAAGTAGAAGCCGATCTCACTAAAAGTTTATGAAGCTGGAATTTAATTTTTTATCTTTTAACAATGCCGGTCAGCACTTCCGATTCCTTTAACTTTGTTTTCATCCCTGGTCTTTTGACTTTCATTTTTCATCACGTGGATCGCCTTCCAAAAATGGGTCCTCTTTTCTAGCCCACAAGCGAACACATCTACCAAGAAAATAGTGTCTTTGCTTTCTAACCCGCGGGCGAACGCGTCTTCCACTTCAGTTGCCCACTGATGGTCAGTTAACGATTAGTACTATTATTACTTCGTTTAGGGTGGAAAGTGGGTATTGTCTTTTCCCTACGTACACATGTCTATACGGTGGCTAAATTGACTGAAGCTTTCCCGTTAAGATTGAAAACAGAAAACCTGTATTTCCCCAAACATATAAGCTATATTTTCAATTTTTAAAAGTTGAAATTAATTGTGATTAGTTAAATTAAACACACACAAAGATTCTTCTGTTTTCCCATATCCATATTAACTCTTTAAATAAGAAGCGTATTGTTTTTTGCACTCAAATGGAAATCATTTTCACAATATTGCCTGATGTAAGATCTCGAAATATAAAAATTGCCATGTCTCAATGTAAATTAAATTCAGTTTAAATAAAAGACAAATTTAATAATATATATATATATATATATATATATATATATATGTGTGTGTGTGTGTGTGTGTGTGTGTGTGTGTGTGTGTGTGTGTGTGTTAAACACATTTTTAAAATGTACATGCCGAAGAACTCGGAATTCTAAAACTGTTAATTCTCTTCACGTGGATATATATATATATATATATATATAAGAAAACTCAACACGTCATTAAATTGGTTATAAATTAAAATTCATTTCAATGAGCTAAATTAGCTCATTTCATCAGACAGCACAATATTTCGTTCTATTCGGTACAAAACTTTTTACCGGAATTAATACTGAATAGACCGAATATCGTTTGATCTGATGAAATGAGCTAATTTAGCTCATTGAATTGAATTATAATTTATAACCAACTGAAATGACGTGTTGAGTTTTCCTTTATAAATATCATGTTGCTCTGGATAACATCCATTGAGTTCTCTATATAGATATAACACTTAATATTATATATTAAGTTGATCTGAGGATTACCCTCGCCGTTTACACACTAGACATCTACACCTATATATATATATATATATAGTCATCCGCAGACAGATTGTTTCGCTGTAACACAGCTCATCAGTACGGTTAGACTCCGATTGCTTATATATATATATATATATATATATATATATATATATAACGTTATATATATAAATATATATATAACACTATATATATAAATTTTATATTATAATATAATATAAACAAATTAAGTAGTCACTGAAGTACGAACTAATATATTGACACAAGCAATAATAGTTTAATAACAAAAAAATGACTTAAGTAAATAAACAATGTATAGAAACTTTATGGACATTTGTCTATATTTCTGAGATGATGTAGTATTTACACTATTTACATTATTCATCTTGGTTGCCATTTGTACGACGTTTTGCCCGTTGTACGCTCCGGCTCTCTTCAGTTGCTAGGAATTTCGAACCCTTTATTGCAATCACTTTATTCCTTGCGTGGAACCCCTTTTACTGTAAGTTACTTGTTCACCATTGCTGTAGCTTGGTATTGAACTCACAACTCTTTTGGGTCAAGTCACAGGAACTAATTAACGTCTATATTTACTGGACCATGTGTTCGTAAAAACAAGAACAAATGAATTTCTGGGACCTATGAACCTAATGTTCAGTAACCATTTTTTTTACCAGAGTCCACTTTGTAATTTTTTATGTTAATAGTTTTCCCTAGTGTTTGTTGATGTTAATGATTTTCTCTAGTATTTTTTACCAGAGCTCAGACTGCAGTTCTTTAAAAATAATGATTTTCTTTGGTCCCCATATTGTATTCATCTCTGTGCTTAGTCGGCTCAGGAGATTTTTGTAGCCAAGCATATGTGCTGATTTCTTAAGTTTACGTTTCCAGTGACTATCATGACTACCAAAAGAGGCTCCATGCAAAGAATGAAGATCATATACCCCAGTGATTGTAATAAAAGTTTTGGTTCGAAATTCCTATCATCCGAAGAAACCCGGAGCATACAACGGTCAAAACGTCGTGCAAATGACAACAAAGATGAGGACAATAGTTCGAATAATATAAATAGTGTTTATGAATATGATTATAAAAATAGTCATCAGTAACAGCCTTATCTATATTCAGTCAGTTAAGTGCCATATGTGAAACACGCTTGGGCGATCATGTCTCGAAAGAGACATGATTGACTGGGCAGAAGATTATCCCGCAATAGATTGCCATTGCTTTCTGTGGTAGACTGGTTGCCAGCCAAGGCTATAGAACCCAAACTGTCCTGTTATTTAATCCATAACTGGATTAATACCTTTCCCAAGGGTATTTGCGCGTAAGTGAATGCAATAAATTCAACTGGAATTCGAACTCGGCTCCCCGATTTCTCGTTCCATGACGATATCCACTGCACCACAACGCACATTATCTCTATTAAGCAGTCTTTATAGCAATTTGAAATATAACTGTTACCCCCCCCCCCGACCAAACGATAGGATAATACAGTAAAGATGGGATAGATAGTTAGAGAGAGAGAGAGAGAGAGAGAGAGAGAGTGAGTGAGAGTGAGAAATAGAGAAGGGAGAGAGAGTCGACTTTTCATAGGATGTAACAGTGGTGTTTCTTTTGCACTAAGCTTATGAGCTGAGAAGGTAATTTTGTATCCAGGCCTTTTTTCTCTTTCTTTTTTCAGTTTTGTCGTCTCTATTAGAGCCTTTATCTGTATGTGCGTTGTGGTGCAATGGATATCGGCTCGGAACGTGAAATCGGGGTGCCGATTTCGAATTTCAGTTGAATTCTTTACATTCAGATGCGCGCAAATACGCTTGGGAAAGATATTAATCTGTCTTTTCTCTCCAGTTATGGGTCAAATATCAGAACAGATTGGGTTCATTAGCCTTGGCTGGCAACTAGTCTATCGTAGAATGTGTTGTCAAAATAACTCCTGGAAAATCTTCTGCCCCAGTTTGTCATGTCTCTTTCGAGACATGATCGCCTAAACGTGTATGACGTATTGTACTTAACAGATCTAGATAAGAATTTCAGTTTTGACGAGCTGTTTGTTAGTCCCGCGAACTATTTTTGTCTGATTAATATATATATATATATAAGCCACAAGAAACAACCACATACATACACAGCAAACCAAAGGTTTTTGTCATTTAAATGCAAATCATCTGCACAACTGACATCAACATTGCCTGATAATTCGAATCTATCTCGAAACATAGAAATTTCTGTGTCGCAATGTACAATTAATACACACCTATATATATATATATATATATATATATATATATATATATATATATATAATCCATTGACTTAAAATCCAGAATACTCAGGGATTTACATTTTTAAAAATGCTCAATACAGATTGCAGAGCTAATATAATTATAGTTAAATTTGTTTTGTTATATCAAATTATTTTAATTTACTTTGCGACATTAAATTTCTATGTTTCAAGATTTAAAGCACTTATCTCATCATCAGGTAATGTTCTACTTACTTTAGTGAATGCAGAAACCAGTACGTTTGCTTATCGTTTGCTTATTAAAGGGTTAATATGGAGTGGATAGACAGAAAATATATATCATACGGATGTGTTTAATTTAACTGATCAGAATAAAGGTCAATTTTGAAAATTTTAAATATACGTTAGACGTTAACAGATGTGAAGTGTTCATACATGTCAGATGAATATGTGTCACTTTTTCGGCTGCTTTTTTCAGGCAAGATGTATACATTTTAGTCAGGGAAAAATGCTCTTAGAGTTTTATGTGTTTCTCTTCTTTTAAAAAACTTAAGAAAAATATTTATTTTAGATCCGTCTTAAAGGGACTTTTCGTATGATCAAAATATTTTTATATTTTTCTAGTTTAAAGTACATTCTTTAACAATTGCTCATTATTCTTAACCCATATTTTAAGTTTAATTTAAAATGTTACTATTTTTTTATAATCTTTCTAGAATATTTCTATAACTTTATTTTAGTGTATTTTTAATTAAATTTTTTATGGTTGTTTTAAAAATGTATCTCTATCAAAGCGACCATTCTTTGTGCCTAATTTAATATTGACCGTTTGGTTGAAAGTGTGTACGTACTAAATATTTTTAGAATTCTGTTTTTTATTTCTTCAGGGTAGATATTCTCTTGTACATAAATAATATTAGGGCATTTATATCAACTATTTTAAGGTATTATTAAAAAAAATTGAATTTATTAAATACATCTGCATTTGCGGAATTTCTAATAATTCTATATTATATAGATGTGGTTAATTGTTTTATACTGTATGGAAGATGGTTAGATTTTTGGTGGTTATATAAGACAGTCTGTTAAGTGCCAAGCGTGATACACGCTTCGGGCGTGCATGTCTCTGTCGAGACATGACTGTCTGGACAGAAGATTATCTCGCAGTATGTTGCCATTGCTTTCTGCGGTAGACTGGTGACCGACCAAGAAGGCTATAGAACCCAATCTGTCCTGTTATTTAACCCATAACTGGAGGGAAGAGACGGATTAATACCTTTACTAAGGGTATTTGCGCGTAAGTGAATACAACGAATTAAACTGGAGATCGAAATCGGATTCCCGATTTCTTTTTCCGAGCCGATATCGACTGCACCACAACGCACCTCCCAGCACCATAATGCACATCCTATATAAAGGATTTGTATTTGTTTTTCTATATATTTGGTATGCATTATTTACTAAATCTAATGTCACAACGATAAAATATAAATTTTTATACTTGTATTAAAAGTAACTTTTAAATTTAGGTTTTTAAACACTCTATGTATTAACTTTCAAATTTTATCTATTTTAAAATTTCTGAAATATTCTCACAACTATAAGATCATCCATCATCCTTGTATAATCCAGGCGATGTGGTACTGGGAATCCTTTTCATTTTCATTTATGTCGTTTTGTTAAGGGTATTGGCTGGGGGGGGGGGTTGATATTGTGATATTTCGTTGATAGTTGGAATTTTTTGTGGAGAGTGTTAGTGTGTGTTGGTGGGTGTTAGCAAGATAATGTAGTCAGTCTGTGACCGTTGGAATTTATTAGTTGGTGCGGAAATTTTTCTTTGTTTATTTTTATTTTTGCAGAGTCTTTACAATCGGTGTAAGTTTGCATGTTTAATCTTATTATTCGGTTTAGGGAATGTGTTATTTGTCTTACATTTTTAATTTTTTATTTTTTATTTCATTGTTTGGGAATCGGTTTCTCTATTCAATTTTTAATTTTGAATCTTTGATTTTTAATTGGATCATCTTTTGGAAATCATTTTCACTATTAAATTTGTAAGTTTTAATTTTCTATTCTCATATAAATTTCTATTCTCATATCTAGTCTATATATGATTCGACTTATTATGGCTATGGTTAAGGTTATTAACCTTACTGTAATTTTATTTATGGTTATAAATCTTACTCTAATTATGGTTATGGTTATTAACCTCGCTCTAATTATGGTTATGGTTATTGGCCTTACTCTAATTATGGTTATTGACCTTCCTAATTATGGTCTTTAACCTTACTTTATAATTAATATTGATCAACATCAATTGTGGTTATTAACCTTACTTTATTAGTTAAAACTAATAATGGTTCTACACCTTATTTTAATTCTTAACTTCTATTTTCATATCTATTCAATATATAATTCATCTTATTTTGGTTATGGCTATGGTTATTAACCATAATTGATCCTATTCTAATATTGATTATTAACCTTACTCTAATTATGGTTATTAACTTTACTAATTTTAGCTATTAACCTTACTTTCTAATTAATCTTAATTAATACCGATTATGGTTACCAACCTTACTCTTTTAGTCAATACTAATTATGGTTATACACCTTATTTGTAGTTAATATTAAACCTTATAAAACTTTTTTATATATACACATATGTATATATACATATATATATATGGGTCATATTCTTGGCTCTTGTAGTGTTTTTTTAGCATGATTGTAATGTTAGCTCTCTGATGTACTTGCAGTTTACTGTGATTTTATGCCTCTGGTTTAAAAGATTGTTACTGTTCATATAAATATATGTAAGTAAGTTCAAAGAGCAAAAATAGGAACCGAAAAATCATCTTGTATAACCCTCCTTTTAATCAATCAATTAACTTCAAACTGGGACATAAATTTCTTCAACGAATAGATAAGCATTTCCCCAAAAATAACCCTCTAAATAAAATATTCAATAAAAATACAATTAAACTAAGCTATACATGTACATAATTTTTTCTATATATCTCCTCTACAATCATGTTTGTTTCAACGTTGGGTGTCCAACGCCTCATCAGGAAGAATACCTTGTATACATTTGGGTCCATCTTATAGAAATTCGATGTTTTGTCTGATTTGACAAAGACCTTATTTGATTTGTGTATGTTGCTGACTATTGTGTCTAAGTGATTTTGGAGTTTGTTTTTGTGTTTGTGGAAAGTTATTTTGTTAATGGTTTCGAACAAGTCGTTTTCGAAGTTAAGAAGTTTGTCTGTGAGTGGGGCGGTTCTTAGATTTTTAAATCTGAATGTGTTATTATTTGGAGCTCCGTGGCCTTTAATGAAGAAGTGCGTTTTCCATCTACTCCTCCTGATGAGGCGTTGGACACCCAACGTTGAAACAAACATATGATTGTAGAGGACATATATAGAAAAAAATTATGTACATGTTCTAAAACAGAATTTATAATATATATATATATATATATATATATATATATATATATATATGAATGTGAATTTCATAAATACAAATGAACACAACATCAATATCGAGGAAAATACAGAGAATATACAATATAATGCGCACTGAACTTACTGTATGTATAGCAGAAAATATGCTATGTTAATTGAATAATACAATTTCTTGGCGGGAAGTGTGAATTGGTGTCATCAATGTTGAGCGCGTGTGGGCATTTTCCTTTGTCATCTTTTATAACTTCGAAGTATACGGCACGACGCAAGGCCTGATCAATACGCAAAGTCTCAGAATGAATAAAAGACGCGTTAGAATAGCCAGGTTAATAACACTGATTAGAAAATGAAGTAAAATACATTTCATCATGGTTGATAATTAAAATGCCAGAAAATATTGTTAGATTATAAGAATATTTTGGAATGAATGATTTACCGATACAAGTCTTACTCATAACTGGGAGGGGGGGAGTAGATTAATAACTTTCCCAATGGTATTTATGGGTACGTGACCATAACGATCCCAAATGGAATGGTAACATTTGGATGTACGTTGTAGTGCAGTGAATATCGGCTCGAAACGAGAAATCCGAGAGCTCAGTTCGAATTCCAGTCGGATTCGTTGCATTCATTTACGCACCAATACCATTGGGAAAAGTATTAAGCGGTCTCTTCTCCCTCCATCTATAGTTAAATTAGACAAATTTAGTTTATAGCCTTGGTTGGCAACCAGTCTACTGCAGAAAGTAATGACAATCTACTGCTGAAAAATCTTCAGCACAGTTAGTCGTGTCACTTTCGAGACATGATCACCTAAGCGTGTATCACGTATGGCACTTAAGTGACTGATAGATGTTATTAGTACCTGGAAAAATACGTGCATGAAAAGTAATATTTTTCAGATTATATTAAAACTGGAAAAGAACAGGACAAGTTCGTAAACCTGGAAAAGAAAAGGACAAGATATTCTAGTGATGTAAAAAATAATAAACTTCTTACTTAAAATATACTTCATTCAAATTTTATTTTTAGCTGCAATATTTTAAATAAAAATTCTTACTTTGAACTTCACTAGAATCTCTTGTCCTTTACTTTTCCAGGTTTAATATAATCTGAAAAACATTACTTTTCATGCGCGCATTTTTCCATGTAATCCATGATTTTTCTACGCATGGCTATTAGTTTAATATTAGCAGTATAACCCGGCGTTGCACGGGTGTAATGAAAGCTTTAAAACTAATCCATGGTCCTGGAGCTGAGACTCTTTGGACGTTGGCAGGAAAGACTAAAAATCAATAGTTGTTTCCAGTTAAAGCGAAACCGTAGACTGAAAGAAAAATAAATGGATGTGAGTAAAATTTTGATTTCCTGGTATCGATATCAAATTTTCTGCACTATTGTAAGAACTGCAACCTTGAAACTTCTGAATAACATTTCTTATGTCTTTGTCTATAAGTGTATCAAATTTGACTAAAATCGGACCACTCTTTCTATAACCCGTTTTTTTCGATTATCAATTTTTGATATTTATCTGGGGGTATCTCGACACAAATCCAAGCTAAGAACACTCACAACTGTGTAAATTTTCAAGAAAATCAGTTCAGCCGTTTCGGAATCTATAGTTAACGGATACACACACACAGACACACACACACATACACACACACACACACACATACACACACACACACAGACAAAGTTCCATTTTTAAATAAGTTAAGATAAATGTATTGCTAAAAAAACTCATTCAAAAATATTAAAAATAAAGGAATTATAAAGAAGATTTATTATTAGAAGCGTTAGTCACTCAGTTATCCTTTTTCGGATTTCACATATTTTGATGTAACGTTTTTTCTACTGAACCAAACTTCAAATTTTATTTTTCAAAATGTAGCTAAGGAGGTGTACTATCTAACTCTGTAAACTTTGAAATTTGGTTGAAAACTGAATTAGGGGTGAAGCTTGAAAGCTACCTAGATTAACTCAATGTCGGACTTAAGTATATACTTCCCTGGTTGAATGATACATACATAACTTTGACCAAAAATCTCTGATCATCATCAGTGGTCTATGGAGTGACTGATATGGTTTGTTTGTTTGTCTTTGAGGCTTAACGACCTATCAATCCTTATGGGATCATTTTAAGGTCATAACCAATGATTTTGGGTAATGTTATTTATTTTTACAACATTTTTCTTTTCACGATTCATTGAGATTTGTTGTTTTTTAAGAATGAGGTCCCCAAGTCCTACCCTTGTTATTTAACCCATAACTGGAGGGAATGGACGGATTAATACCTTTCCCAAGGGTACCAGTGCTTAAGTGAATGCAGGGTATTCAACTGGAATTCGAACTCGGCTCACCGATTTCTCTTTCCGAGCCGATCTCCACTGCACCACAACGCGCATCCGTCACTATACGCTTACAGCACCTGGTATTCCAAAGCACCTGGTATTCCAAAGCGGTCACCCATCTAAGTACTGATGTTGCTTAACTTCGGTGATCGAGCGAGAACCGGTGTATTCAACGTAATAGGACGTAAGCCGACTGATATGGATTACCTAATATAGATTATTGTGATATCCGTTATTGTTAGTTCTTGCTGGATTGATGTACTTATCTAGTTTGTCTCCCTTTTTGGACTTCACATAATTTGGTGTTATTTTTTATCTACTGAACCAAAATTTCTTTTTTCAAAAGTGACTTAAGGAGGTGTCCTATTTAACTCTGTAAAGTGTTTGAAATTTGGTTAAGAACTAAATTAGTATTGAAGTTTGTAAGCTGCCTCGATTAACTCAATGTCATTCTTAAGAATATATAGCCGTGGTTGAATGATAGACAAAAAGCTTTGACCAAGGAGCCTATGATTATCATCAGGGGTCCATGAACTTAAATTATCTGATATGGATTATTGGGATATCAGTTATTGTTAGTTTCTGCTGGATTGATGTACTTATGTAGTTAGTCTCCATTTTCGGACTTCACATATTTTGATGTACTTTTTTTCGACTGAACTAAAGTAAATTTCTTTTCAAAATGTAGCTAAGGAGGTGTTCTATCTAACTCTATAAACTGCTTGACATTTGGTTAAGAGTTGAATTAGTGGTGAAGCTTGGAAGCTACCTAGATTAACTCAATGTCGGGCTTAAGAATATACTGCCGTGGTTGAATGATAGACACAAAGATTTGACCAATGTGACTCCAATCATCATCATTAAGGGTCCATAGACTGGCAGATATAGATTATTGTGATATCAGTTATTGTTAGTTCCTGCTGTATTGATGTACTTATGTAGTTAGTCTCCATTTTCGGACTTCACATATTTTGATGTACATTTTTCTACTGCATTAAAGTAAATTTCTTTTCAAAATGTAGCTAAGGAGGTGTTCTATCTAACTCTTAAACTGTTTGAAATTTGTTTGAGAACTGAATTAGTGGTGAAGCTTGAAATCTACCTAGATTTATTCAATGTCAACCTTAAAAATATACTCCTGTGGTTGAAGGATAGACACAAAGCTTTGACCAAGGAGCCTATGATCATCATCAAGGGTCCACAGACTGGATGATATGGTTTAATTAATATGGATTATTGTGATATCAGTTATTGTCAGTTCCTGCTGCATTGATGTACTTATGAAGTTAGTCCCCCTTTTTGAACTTCAAATATTCTGAGATATTTTTTTTCACATGGACCAAAATTCAAATTTTATTTTTAAAAATGTATCTAAGGAGGTGTTCTATCTAACTCTGTAAACTTTGAAATTTGGTTAAAAGCTGAATTAGTGGTGAAGCTTGAAAGCTACCTAGATTAACTCAATGTCGGGCTTAAGAATATACTGCCGTGGTTGAATGATAGACACAAAGATTTGACCAATGTGACTCCGATCATCATCATTAAGGGTCCATAGACTGGCAGATATAGATTATTGTGATATCAGTTATTGTTCGTTCCTGCTGGATTGATGTACTTTTGTAGTTAGTCTCCATTTTCGAACTTCACATATTTTTATGTACTTTTTTTTTTCTACTGGACCAAAATCTAAATTTATTTTTTCAAAATGTATCTAAGGAGGTTGCTTACCTAACTTTTTAAACTGTTTGAAATTTAGTAGAGAACTGAATTAGTGGTGATGCTTGAAACCTCCCTAGATTCACTCAATGTCGGGATTAAGAATATACTGCCGTGGTTGAATGACAGACACAAAGCTTTGACCAAGGAGCCTATGATCATCATCAGGGGTCCATGGACTGGCTGATATAAATTATCTAATATGGATTATTGTGATATCAGTTATTGTCAGTTCCTAATGGGTTGATGTACATATGTAGTTAGTCTCCATTTTTGGACTTCACATATTTTGATGTAAGTTTTTATCTACTGAACCAAAATGTCTTTTTTTTATTAAATGTAGCTAAGGAGTTCTCCTATTTAACTCTATAAACTTTGATATTTGGTTGAGATCTGAATTAGTGGTGAAGCTTGAAAGCTACCTCTGTCGGGTTTAGACTAACTCAATGTCGGGTTTAAAAATATACTGCCGTCTTTGAATGCTCTGACCAAGGAGCCTCTGATCATCAGTGATCCATGGACTGGCTGATATGGATTATTTGATATGGATTATTGTGATATCAGTTATTGTTAGATTGATGTACTTATGTAGTTAGTCTCCCTGTTTGGACTTCCCATATTTTGATGTAACTTTTTTTCATATGAACTAAAATACAATTTTTTTTCAAAATGTAGCTAAGGAAGCGTCCTAACTGTAAACTATTTGAAAGGATCTATAGATTGAACTCCTTAACACTAAACGATAATAACCCATATATAACCATCTCCGATATCCACTATGCCACCGTCCCAAAAGGTTTTTGTAATAACATTTATATTAACCAAAATAAGAACAATAGTTAGAAATAATGCAAGTATATTGACAAATGCTCATCGCAGGATTTAATACAAAATTAAATGTATATCTCTTGAGGGTTGAGTAATAAGTAAGGTCTCCAATCCTAGCAAACATGTTTTTGAAAAGAAATATATAAAACAGGTATTAAAAAAACTCATTTTTCCTCAGCATGAGGAGGACTGGTTTTTAAGTATCATCTCCAACCTTAGTTACACTATGGCCCTCATCTTAGTTGTATTTTTTATCGCAACGTTTTGACCGCTATTCATTGTTCATTGAATCCAAGTATGCTTTGCCCAGATCAGGGATTGAATTCACGAAGGATTAGGAAGTGTGTACTTTCACTCACTGAAGACAGGGGAAGCGATAACTAAAGTTTAAATCTAACTAAAAAGAACTAGAAAATATCCCTAGACAGACAAATAGGTAATTCGACGGTGTCAGCGACAAATGCCCAGACCCAGAAAGAGAGTTTTATTCATTGCAGAATAGTCAAGTCCATTGCCAAGAGTGGGACAATTCATTTACTGGCCTGCCATTGGCTAAACTTGCTGGCCTACCATTGGCTAGATGTTTGATAAACGAGGGTATCCAAGTCTAACTTTTACCAACATGAGGAGGTCATGACACCCACCATTGCGAGAGGGCTATGATAGTTTACAAGGCAGACATGATGTTCCAGGTAAGTTACCTTGACTTCTACAACATCATGGACGGCGTTGAGGTTCTGCCACATTCAGACTACAGTCCTGACTGTGCTCCATCAGATTACGGGATTTTTCCGCTCAATGCAACACTTTCTGAAGGGCTGCCGATTCGACTTGTTTGATGAAGTCAAAGAAGCGTGTCAAGAATTCTTTGTTTCGAAGCCGGCTGAATGGTACTTTGACTAGATCCGAAAGCTTGCAGATTGATGGCAGAAAGACTTGAAAAATGATGGTCTTTATTTTGAGCAATAATTTTGTTTTTGCGAGTAAAATTTCAATTTTTTGCAAGTGTTTTCTGGTAACGTTAGATTACTTGGCGAGTAAAATTTCATTTTTTTGCAAGTGTCTACGAACTTTTGGGACAACCTAATATAAGGTTTTTATTTCCCACACTCTATAACTCTTAGCTGCTCGAAATTAAAGCAATTACATTTAACCCTTTCTACTTCCAATAGAAGGAGAGAAAAACCCCTTCCATCTTATTGTCTGCTTGCTCTTATCAACTGTCGTGGTAATTCAGTACACAGGAAATTCTCAAGGACGCATTTCGACTTAAGGTCACACATCGTCAAAACCTATTTACATATATATTGACTAGAATCGCTTTGATAAATTCGCTTAAAAATAATTTTATACTTATTGTACTCTGCACCTGCATTTTCCACTGGTCAACATTTCGGCTACTTTTCCCGACAAAAATAGCTGTATTCTTCGATTTTAGAAAAGTCTTTTTTCATCTTGTAAATCACTTGAAATTAATAACAGACGTCTGAAAATGGGGTTACAGACAGAAGATCATAGTACAAGATTCCTTTCTAATTCCACCAGATTTACAGCATGACTTTCCGTTGGAGAGCAGCCAACACTCGTCTAGCGCTCTTAACGATGGAATGGTTTTTGGGCCGAAACAGCAGTAAAATTAAGATTATAGCCGTCAAGAATTATGACTGTAACTGACGATTATTATTGGACAGTTCTCTCTGTGACTCTCACAAATTAACCATTCCTTGCTTCTAATGATTGTTGTTCTGTCTCATCTATGTTTGTCTTTTTTGTACTTAATATCCATTAGCACGGATACTGTGCTGTAGATACTTCAGAGCATATTATCTGGTATCGTACTGCCACTTTAGCGACACAACACTTCCTCAGGAAGAAATCTTTTTTTGGGGTGACTAAAGTTTGCTTTTTGCTTAAACTTAAGTCGATTTAACACGGCTGTCTGTTAATTTTTAGTTACATTCTCTTTTTTTTGCGAACCCAGACGATGTCAATTTTTTTCTTTTCTTATTTATTTGATTTTATTCTATCTTTTTCTTTTTCGTTTTCGTTTTCTTTTTCTTTTTCTTTTTCTTTCCCTTTATTTTTATTTTTATTTTTATTTTATTTTATTTTATTTTTTAATTTCTTTGCAATCTATTTAAAAAGGAAAAGTAGACTAATTTTTCTTCGGTTTCTGAAAGGATTTTTCTGTTGCTGAGGTGATGTGTTGTCCCCCGTGGGGATCTTCATATCGAAATGACCATTCAACATCTTTGAATTAATCCTTTTTTAATATATATTTGCTCTGTAATATTTTATTACATGGAGCTCTCTTCCTGTATCATTTTTTAATATTAAAATAAAATTTTTAATATTAATTAAGATCGGGTTTTTTGGAATTTACTTTCCTGCTTTTTTCC
This sequence comes from Ascarosepion bandense, assembly GCA_037127315.1. Taxonomy (NCBI): domain Eukaryota; kingdom Metazoa; phylum Mollusca; class Cephalopoda; order Sepiida; family Sepiidae; genus Ascarosepion; species Ascarosepion bandense. The sequence continues at coordinate 3,424,168 of JBBBDQ010001830.1, forward strand.
CTTGGATTGAAGTATCTGAATTAATATATATATATATATATATATATATATATATGCGTAAATGAATGCATGGAATTCAGCCGAGTTCGAAATCCACTTGAATTCCTTGCATTCATTTACGCACAAATACCCCTGGGAAAGTTATTACTCCGTCTCTTTCCTCCAGTTATGGGTGAAATGACAGTACAGATTGGGTTCTATAGCCTTGGCTGGCGACCAGTCCACCGTAGAAAGCAATGGCAACCTAGATATGATTGCCCAAAGCGTGTATCACTTATGGTACTTAACTGAAAGTTGGCTTATTAACGCGTAAGGTGCAATAACGAACATTACTAAATAAACATAAAAAGAATTATATTTAAAATATTAAAGATCTATAAATTACATTCTATTAGCAAAACCCATTGGGAATTTAAATTAAAAAAAGAAGACGCAATTAGCAGATTGGATGTATTTAAACACTAAGGGTTAAAACATATTCAGAGGAGGAAACTGATAAATATAAAATTCAAGAACGGAAATGTTTTACCGTTTTTTTCCGGCTCACGAGACGCTGCGGCATGGAAGACGCACCCTAATTCTAAGAAAGTATTTCTAAGAAAAAATCATTCTCATACAACAACACATTCGCCATACGTCAAGCACATACTAGCGCCACGTATTGTTTACATTAATCATTCGACCGATTTTGTTTGTATGGCAATGACATACTAGTTAGTGGTAAGTAAATCTAATGTAAACTTATTTATAAATGAAACTTTGTGTTTGTGTGTGTGTGTGTGTGTGTGTGTGTGTGTGTGTGTGTGTGTTACTTCGAAATAGCTGAACCGAGTTTCTTGAATATTTACAGAGTTCTACTATAAGCGTCTGCGACTGTTCTGAGCTAGGTTTTGTGATGAGGTACCCCCGATAAATATCGAAAATCGATAATCGAAAAAATCGGGTTATAGAAGGAGTGGTCCGATTTTAATCAAATTTGATACACTCATAGACAAAGACATAACAAACGATATTCAGAAGTTTCAAGGTTGCAGTTCTTAGAATAGTGCAGAAAATCGATTATATATATATATATATATATATATATAAAAGGAAAGATGTTTGTGCGTGTGTCTGTTTATCTGCCTGTATGGGTCTTTTTCAGCCCTTTTATTTTAGTTTTTGCTTCGGGTTTTGCTCTAAGTAGGTATCATTGTAGTTCTTAGTCTCAGTCATGATACCATTTACTCAGAGGACTTATTTAGCCTTCAAAATTCAGTTTACGACGAAAAAAACTTATTTGATATCGATGCCAGGAAATCAAAATTTGACTTACATCCATTCATTTTTCTTTCAGTCTACGCTTTCGCTTTAACTGGAAACAACTATTGCTTTTTAGTCTTTCGTGGCAACGTCCAAAAGTCTGAGCTCCAGGACCATGGATTAGTTTTAAAGATTTCATTACACCCGATCAACGCTGGGCTATACTGCTAATATACTATACATCTTCCATTGCCCAATGGTTACATTTATTTTCATAAAAATGAGTTTTAAAATTTTAAAATATGCAATAAAAATATAAAACATTCAAAGAAATTTTATTCATCCTCAAATTCCAAAAACCTTGTCACTGCTGGAATCATGTAAAAGCTCTAAACTATCATCTACAGAGTCATCACTACTGTCAGACATGGACAAGAAATGATCCTCATTACCATCCAAGTCATGGTGCTAAGCATGGTTGTAAATGACACTCCCGTCTTGGAAGACACGCGTATTTTTCAGGGTATTGTTTAGGAAAAAAGTGCATCTTATACGGTAATTAACAAAACACTTGCAATTTGTTTTGAAATATCGGTACGTTGGTACATTTCTGTTGAAAAGTAACTATAGAGCTATATCAGTTCACGCATGTGCGGTGTTTGTTTTTGATTTTGTTGACTGAATCAGTTAGTCAGTTAAGTGCCATACATGATATACGCTTTGGACGATCATGTCTCGAAAGAGACATGACTGACTGGGTAAAAGATTATCTCACAGTTGGTTGCCATTGCTTTCTGCAGTAGACTAGTTGCTAAACAAGGCTATAGAAACCAATCTGCCCTATTAATTGACTCATAGCTAGAGGAGGAAGAGATGTATTATATTATTACGTAGTAATTTGTAGAGGATCAGTTTATTACTTCATCACAATAGAAAACCGATCCCCCACTTTATGACCAGTAGAAGCCTTAATCATGATTCCAACTATTATATTCAGTCACTTAGTTAAGTGCCATACGTGATACACGCTTGGGAGATCATGTCTCAAAAGTGACATGGCTGACTGTGTAGAAGATTATTCTGTAGTAGGTTGTCATTGCTTTCTGCGGTAGACTGGTTACCATTCAAGTCTATAGAATCCAATCTAATTTTGATATTTAACCCATAGCTGTAGGGAACAGACAGATTAATACCTTTTCCAATGGTAATTTTGCGTAAGTGAATGCAAAATATTCAACTGGAATTCGAACTCGACTCCCTGATTTCTCCTTCCGAGCCGACATCCAATACACTATAACGCACATTTTGTCGACAGCCCTGCATAAAAGAATCAATGGGGCACTGTCTGTGGAAAAAAGAGCACCATGACGCAATTCACTTCCCCAGATTGCTTCCCTGAGTCAAGAGGGTGGCTGCTGGAAGACTCTGGCAACAGGACTCTACACCATGCCTCATAAGCAGTAGAACCCTGTCAGATAATTTCTGTACCCTATCATCCCTTGTCTATGGATACGTAACTCACAAGATTACAACCTCCTTGATTATTATGCGTGACACGCAGTTGACCCAGAGACCTACAAACTCCTTATAACACCAAGATGAACTGAAGGTAAGGGTTATGACATCGTTTACCAACTTAAAGAAAAAAGACCCAGAAGAGTTGTAAGAGATTCTGAAGCATTGCATAGGCCGTGGTTGAAGCTAATGGCGATTTTGTTGAAAAAAAAAAATACTTTTTAATAGTTTCAAGTATTTTTTTGTGAAAGTGGGTTTCTCCCTTTTTTCCATGATCAGAGACTCGGCTAGAGTATACATATACTCCGACCATAGTGAGATACGCCAGATCCACCAGATACCTAGGTTTCACGGAGAATACAGCGTTAGTTCATAGTAGCTCTGAGCTCCACTCAGACGGAAGATTACTACGCAGCACCCGTCATCTTTCGACATGGATATACTAATTCTACTACGGCTTCACTTCAGAGTCTTGTATATATACTTCTTACCAATCGTATTGCTGGATTAAGAAACTTTGTTTAAGTTTGTATCTTTACGCTTAATATACTTATTTTTCTATCTCAAATATATGGTTTGTTGTTCATTATTTTGTGAGGTTCTGATTCCCCAGTTAATATATTTGATAAAACGAGTTTTAAGTGTTATTTTCATTTTTACGTAATTTGGACGGAAATTTATCGATCGCAGCCTGTATAGGCAGTTTCAACCAGTATCTCAATGTGTGGTCGTCATTTTTTCTCGAATAATGTTGAGCATACAATGACTAAGCCAATTTTTCGTTTTATTGTCCAAACTAGACAGAGTGTAAAAGACAAATAAATCAGTAATTTTCAAATAATTTACTCGGTCCGCCTCTGTGAAAGTCAGGGCATAATTTTGGGGTGTTAGTGGGGGGAATTCAAATTTTGAAAACAGAAAATGTCTTCTCTCTCTACGCTTTGTGGGGAGTAAAGGAATATTTTGTTCGAGAAAAGGTCAGAGGTTGATATTTTATGGATACGGCGTCGTTACAAGATTTGCCTGAACGATTTGGGATGTAACGCTGACCTGCTAGTCGCAACAATTCGATTGATTTCTCCTCCGCACTGTTATATTAAGAAGAAACAATAAATCTTTAATCAATATTATCGTTAATCATTGATCTGGAATTGTTTACGCCGTTGAGAAAATTTTACACATTAATTGGCGACTATAAAATTATGCTTGGTGGGATTGTAATTTCTCACTAAGGGAAGTAATCAATCAAATCGATATCGCAAGTGCGTTCGAGAAAAAAGCTATTTATTTAATCGAAACAACCATTTCAACGAAGTGCACGACCTGGCTAACAATAATAATAAAATAATATATATATATATATATATATATATATATATATATTTATTTATTTATTATTATTTTTTAGAACATGTACATAATTATTTCTATATATGTCCTCTTCTCTACAATCATATGTTTGTTTCAATGTTGTCTTCCTCCTCCTGATGAAATGTTGGAAACCCAACATTGAAACAAACATATGATTGTAGAGAAGAGGACATATATAGAAAAAATTATGTACATGTTCTAAAACATAATTTATAATAAATATTCACAGCTCTATACATCATATATCGAGCACTGTTTTAAATTAATAAAAATTCCTTCCTCGTTCTGTACTCACTCGGATATATATATATATATATATATATATATATATATATATATATATATATACACAGGGTGTCCATAAAGTTCGTGCGCATTTTAAAAAAATTATAATTTTATTTGCATTTGATAGAAAAAATTGTAAAAAGGATTATAAAGAAGTATATCTATATTTTTACAGGCTTCATTGAAATTTTATTTACGTTTCCACATGTTCTCCATCATTAACAATACAAAGGGTAATACGATTTTGCAGTTCATTTTTTTTACTTTTCTAAAAGTTGTTGAAAATTTTGTGTAAAGAATTATTCAATAACTATACATAAATTTAGGAACATCAAACTTTAAAACATGTATTGCAGATTATTTCTATCAAAAATGAAAATAAAGTGCACATGAACTTTATGGAAACTCTGTATATATATATATACTCATCTACTAACCACTGGACTCTAGCTCTCTCCCCACCTCCGTATAACCTTCTCTTTCTCTCCACCTATGTATCTGTCATCGCACCTTTCTCAGCTTTCTATTGTTCCTTTCTAACTAGATTGTAGTCCTCACTCTTTTCTAATTAATCTTTTTACATTTATGTAGCCCCCTGCACATCAGTGGCGTTTCCGCCTTGCTCGTGGTGAAATGATTTAAAATATATATATATATATATATATATATATTGACAAAATTTTATGCTATCATTACGATTGGGCTCTCTAGAGAGGAAAATTTAAAAAAAAACAGTTACCACTTCCGCAATTTATGCATTACTTTCGAGACATGATCGCCCAAAGCGTGTATCGCGTATGGCACTCAACTGACTGACTGAATACGAGTTGGAATCATGATTAAGGCTTCTACTGGTCATAAAGTGGGGCATTGTTTTTCTATTGTTATGAAGTAATAAACTGAGCCCCACTAATTACTACGTATTAATATAATACATCTCTTTTCTCTTTAGCTACGAGCCAAATAATGGGAGCGGGTGGGTTCTATAGCCTTGGCTGGCAACCAGTCTACCGCAGAAAGCAATAGCAAACTGCTGCGGGATAGTCTTTTGCACAGTCAGTCATGTCCCTTTCGAGATATGATCGCCCAAAGCGTGTATAGCGTATGGCACTTAGCTGGCTGACTGACATGTACTTTTAAAACGCGGGTAAAAATGGTTCTCTATAACATCCTTCTTCTTGATCTAACTAATTTTATTCTTCAAAGTTCGCGTTCTGGCTATAAACTTTTATTTAATAATCATTTCCCCACAAGCAAGGCAGGACCGTGCGCATGAAGTTACAGTGAGAGAAAAAACAAAGTACAGGAGAAAGAATAAGTCCGTTAGTCAAGTGCCATACGTGAGAATAAGTCCTTTAGTCAAGTGCCATACGTGAGAATAAGTCCTTTAGTCAAGTGCCATACGTGAGAATAAGTCCTTTAGTCAAGTGCCATACGTGAGAATAAGTCCTTTAGTCAAGTGCCATACGTGAGAATAAGTCCTTTAGTCAAGTGCCATACGTGAGAATAAGTCCTTTAGTCAAGTGCCATACATGATACGCTCTTTAGATCATGTAGCGAAAGAGACATAACTGACTGGGTCAGAAGATTTTCCTACAATAGGTTGCCATTGCTTTTTGCGGTAGACTGGTTGCCAACTAAGGCTATAGAAGCTAATCTGTACTTTTATTTAAAACATAACTGGAGAGAAGAGACAGATTAATACCTTTCCCAAGGGTAATTGTGCACAAGTGAATGCAAGGAATACAACTGGAATTCGAACTTGGATCCCCGATTAGTCGTTCCGAGTCGATATCCTACCACGCACATCCTCCAAAGAATATGAGAGGGATGAAATTTAGGGAGGTGAATGGGATTTAGAAAGATAGAAGTTGGCAATTGATGTTTAAACTTTTGGATATTGTAGATATCAGGAAAGCAATTATGTTGAAAGGAGTTCCACAGGCTGGAATCACGAGAAACGAAACTGATAGAGTAGAAGTGGTGGTTATATTAAAATTTTGCTGGAAAAAAGGTGGAACCTACATGGCAATGTAGTAGCACAAGCAAATTTATGGGGTTCCGGCACCTGGGAAAGAGGCTTGTCAACGCAGAAGCCGTAGAAATTCTTGTGGAAAAGACAGAGGGAAGCCACAAATACTATAATGACTGAATAATGTTTTTAATGTAACCTGTACACACTGATATTATTATATACACTGTTTAGGAGCCACTCAAGATAGTGGGATACTAAATAGAGTTGATATATGAGCGTTAAGAGGGCAAAGTGGATTTCATTTGAATATGAAGAAAGTTTGACCCAAGACTTAATGAGTTTGAATTTATAATGATAAGAAAAACACTCACTCGGGTGTCGGATTTACAAAATAAAGGTTCTTGGTAAGAAGTTGTCATAGTGGAACTTCTTTCTTACCAGTGGAATACGAAGAGAATGATGATGATTCGTTTCAGTGTACATGGCATGGAAGGTTTTAGCTTTGAAAGTCTTAACTTGAGAAGCAAGGGAATAAAGCTTATCAGAGTTATGGAAATAGCTATAGATTAGAGAGACCTGCGAGGTTTGTGGGGAAAATTGTGGAAAAGGCAGGGTAGAAGAATTTCACCTCAATGAAAACTGGAAAATGCTAACCTGGCTGCTCAAACCCAGATATGGCCACAGTACACCATTTTGGGCTTGTGTGACTTTTGCAAATATAAAGTATAGGTAGACGAGCCAGGTGCTTAGTGGAACAACCATTTTGTTAGTAACTTAGACGATATTCGTATATACTAGCGAAACCCGTGGAATTTCCACGGAAGGATAATTTTACTTTGTCATACTAGAAATGATAGTAATGCCTTCAAACAGAAAGGTATTGTATAATAAAATAACGATAACACAGAGAGTAATTTTGTTATAATATCTATAAAAGTAATGTCCATAGAAGCTACTTTACTGCAATCTTATATTAACCGGCGTATGCACAGACCATAACCAAAATACTGTACGCTATTTTGTGAGAGATTTTGAAAGAGAAAATGTTTTATTTATTACTGAAAAATCATGGCTCCTGTGTCCATTGTAAAGAGAAAAGACCAACTGAGTAATGGCCAAGGATGTAGAGGCCAGAAATTTCGTTATTAGGTCGAGGGATACGACAACAAACCTACCTATTTTTACTAAATTGTACTGTACACACACATATACAAACACACAATTACTCCTACCACCACCAGCTTAAGCTGATACTGCTACGGTAATGCTCTCTCCTCCTACTCTCTCACTCTTTACGACCCATCCGTTTGGCAAAGGTGAGAAAAAGGCTGAAGAGAGTAGGGTTTATTAAAAGATAGAGGGGAAGGAAAAGCTCGTGTAGAGAGTAAGTGTGTTATCTTTCTTCAGCGGCGTAACTAAGGAAGGAACAAGCAGAGTTATTATATATTATATTAACTTCAGGTTTTAGCGTGAACCTGAGGCACACTGTGTTTTCAAGTCAAGGAGACTCTTTGAGAAAAACAATTCAAGATCTGCTGTAGATTAATAGCAAAAAGGATGATAGATTACTGCCGTTTGATGCGGAGATCTCTCAGAACTAATTTTAAATTCATGAGATTATATCTGAATAACACTGGTTGACATTTTTACGACCGAAATGTTGTTGGAAAATGGGCATATGTTTCTGTGATATTTTCACGCTAAATCTAAAAATCAAGTCATTTTGCCCGTTCAGATCATGTTTTTCTCAGTACAGATAATTTCTAGTTTGCTTAAAATAGGTAAAAATGCCTTATTCACTGAGATACGCCAAGGCTTAAATAAACGAGTGATATAGTTGGCACATTTCGTTTCATGTTAAAATGATTTATCATTCAAGAAAAAGTATCCAAATAACATTCAAAATGAATTCTAAGTTATTGCAGTTCAAGATTACCTGAAAATGCTTGATTTTAAGAGAGATATCTCGCTGGAAAATATTTTTGTGCCGTCAATGTTCATAAATTTGTTTGAACTATATCAAATATATACTTAATATTATGTTCTTTCTTCCACTCCTCCCCCACTTATTTTTTACGGAATGTTAGCAACCCGGTAGGATAAAAAAAATTAAACCTACAAAAGGGGGGGGGGGCTCTTGATGAATCAAAGGCCAGCTAACCAGAGGTTATATCTCAAAAATCACCGTGGAAAAGGCAACAGGATAGCACTCCCCTATCTATCTATCCTGCGTACAATCATGGTTATACAACGAAAATATATTAAACCTAACAGCGTGAAGGGGGTTGCTTCCAAAGAGAGCAATTCCTCGCCCGGTAAGGACCGACAAGGGCAACAGGTATCACCTGACCGTCATCCGGCGACTGTTAGCAACAACGGCGAAAAAAAGACAGTTTTTCCCAAAATCTGTTTCTCGTCCAGGAAGGAATGCCATGAGCAACAGGTATCTCTGGACCATTACCTTGCGACTGTGCGCAACAAAGAAAGGATTACCTTGGGGCCATGGAAAGTCAGGACGTAAAACAACTGCGGACAACTCGAGAATGTCAAGAAGGAAATGAACAGACTAAAAATCAAAATTCTAAAACCAGATGGCCAAATAATGGCAACTTCAACAGCGACAACCATTGGATAATATACGCAGGAGGCAAAAATAATGAAAAAGGAGTCGGCTTAATACTGGACAAAGAAATGAAGAAATATGTTTTGGGATACTGCCAGTTCTCCGAAGAGTTCTCCTGATCAAACTGAAAGGGAGACCGCTCAATTGTAGTAATCTATGCACCATCAACACAAAGCACCGAGGAAGAAATACGAACTTTTTACTCCACTCTAGACAGTGCTAAGACTCAATGTAAAAGCCAAGACATCAGAATCATCATGGGAGATTTGAATGCCAAAGAAGGCAAGGAGAGGGAAGGTATGACAACTGGAAATTTGGTTTAGGAAACCGAAACGAACGAAGAGAAAAATGGGTCCAATGGTGCATGTAATGACCAGGTAATAACTAACACCTGGTTTCAAGAACACCCACGACGTCTATTGACATGGAGAAGCCGAGAAGGTGACACAATTAACAGATAAACTACATAACCATAAACAGCAGATTTAGAAATGCAGTGATACAAAGCAAAGCCTATCCAAGCGCTAACTGTGGAAGCGACCACGTCCCAGTCATCTGCAAACTAAAGGTAAAACTCCGGAGATTGAAAAAGCCTTATGCAGCACCAAAGCTGAAATACAAGACACTTGTGAATGACCTCAACCTACAGAAAGAATACGCTAACAGCGTGAAAATCAAATATGAAGAACAAATTTGAAAAGGACACTCGAAATGGGACTTAATAAAGGAAGCAATAGTGGCATAATCAAACATTGCCCCAAAGGAAATAAGGCGCGGAAAAAAAATGAATGGATGACGGAAAAGATTCTGGACATGATGCAAAGGTGGCAGAAAATATCAAGACATGGAATGGAGTACAGGGAACTACACAAAGAAATAAGAAGAAAATGCAGACAGGCTAAAGAAGAACGGCTCAATGAAAAATCTGCAGAATTAGAGAGCAGGAATACTAAAGCAGACATGCATAAAGAAATAAAAGAACCGACAGAACAAAAAACCTGCTCTTCAGCAGAATGTATAAAATCGAAAGATGGAACAATCATTTTGGAGAAAGAGGAAAAACTCCAACGATGGGAAGAATATATAAAAAATCTTTTCCACAACAAGAGAGGGCAACCAAATAATACGCAAAGATGAGGACGGACCGGAAATATTAAAGTGTGAAGTGGAATCTGCAATAACCAAACTGAATAGAAACAAAGCAGTTGGACCAGACGGCATAGTCATAGAGCTGCTGATAGTTCTGGAAGAATTTGGTATAGAAAAATTTACAGAAATAATAAATGAAATTTATAATAAAGGCGTAATACCAGATGACCTCAACAAATCGATCTTTATAGCACTACCTAAGAAGCCAGGGGTAAACGAGTGCGAACTCCACAGAACCATCAGTTTAATGAGCCATATAACAAAACTGATCAGCCGAATCCTGATGAATAGAGCGAGAAGCAGAATCAGACCAGACATAGGACAAGAACAGTGCGGTTTTGTCAAAGACACTGGAACAAGGAATGTCATATTTATGATTAGGATGCTCTCTGAAAGGGCAATACAAATGAAGAAGGATTTATACCTGTGCTTTATTGATTATGCGAAGGTGTTTGACAAAATACGCCACAAAGAATTGATGGAGATGGTCGGCAGCCTTGACACATTTGGGAAAGACTTAAGAGTAATCAAGAATATTTACTGGCGGCAAACCGCTTATATACGGACAGGTAATGAATTCAGCAGATATACAAAGATAGAAAGGGGCGTAAGACAAGGATGTGTCTTTTCACCGGATTTGTTCAACTTGTACAGCGATAATATTTTGAGGACCCTAGAAGTTATGTCTGGATTTGTCATCGAAGGCCACAATTTAAACAAGTTAAGGTGCGTAGATGATACAGGGCTGATAGTAGACACAGAAAGGAAACTACAAGACCTCCTACAGAAGGTAGCTGAAGAGAGTGATAAGAAAGGACTACAAATAAACTGCAAAAAAACCAAATGTATGGTCATCAGTAAAAAGGGCAGCCCAATATACCAATACAAGTCGGGATACTAAAATCAAGCAGGTACAAAAGTTTAAATACCTGGGAAGCGTTATAACAGAAGACGGAAAGTGTGACAAAAAGATCTGAAGGCGAATTGGCATGGCGAAGGGAGTATTTCGGAAGTTGAGTAAAGTATTAAGAAACAGGACAATTTTGCTAGAAACAAAGAAGAGAGTACTGGATTGCTATGTCATGTCAGTTCTTCAATACGCACTGAATACTGGACAATATCATCAAAGATGAAGAAAAAACTTGAAACAACTGAAATATGGTTCTATAGAAGGATACTGAGAATATCATGGATCGAGCATGTGAGCAATGATGATGTCCTAAAAATGATGGAAACAAAAAGGAAATTAATACTGAGCATCAGGAAGAGACAGCTGAAGGTCTTATGTAGACCCCTGCAGATCAGTGGCGTTACCACCTTACTTGTGTTAACACTATTAAAAAAAACTTCTAACGAGCTTCTTCCATGAAAAGTCGAGAAGACACAAAAATGTCAACGTTTTAACAAGCTAAGAACGTTCTTCTTCTATGTGCCAAGTCCTTTCAGGACGTAGGCGATCATGGCTTTCCACATCTCCCTTAGCACGCCTTCATGCAACCCTCGTTCCATCATCCATCTGATCAAGTCCTTCAAATATCTTATCCGCTGCTTTTCTGTGTCTCTTTTTCCCCTCTATCTGGCCTGTTAGTATCAGGTTCTCCAAGCCCTCCTTTCTCATTGCATGTCCCAGGAACCTTAGTTGTCTCTTCCTGATGCTTAGTATTAATTTCCTTTTCGTCTCCATCCGTTCCAAAACCTCGTTTTTGGTCACGTACTCGGTCCATGATATCCGCAGCATCCTTCTGTAGAACCACATTTCAGCTGATTCAAGTTTTTCCTTCATCCTCGAAGATATTGTCCAACATTCACTGCCATATTGAAGAACTGACATCACATAGAAATCCAGTACTCTCCTCTTTGTTTCTAATGAAATTGTCCTGTTTCTTAATACTTTACTCAACTTCTGGAATGCTTCTTTCGCCATGCCGATTCGCCCTCACATCTCGGTATGGCACTTTCCGTTTTCTCTTATAACACTTCCTAGGTATTAAAATTTCTGTACCTGCTTTATTTTAATGTCGCTCACCTGTAATTGGAATTTGGAGCTGCCCTTTTCGCTGTATTCGTTTAGAGAACTAAATTTCAAGTCCTAACCGGCTCGTTATATTTACTTACACGCAAATTCCTTTGTTGAAGGTATGAATCCACCTCTTGTATCTCCACCTATGGGTTAATTAATAGAACTAAAATAAGTAAATCATTATTATTATTATTATTTCCGAATAATTCATAGGATTTTAAAATATTTTCTGGCTTCAATAGCCCGCAAAGAGTGATATGCTATAAAACAAAAATTAATCAAGGCAGAAACAATTAATGTGATAATTGTAAACAAAACAACTATCTAACTAAGATAAGCGAATATAAAATCCGTTTTAAAGATTTAAAATATAAGTATGAAATCTAATTATATAGAAAGTTTAAATATAAAAATTAGTTATAAAATGAATCGAAATGTATTTTTTAATCTCTCATTTCTTTGATGAAAAATAAAAAATGAAAAATTCGACAAATTTATTAAATATGGCAAAGAAATTGTCTGACGCCCGTTTCGATCTGCTTCTTGACTGGAATGATAAAGATGGAAATAATCAGGTGATGCTACCAATGACGAAGAGATGGAGATCTGTAATTGCTCGTCGAACATCTTCGATTGGATTGCCTGATGTTTTGCCTCGGTTTGTTATCGGCATAAAAAAATAAATAAACAAGCAACTAAAAAAAAAAAATATATCGAAAACGACTAATAGCAGGCGATAATTGACTCCTACAGCTTCGAATGAGAATAATCTGTAATTTCGCATACGAAATTCTGGAATTCACCGCTTCGGGGTCGATAGGAAGCGAACATCATTTGACTAATGTTTATCTGGACTCATATTTCAGACAGCGGATTTAGCAAAAGAATTTTCTCATATATATATATATATATATAAGTATGTATGTATGGATAGATGGGTGCATCTACACCTTGTTCAAATTAATTGAAACAAAACGAATAATGTCTACCTAGGATCGTTCACACTTTCCATGATACGTGGTCTCTTGGCGTTACTCTTCTCTTCCGACCACATTTTTCTTAACGTTTTGGACTGAGATAGATAGATAGATAGATAGATAGATAGATAGATAGATAGATAGATAGATAGATAGATAGATAATGAACATTGGTAATGAAAACAGACACGTAGTTATGTATGACCAGAATGAAATTGATGTGAACATAGATAGATAGATAGATAGATAGACAGATAGATAGATGTAAATAATGAGATAGATAATGAACATTGGTAATGAAAACAGACACGTAGTTATGTATGATCAGAATGAAATTGATGTGAACATAGATAGATAGATAGATAGATAGATAAGTACTATACGTGCTACACGCTTGGGCGATCATGTTTTGAAAGAGACATGGCTGACTTAGCAGAAGTTGTTTCCGCTGTAATTTGCTATTACTTTCTGTTGTAGAATTGTTGCCACCTAAGGCTATAGAACCCATTCTGTCCTGCTAATTAACCCTTAGCTTGATGTAGAAGAAATGGATTTTCTAAGGATATTTGCGCGTAAGGGAATTCAGCGAATGCAGCTGGAATTCGAACTCGATTTACCGATTTCTCGTTCCGAGTTTTGGTCCACTGTACCACAACGTCCATCCAGATAGATAGATATGAACAGAGATACACCCTAGTGCAAATTAATTGAAACAAAACGACTAATGTCTCAATAGGATCTTTCCCACTTACTCTGATCACGTATACGTCGTCTATTGGAGTGGTTTTTCTTTTCCGACCGGATCTTAAGTACGTTTTGGACTGATGAATTCATGTTTTTTCTTTGCTTTGATGACTCGACAGACAGTTCAAAAGTTGACATTAACAATATTTGCGATCTGCCTCTAAGGCTTGCCAGTGTGTTCGTGCAGTTTTACAATTTTCGTTCGCTTTCTTGGAGTAACATCTCTCGCAGACATTGGCCGTAGGGCAACTAATCGACAGTCGAGACAGTAGTGCCAGTCAGTTAAGTGCCATACGTAAAACACGCTTGGGCGATCATGTCTCAAAAGAGACATGACTGAATGGGCGGAAGATTATCACGCAGTATGTTGCCATTGCTTTCTGTGGTAGATTGGTTGCCAGCCAAGGCTATAGAACCCAATCTGTCCTGTTATTTAACCCATAACTGGAAGGAAGAGACGGATTAATACCTTTCCCAACGGTATTTGCGCGTAAACGAATACAATGAATTCAACTGGAATTTGAACTCGGCTCCCCGATTTCTCGCTCCGAGTCGATATCCACTGCAACACAACGCACATCCGACAACAGTGTAAGCATGATAAAAATCTCATGCAACCATGGATTAGGCAATATTTTTCAAGTCCAAACAAATTTTATCATGCATCCTGTAAACTGAATCGTTTTACAGCACACGACTGCTAACGAACTAACGTCAGAGAGAAAAGAGAATTCGTTTACACCCTGTATGACAGAGTTCATCTTATGTATATATGCTCTCTCACATTCACACACCCACATGTCCACCTGTATATTTATACAGGTATACACAAATTGGGGTTTTAGTTCTCCTATGTATTTGATATATATGCCCGTGTATGTGTACTTTGTATTATCTACATTACCGGCCATAATTATTAGGCCACCCCAGTTATTTAAAAGTAATGATGTATTTCATACTATTTTTAAGTGGATAATTCTAAATGAAAATAGAATGGTTCTTTGGTTATTATTTGCAAAATTTTACAAGGCATAGAAGCAAAGATGAACTCGTCCGAATCACCCAATATTTACTTCATTCTTTCATTAATGAAACTGCAATATAGGTAATTATTAAATATTTATAAATTCATTTGATGCACATGTTATTATGCAGTATTAACAAAAGAACCATTCTATTTTCATTTACAATTATTCATTTGGCAATAAATACTTAAAAATAGTAAGAAATACATTATTTTAAAAACATTTGGCTGGCCTAATAATTATGGCTGATAGTGTATATACGTACATATATATATATATATATACCCTGATTGAGCACTCTGGAAGAATGGTAGACTTTGAAAAACAGTAGCTAGTAGTATTTATTGCCAAGTGGATAATTCTAAATGAAAACCGAATGGTTCTTTAGTTATTACTTTGCAAAATTTTACAAGGCAAGGAAGTGAAGATGAACTTGTCCAATCACCCTAAATTTTCTTCATTCTTTCTTTAATAAAACTGCAATAGAGGTAATTATTAAATGTTTATAAATTCATTTGATGCACACATTATTGTGCAATATTAACAAAAGAACCATTCTAATTTCATTTACAATTATTCACTTGGCAGTAAATACTAAAAAATTGTATGAAATACATCATTTCTTTTAAAACACTGGGGTTGCCTAATAATTATGGCCGGTAGTGTATGTATTTTAATGTAAGCCCTTTTGTGTGTATATGTGTACACTTATGTATAAATGTGTTGGCATGAATTCTGTGTATACGCGTATATATGTGGTCTTAAATTGCAGTTGAAGGCGTTGTGTCCGCTTGGGAAATATTTAAATCTATCTCTTCTCTCATCCGTCAGCAAGTCTCTCTAGGTTTCTTTCGCAACTCGTATACGAGAATAATTCACCCAAGAATGGAAATTAGTTGAATAATTGTTTGAATAAAGATCCTTATATACTCATAAATTATTCACACAAGTAGAATTCAAAACAGGTTGAGATTAGATCTACGTACTCCTACTTGTAAAAACCTAATTGCTCCAAAAACAATTGGATTATCATATAACATGGTGAAGCGGAGAAATTGGATACTGAGGAGAGTTCTGGATTAAGTTTTGTTCAAAAGAGGCTATTTGTTTGAATCTTTTAGGAATAAACCTTATGTTCCGTGTCCCTTCAAGACATAGGCGATCAATGCTCTACACATTTTCCTGTCTCTTGTAACTATCAATAAACTTTGCTTATTTCTCCCATGCCCTGCTCTGCCATCTAAATGTCTAATCCCATCAAGTATGTGAGGTGCTGTTTTCTCTTGTCCCTCTTTCACTCTATCCGTCCTGTGAGTGTTAGATTCGCCAAGCCATCCGTCCTTATTATGTGTCCCAGAAACTTTAACTTCAAAAGTTTCCTTTTTTTTCCATTCTCTCCAAAACCTTATCATTGCTGACATATTCGCTTCATGGTACTTTAGTATACTACTGTAGAACCACTTTACTGTTGCTTCGAGTCCCTTCTTCATTTGTGAGGAGGTTGTCCAGCATTCACTACCATACAGGAGGATAGGCATCATTTAACAGTTCTAACAAAATTTTCCTGTCTCTCAATACCCTGCTTAGCTTTTCGAATGAGTCTTTAACCAAATAAATATGCCTTCAAACCTCAGTGTCGCACTTTCCGTCCTCTGTCAGAATGCTTCCCAGGTATTCAAATTTTTGTACCTGCTTGCTTTTCGTATACCCGTCTTGTAATTGTCATTTTGGGTCCCTATTTTTGCTGAGTAATATATACATTCAGTTTATTTTTTTTTTTTAGAGTTTATGCTTAGTCCTTTCTTCTCTCTTTCCTTTGCTACATTCGGTAAAAGGTTTTGTAATTCAGTTAAGTGAAATACGTGATACACGCTTTGGGCAATGATGTCTCGAAAGAGCATGACTGACTTGTTGACAACCAAGGCTATAGAACCCAATCTGTCCTATTATTTGATTCATAGGCAGAGAGAGAGGAGATGTATTAAATTATTACGTAGATATTGGGTGATCAGTTTATTACTTCATAACAATAAAAAACAGATCCCCCACTTTATGGCCAGTCAGTTAAGTGCCATACGTGATACACGCTTGGGCGATCATGTTTCGAAAGAGACATGACTGACTGGGCAAATTTTTCTCCCGCAGTAGGTTGTATACTAATGTATTCAGTCAGTCAGTTAAGTGCCATACGTGATACACGATCTGGGCGATTATGTCTCGAAAGAGGCATGACTGACTGGACAGAAGATAATCTTGTAGTAGGTTGCCATTGCTTTCTGTGGTAGACTGGTTGCCAACTAAGGATGTAGAAGCTAATCTGTACTTTTATTTAAAACATAACTGGAGGGAAGAGACGGATTAATACCTTTCCCAACGGTAAATGAATGCAAGGAATATAACTGGAATTCGAACTTGGATCCCCGATTTGTCGTTCCGAGTCAATACCTACTGCACCACAACGCGCATCTTTCCGTAATCTTTATTCAAACACTTGCTTAAAGGACACAACATTATCTATTCTTTGGCGAATCAAACGCTTGAATAGCATGAGAAACTCATCCTTTCATTGATAAATAGAACGTAGATTTTCAAGCATCGTGTACCTAATCGAACTGATATGACGCTATTGTGTCTAATGGAATCTTCTCCGCCCAACACCCATGTCCCTCCTTCTTTCCTCCTTAATTTATTTTAATCGATAGAGTTTAACGGATATCCAAAGCCTCTCTATTAGTTTCAATTAGTTTGACGTAACTCTCTGTCGATCGTCTATTTCATTTCAGAGGTCACTGATTGGCACTCCTGAAAGTGACCTAAATATTATTACCGGGTTTCAATTTTCGCTCAGAATTAACTGGGCATATATATTAATTTTGTAAATGTTAAATGAATAATTACTTTCACTTCTGTTTACTTCTTGTTTTCAATAGCTCTCGATGTCCGATAACGTTTAAACGTGCTTCGGCAAAAGAGTCTTTGATCTTGTTCGCTATTCTATTTCATTACTCATCTCTTTCCCCAAAGATTGGACTCTCCTATACTGTAACCGTTTACGATGTAGGTGATATGGGCTCTCCACAATTTTCTCTCACTTAACGTCTGTCTTTCTACGATCCTCACCCACAATCCATTCACAAGAACTCGTCAGTTAGTGTTCCGCTGCCTTCCCTCGTTTAGTTCGCTTTCTTTTTGTCTTGTGAGTGTTTAATTTTTTAAACCCTCATTTATTTTCTACATGTGAGAAATTGTAGCTGCATTTTTCCTGATTTAGAAACATTAAAATAGACTGTCTTTTTAGATCTCTACGTTGGTTTTCACGCCTCAAAAAACAAAACGGCTCTATTTTAATCACCCAAGAGAAAACCTTTTACGTTCTTTCAGCGTGACTGAGGGTAACCTATTGACCTATGTGACCTATTGACCTATGTGACCTATTGACCCCTCAAGTAAAAAGAGTATATTGGGTTTGAGTCTGAGTTTTGTTTAACGGCATATCACCACCTCTATGGGTTATTTAATGCCAAAAAGGTGGGGTTTTAATGTATTTTTCTTAATGTTCGGTTATAGTGAGAAGGTTGGTTTGGTTAGATTTTAATAAAGTTTTTTGTTTTTATTCTTTTTTATTTTAGAAAACTGAAAATGTTTTCTAGTTTTGTATTCAAAAATTGTTTTACTGAGATTTTTTTCCCTTTAAAAATGTCTTACGGTTATAATTTTTTCCTCAAAAGTGTATTTTTGGTAATATGTTTCCGTCAAAAATTTATATTTTTCTATAAAAGTCTTCTTTTAATGTATATATTTCTATAAAAGTGTATACTTTAATAGTGTTTTGACCCCAGTCTGTGGGTTAACTATTTGCCCATAGCTGGGACCCTAACAGGTGCTACCATTCCAGGGTCAGGGTGGACCTAAGAACAACAGCAATTAAAAGATGGTTCCATGCTCCGCACAACCTCCCAATCAGTGGTCTTTCTGCCGGATGCAGTTTGACGTTATGCCCAGGATAAGGGGAGGGTATTTTGAATTAGTTGCTAAGCTTGCAGGTAAAAAAGAAAGGTTCGCTATATCGAGCTAGATAATTTTTCTCGACAAAATTTCGCTTACATATTTATATACCTCTCATTCGTTCTTACATTGAATATTGCTGCCACATTGGGTCTGGTGTCACTATTATATATATTTTGAGAATTTTTATAAAATTAGAAATTTCAAGGAAGAATCTTCAATGTTTTAAGTCTCGGCCTGGCATTTTTGATCGTGGCAACGTAGCTTTCCTGTGCCTTTTTTCTATATATTTTCATAGCAATCGTTTTCGTTAAATTTCCGCTCTGGGCCTTAGACTTTATGTATGTAAGCGCAGTACTTGATTGGCAGCAAGGTCTCATCATTTTACAGTTTCTAGGACTAGATGTAATCATAATTTATCGTACTTCTCACAAGTGGAACTCGCTTCCATCTTGCTTTACAGTTGGACTGATATTACATAGAAATGCAGCAGTCAGGGCAGCAAGTATACGGAAGGGAGTTTCACAGGCGGGAAGTGCTAGAAAAGAAGCTGAAGGAGTAGAATTGTCGGCTGCATTTGGTAGATTTAATTGTAAAAGTGTGGGACCTTGTTGCAAGTCTGGTTGCACGTGTAAATCCTTGTGGAGAGGGCCGCGATGACTGCGTTTTTATGAGCAGAAGCCATGATAATATTTGTAGAAAAGCCTGAGGGAAGTCACATCCCGCCGGTGAGGAAGTGGCTAGAGTCGAGCTGCCAGATCCGGACCAATCATGTCACAGATTCCCCTTTCCCATTATTCTAATGAACACACCTATTTCTTAGATAATGAACTCTAACTCTTATATTAATAAGAGTTAATAGGAAGTTAACTCGAGAAGTTCTTGGGAAGTTCATAGGGGTTCTTAGAAGTTCTAAAGAGTTCTTTAGAGTTCTATTGGAGTTCAGTAGAACTACTAGGCAGTTGATACTAGTCGGCAGTTAGACGAATACTAAGGAGTCAGCTTTCAGTAAAAGATTACCAAGTTCCTAACATTTAGGGTGCGTTAAGTCGATTAGCAACCGATATAGCCCGATTATAATTTTCAGTGCGAAAACTACTCCACAACACACATCAAGTGTAAATAATATATAATTTTCTATACCTGTATGTGATTTTTAGATAAAGCATGAAGATATACGTATTGTCGAAATATTGTTAAATATAGTAAACCTTCGGTTAGTTACTATTACTTTGAATTTCCGAAAATTGATAGTCCTCTGGTATTCTCCTCCTACGAGATACAACTACGTCTCATCTAATGCTACACGCCCTCACTGGGTCTGGAGAGGTGTGGGAGAGAGAAAAAGAAATAAGTTGCCAGTTAGTAAGTAGGAGTACTTTAAAAATGTTCTCTGTAATGCAAATATCAGTATGAATGACTCATTGTTAAACACTGGGGTTTTTTTTTTTCATTTTCTTTTCTTGAACCGCGATCTTCTCAGAGTGTAGCAAAATATTGGGAGAGCTATATCAATCCAATTTTTAAATAATAATAATAATAATAATAATAATAATTAATCTAATCTCAGGCTGTTCTGTGCTTGCCCCAAACGAATATAAAAATCGCCACGATAGAGTTGGGCAATATTTACATTGGGCAATATGCAAACATTATGGAAAAGCTGTAAACAAACACTGGTATGAACATCATCCAGCACCGGTTACAGAAATAGAAGATGTAACCATTCTATGGGATTACACCATCTACACAGACAGAAAAATTGAAGCAAACAGGCCAGACATTATTGTTAAAACCAGAAGGAGAAAACTTGTCTATTAATTGATATGGCTTGTCCAGCGGATTGTAACATAGAAATCAAGGAATTTGAAAAACTGTCAAAATATAAAGACCTGGAAATTGAAAGAGAAAAAATGTGGAAATTGAAAACAAGAGTTGTGCCAGTGATAGTAGGTGCACTTGGAATGATAAAAAATGGAACAAAACAACACATTGAAAGAATCCCTGGAAACCCCAGCTTAAAAGATATACAAAAAATTGTCTTATTAAGTACAACCCACACACTAAGGAAAACTTTATCTATGTAATGCTGGAGATGATAGGGAAGATAGAAAAACATGAAATGGAGCCATAACAACACGCCACTACCTGCCTTAGGTCTCCCCGCAGACTTGGTTGGTAGTGAGACAAAAGCAGAAATCGAAATATGATGAAAAATGACATAATAATAATTAGAAAGAGTAGTCAAAGATCGCAAACATCCACCAAGGTAATATCGACATCATCTCAGCGATTAGCAAGAGAGGATTTTTAAAATAAGAAAAAAAAACTGCCATGTTTAGGTAGAAGGAGAGTGTAGAGGAAGAAAAAAAACGAACCAGTTTCCAGTAGTAGAGTATATTTTTGCATCTTTACTCTCAAGAGTAAAGATGAAAAAATATACTCTACTATTCTCAAAATTAAATACACACTTCAAATATATCAGATGAGGTAAATCAGTACTAAAAATTATTTAGGGGATGTAATTCAGTTTTTTTAGTGACTCCCATTTTGAGTATCTTTTTATGCTGAGCATCAGGAAGAGACAACTGAAATTCCTGGGACATGCAATGAGGAAGGAGAGCCTGGAGAACCAGATACTGACTGGTCAGATAAAAGGAAGGAGAGACAGAGGAAGGCAGCGGATAACATATCTGCAGAGTCTGATCAGGTGGATGACGGAACGGGGGATGCCAGGAGCAACAGGAGCAAACATACTAAGAGCCACAAGGGATAGGGAGACGTGGAGATCCATGATCGCCTACGTCCTGAAGGGACAGGGCACATAGAAGAAGAAGAAGAATTCAGTTTTTGGAATTTCAAAAAGAAAAAATAGATTTTTTTAATAATAATAAAAAAGAAACAGAAATTTTATACAGTACCAGATCGAACCCAATATAATCAGTTCGTGCCAGTCATAAGGACAGTTATATCTAAAATTTTTATCCGAATCCATCGAGTGGGTCTCGAGATATATTGACCACGGACAGAAAAACAACTACATAAAACGCGACCGAATACAATAAATTTGTCTGAAGGCGGAGGTACTAATAATAATAATAATAATAATAAGAAGAAGAAGAAGAAGAAGAATCTAAACTTATTTATAATGGAACTTTGTCTGTGTCTGTATGTGTGTGTATGTGTGTGTGTCTGTGTGTGTCAGTGTGTGTGTGTATATCCGTTAACTATAGACTCCGAAACGGCTGAACCGATTCTCTTGAAAATTGACACAGTTGTACTATAAGCGTCTGCGAGTGTACTCAGCTAGGTTTTGTGTCGAGGTACCCCCGATAAATATCGAAAATCGATAATCGAAAAAATCAGGTTATAAAAGGCTTGGTCCGGTTTTAATCAAATTTGATACACTCATAGACAAAGACATAAGAAACGATATTCAGACGTTTCAAGGTTGCATTTCTTACAATAGTGCAGAAAATCGATAATGTATATATATATAAAAAGCAAAATGTTTGTGTGTGTGTCTGTTTATCTGCCTGTTTGTCTGTATTTTTTCAGCCCTTTAATTTTAGTTTTTGCTTCGGGTTTTGCTCTAAGTAGTTATAATTGTAATTCTTAGTCTCAGTCATGATACCATTTACTCAGAGGAGTTATTTAGCTTTCAAAATTCAGTTTACGACGAAAAAAACTTATTTGATATCGATGCCAGGAAATCAAAATTTGACTTACATCCATTCATTTTTCTTTCAGTCTACGGTTTCGCTTTAACTGGAAACAACTATTGCATTTTATTCTTTCGTGGCAACATCCAAAGAGTCTGAGCTCCAGGGCCATGGATTAGTTTTAAAGCTTTCATTACACCCGATCAACGCTGGGCTATACTGCTAGTAATAATAATAAAAACGTTATATTCATATCCGAACATGTGTGGTATTTATTTGTTTTTGATAAATAAGACTTTCTTTTCTTTTTCTCATAGGGTTGAGAACTATGCTGACTTACTAAATAGCGAGCAAACCTCGTATCAAAAAATGCGATATTAGGGAGAGGACCCTCTTAAAATGCGCTTCTTGTATTCTCATTTCGATTTTTTCTAACAGGTCTAGGTGCTGTAAGCGATAATCCTGGTCAGAGTTGGAATTGACGTATTGAGGTCACTTCAATCTAAACGCAATAGCTGACAACGTTTAGTTACCATGACAGGAGATCAGCACTACTTATAAGCACCAAAGGAATTGTCTGAAATATTTCGGAACACATAATAAATGAAAGAAGTCTTATATTTATTCTCTTGTTTTCAACCATCATATACATTTTTCGCGAATATGAACGCTTGATCTCTTGATAATCTTTAGACACTTGAAACTACTATATTTACAAATGTCGAATAATTGAAGTCTTCTTAGTTTGGAGTTTGAGTTTTGTTTCACGGCATATCAACACCTCTGTGGGTTATTTTATACCAAATAGGTAAGGTTTTAAGATTGCTTTCTTTAATGTTTGGTTATATTGAGAAGGTTTATTTCGTCAGATTTTGATGAAATGTTTTTGTTTTTATACTTTAATATTTTAGAAAACTGAATATGTTTTCTAGTTTTGTATTCAAAAATGTTTTGCTGAGAATATATATTTTTGCTAGTAATATATTTTCTTCAAAAATGTATATTTTTCTATAAAAGTCTATTTTTATGTATATATTTCTATAAAATTGTATTTATATATTTTAATAGTGTTTTAATCTCAGTTTGTGGGTTAACTATTTGCCCATAGCTGGAACCCTAATAGGTGCTACCATTCCGGTTCAGGGTGGACCTGGGAACAATACCAATTAAGAGGTGGGTCTATGCTTTTCATAACCTCCCAACCAGAGGCCATGTTGCTGGATGCAGTTTACCGTCATTCCCAGGACCAGGCACGTTGCTGAGTTGTTAGAACATTCACTTTCAGACCATGAACTTCGACACTCACCAATTGTTGATTTCTATGGAAATAGATGACTAGTTGATGTTATCGGTTTCAAGGAGGAAATCCTTTTGTGTTGCATCTTTGGAAATACCTGAAAACAATACCACGTTTTAACCTAAGCCTTGTGAATGAAATTGGGTACACGGCTATCTTTAAGAAGCCACCGATGGTTGTTCTAGCTTGAATTCACAAGTCATGTTGACCGACTGTATATGAAGAAGCGTCTGCAATGGGGATCAGCCAGCCACCTTTGAAGACAGAAATGCTCGTTAACAAGTGGCCAGCCATACATGCTTCAATGAATTTTATGACTTAATATTTAGTTTCTCAGATATATAATCGTCAGTACAGTAATACATTGCGATACGAGCGTATCGACATACGATTTATTTTTAGATACGAACCTGAGATCTGCGAATTGTTTGCCTTGAGATGCGCGCTGAATTTTGAGATACGAGCAAGTTTTAGTAAAGCATTCAATGTTTGGAGTATAGGGGCGCCAAGCGTCGAGGGTATTTCAGCTCGCAGCACTCATGTTCACCTGCTGTGAAAAAATTTCTTTTGTATTATTTTGTGCCTTTTTTTACTGTTATGTTGCAAAAACTATTTAGTTTTTCCCATGGATCCAAAGAAAGACAGTGTAAAGAGCACTAATAAAAAGCCGATACAGGTGCGTGGTTTAAAAAAGGCAAAATTTAGTGACGACAAAAATTATTTTAGGTGAAAATGAACTTTCAAAAAAAAAAAAAAAGAAAAGCAATTTTTCTATATTTCTGATATGAGGTAGTATTTACAGTATTTACATTATTCGGACTATTGTACTCATCTTTGTTGCCATTTATACGACGTTTAATAATAGATCATTCTATTTGCCTATATTTCTGATATGAGGTAATATTTACATTATTCGGACTACTGTCTTCATCTTCGTTGTCATTTGTACGACGTTTAATAATAGATCATTCTATTTGCCCATATTTCTGATATGAGGTAATATTTACATTATTTAAATTATTCGGACTATTGTCCTCATCTTTGTTGCCATTTGTACGACGTTTAATAATAGATCATTCTATTTGCCTATATTTCTGATATGAGGTAATATTTACATTATTTAAATTATTCGGACTATTGTCCTCATCTTTGTTGCCAATTGTACGACGTTTAATAATAGATCATTCTATTTGCCCATATTTCTGATATGAGGTAATATTTAAATTATTTAAATTATTCGGACTATTGTACTCATCTTCGTTGTCATTTGTACGACGTTTAATAATAGATCATTCTATTTGCCCATATTTCTGATATGAGGTAATATTTACATTATTTAAATTATTCGGTCTATTGTCCTCATCTTTGTTGCCATTTGTACGACGTTTAATAATAGATCATTCTATTTGCCTATATTTCTGATATGAGGTAATATTTACATTATTTACATTATTCGGACTATTGTCCTCATCTTTGTTGCCATTTGTACGACGTTTAATAATAGATCATTCTATTTGCTTATATTTCTGATATGAGGTAATATTTACATTATTTACATTATTCGGACTATTGTCCTCATCGTCATTGCCATTTGTACGACGTTTAATAATAGATCATTCTATTTGCCTATATTTCTGATCTGAGTTAATATTTACATTATTTACATTATTCGGACTATTGTCCTCATCGTCATTGCCATTTGTACGACGTTTAATAATAGATCATTCTATTTGCCTATATTTCTGATCTGAGGTAATATTTACATTATTTACATTATTCGGACTATTGTCCTCATCTTTGTTGCCATTTGTACGGCGTTTAATAATAGATCATTCTATTTGCTTATATTTCTAATATGAGGTAATATTTACAGTATTTACATTAT
This sequence comes from Ascarosepion bandense, assembly GCA_037127315.1. Classification (NCBI taxonomy): domain Eukaryota; kingdom Metazoa; phylum Mollusca; class Cephalopoda; order Sepiida; family Sepiidae; genus Ascarosepion; species Ascarosepion bandense. The sequence continues at coordinate 3,449,943 of JBBBDQ010001830.1, forward strand.
TCGGACTATTGTCCTCATCTTCGTTGCCATTTGTACGACGTTTAATAATAGATCATTCTATTTGCCTATATTTCTGATCTGAGGTAATATTTACATTATTTACATTATTCGGACTATTGTCCTCATCTTTGTTGCCATTTGCACAACGTTTAATAATAGATCATTCTATCTTAGTCCGAATAATGTAAATAATGTAAATATTACCTCACATCAGAAATATAGGCAAGTAGAATGATCTATTATTAAACATCGTACCAATGGCAACAATGATGAGTACAAAAGTCCGAATAATGTAAATACTGTAAAAAACAAATAAAATATTATAAAATGTAAAAAATTGAAAAAAGATTTAGTTACAGTAATGGATAAAATGTCAATGGTTTAAAGAATGTTAAAATCAGGTGATAAAGTCTTCGGTATCGGAGACCAGGCGAGCCATTGTTAAGGTCAGGTTAGTGGTTGTTAGCCACTCTTAGCCATTGTTAATTCAGGTCTGTGGTTGTTAGCCACTCTTAGCGATTGTTAGGTCAGGTTAGTGGTTGTTAGCCACTCTTAGCCATTGTTAGGTCAGGTTAGTGGTTGTTAGCCACTCTTAGCCATTGTTAGGTCAGGTTAGTGGTTGTTAGCCACTCAGCCATTGTTAGGTCAGGTTAGTGGTTGTTAGCCACTCTTTGCTAATCTAGCTTAACGTTTGCTAGGCTAGATGTTGATGCCAATGACTCGTTTGAACTTCGGTGTTTATTATAGTTTATTTCTTTACAGTTTTTTTCTTTCATTTTATTGTTTGCAAACTAAATTTCTTGTTTATTTTGCTTGAAAGCCACTTATACAAAATAGGAGTGAGTTTTAGGAAAATAAGAATGATTTTATGGGCCTGAAACGGCTTGGAAATAGTCCCATTAATTTTAATAGAGAAAACTGATTTGAGAAAGGAATCATTTAACTTACGAACTTGTTCATGGAAAGAAATAAACTCGTATCTCAACATATTAATATATACTTATAATAATTTGGAAGTAGTCCTCTCAATTTATTTATTTTATTTTATTTATTTGTTTATTTTTATATTTGTTTTTTTTGCTATAGATATTATTATAGAGACAACTTTTCAGCCAAGTAGTATTTAGATGTGTGTTGTGGTGCAGTGGTCAATCGGGAAGAAATCAGAAACGTCAAAGAAGAGAAACGAATAGCAATCCAAGTGGGGATGAGACAACAGGGGGCACGGACCGAATGGAGCTCTATGTTGAAACGCCAAATCAAATGGTCCGAAATATGGCACGGTGACACCAGATTAAAATTTCTGATTCGGGCAGTATACGACACCCTGCTAAGCCCCAAAAACTTACAATTATGGTATAAAACCCACTCGCCAAATTGTCATCTTTGTGGGCGCAGAGGTACCTTAAAACATCTCCTGAGTAGCTGTAAATCTGCACTAGCTGATGGGCGTTACAGGTGGCGCCATGACGAAATTCTAAAAGAGATCGTGTAAATAGTTCAAAATGCTATCAAAGAGAATGTTTACAACCCAGACACAAGGCAGATAAAATTTATTAAAGCGGGTGCGAAAATCCCACGAAATAGAAAGGTAAATCCGAACCTGCTATCTCCTGCAACAGACTGGGAACTAAGGACCGACATAGGCTCAAGGTTGAAATTCCCAGAGCAAATTGCCATCACAAAACTTCGCACAGATATAGTTTTCTTCTCACATAAATTGAAGAAAATAGTCTTGTGGGAACTGACGGTCCCCTGGGAAGAAAACGCAGAGGAAGCTCATGAAAGGAAGAAGTTAAAATATGACGAACTGCTGGAGAGTTGCAGGGTTAAAGGCTGGAGGGCTAGATGCACTCCTATAGAAGTGGGGACCAGAGGATTTGCAGCAAGGCCCTTATGCAAAGCCTTAACAGATATTGGGATAGTGGGATTTACTCCCACTATCCCAAAGAAAAAAGAAAAGCACTCAAGTCCATAACCGAAACAGCGGAAAGAACAGCTAATTGGTTATGGATCAAAAGAGAGAGTGCCTGGATTCCAAATAGCTAAATTCCCCGAAATTCTGCGTCTAAATTAATATTTCGGACAAGCTCATGTGCGGTTCGTCTCTAAATGGAAAGTGGCTCTGACTGTCGCTAATCGGAAGCATTGGCAGGGTTTCGTACCGGGCCTAAACGTAATTTTCCAGTGTCTGAAAGCGTTTATTGAGGGTGGGCCGGAGGCTGATCATCTCTGGTCGGGTCGCCGCGGTGAGGAGGGTATGATGTTGAAAGACCTGAAACCCCCTAGTGATCCTCGCTATGACATCACTGACGACACCCTCTAGCGCCCCCATTACGGTGCGTATGTTTGAAAGTGTTCTGGTGCAGTGGTTAATCGGGAAGTCGAGTACGAATTCCTTGCATTCACTTACGCACAAATACTCTTGGAAAAGGTATTAATTCATTTCTTCCCTCCAGTTATGGGTTAAATAATAAGAAAGACGGGGAGAAAGCAATGGCAACATACTGCAGGATAATCTTCTAACCTATCAGTCATGTCTCTTTCGAGACATGATCGCCCAAAGCGTGTATCACGTATGGCATTTAACTGACAGAGTAATTATCTAGTCTTCAACAGGTCTCTCTTTTTTGGGTAATATAATACTTGATATTCTTTAACAGTTCTGTTATTCATGTTTTTTAATATTAGTAGTGGATATTGCGTGTGGTGTAGTGAATATCAGCTCGGCTCGGAGAGAGAAATCGGGGAGCCGAGTTCGAATTCCAGTTGAATTCATTGTATTCACTTACGTGTAAATATCCTTGGGAAAGGTATAAATCCGTCTCTTCCTTCCAGTTATTGGTTAAATAACAGGACAGATTGGGTTCTATAGCCTTGGTTGGCAACCAGTCTACCACAGAAAGCAATGGCAACCTACTGCGGGATAATCTTTTGCCCAGTCAGTCATGTCTCTTTCGAGACATGATCGCCCAAGCGTATTTCACGTATGGCACTTAACTGACTGACTCAGTGAATATTGAGATTTTTGTTTTCTGCTACTGAAACAATGACTGATTGATTCACTTGTTTTCTCCGACTTATCAATTCATTGCAGCTTACTTAAAGACAGAAAAATATTTCGAGCGTAAGAAATTTTTAGATAATAATGCTTTTAGAGATACAAAGTTTACTAATTAACCCATAGCTAGGAGGAGAAGAGGTGATTTCTTACCTTTTCGCGTAAGTTAATAAAACAAACTGAACTGGAATTGGAACTTAGCTATCCGATTAACAATTTGGAGCCTTTATCCGTTACACCAGCAGCACATTCAAGCTTAGAGCAACTGATATTCACAATCACACATCTCGGTACTGACGTTGCTTAATTTCAGTGTATAATTCAAAATCATGAAGAGATATAATAATTCGAAGGTCAGATTTGGAATCAGCGTACTCGTCTCGTCTTCATCCAGTACTTTTCTTTTTTTAATCGTATCACCCCGAGCAAGGCGGTAATGCCACTGATGTGCAGGGGGCTACATAAGTGTAAAAAGATTAAGTAGAAGAGAGAGAGGAAGAAGAACCAGTTAGAAAGGAGCAAGAGAAGGATGGGAATACAGGTGTGATGACACTTGCAAAGGTGGAGAGAAAGGAAAGGATATACAGGGTGGTGAAAGAACTAGAGTCAAGTGGTTAATAGATGAGTATTGACATTGCATTTAAATTCCTGGAGTTTGTAACCGTCAGGAAAGCAAGAATATGGAATCATGTGACTGCGTAGTAGAAAAAATTGCTTAGTAGTATCAGCATCAGTGGGATATTCGTGGGATATTCATAGCTACTTCAACTATAAGCACGCTGCAAATGTACTTAATAAGTATGAATGGGAGATTAGAAAGATTGTGCATCGCCAGGCAAGAAGATTGCATTAGATTAATTAGCCTGCAATACGACTTAATGTTTTCATATTGCTTTTTTAATCATTTCACCCCAAGCAAGGCATTCCACTGCCACTATTGCGCATGGGGCTACATAGGGGAAGGAAAAGAGGAGGAGTGGTTAGGTGTAGGAAATGTCAGAAGGAAGGTGATAGATGGGTAAGGATACCGAGGATGAGGGTTGGGCAAATGGGAAGAGTGTTTGAAAGAATAGGAGCGAGTTAGTGTGTTAGGAGGTGTCTATTGACCTTACATTTAAACTCCTGGAGATTGTAGCCGTCGGGGAAGCAATCATGTGAAAGGGAAATGCGAGAAAAGAAACTGTTGGAGTAGAAGTTGAAGCTGCATTTTATCGGTTTCACTGAAAAAGGGTGGGATCTAGTTGCTACTGACAGTCCTGTTCTACATAGAATCACTTTTTTTAATGCATTGATGGGCGTTGTGGTCCAGTCGATATCGGTTCGGAAGGAGAAATCGGAGAGCCGAGTTCAAATTCCATTTGAACTCATTGCATTCACTTACGCGCAAGTACACTTGGGAAAGTTATTTATCCGTCTCTTCCCTCCAGTTATGTGTTAAATAACAGGACAGATTGGGTTCTATAGCCTTGGCTGGCAACCAGTCTACCGCAGGAATCAATGGCATAATCTTCTGCCCAGTCAGTCCTTTTAATTTTGCTAATTTTCCAGAGAGGATTGGACCGTTAACTTTTCAGCACTATCGAGAAAATATAAATTGTAAAGATTTATGGGTAGGTATTTGAAGGCTATCACAATGCGTTTAGTAAAATAAAGGAATGTAAAGAAGGTGTTGGATATTACCTATTTATTATTCATTAATATTTCGAGATCAGAATCTCACCTTCAGAACGTGCCTTTAAACGAATGGTCATCTTTCGCTACTGTTGCTGTCGTTAACTGTAGTGAGTAAGTGTGTGTGTACCTGTAAGTGGGTTCGTTCATATATGGGCAACGTGAATTGTGAATTTAAAAAAAAATCCGTAACTTACATTGAAATAATAATTATATGAAATACAAAAAAATAAATTTTATTGAGTATTTTTATTACTTTTGTCCCTTTCGTTGATAGATAGTGTTTTGGTACCCTCTCTGTTTTGGAATGAACTTTTCCTCCTTCAAAAATACAAACTTGTGAGGCTTCCTGGGTAGCAGACGAGACGTTCGGATGGACATTTATATCTGCTGATTTATAACACGCTTACTTTGTATATATGTTCTGTTATTCAAATAAATTGGTTTAAACTACTTTCTTGTTTCCGTGTCTTTCTTCTTGACCCTAACAAGCCACAACAGATAGATAGATAGATAGATAGATAGATAGATAGATAGATAGATAGATAGATCAGTCAGTTAAGGAGCCATACGTGATACAAGCTTGGGAGATAATGTCTCGAAAGAGACATAACTAACTGGGCTGATTTTCACGCAATAGGTTGCCATTGCTTTCTGGCTGCCACCCAAAGTCATAGAACTCATTCTGTCCTGCTGTTTAGCCCATAGCTAAAAAAGAAAAGATGGATGTCCCAAAGATATTTGCAGTGAATTCAATTGGAATTCAAACTCGGCTAACCTACATCTCTTTCCGAGTTTTGATTCATCCTGATAGATAGATAGATAGATAGATAGATAGATAGATAGATAGATAGATATGGACATGATGATATATATATATATATATATATATATATATATATATATATATTGAGAGAGAGAGAGAGAGAGAGACATTAGTACAAATTAATTGAATGTGTATAAAGCGGTTTATCCTGATACTCCCAAATGAAAGGAATGTAATTTATTAGAAATCGTACAAACTAAATTCGATGAATTTCGTGACGACTAAAAGACTGTGTAGCGCAAATCTTATGAAAATAATTTCATTTTCTCATGAAGCTGCGTATCTGAATTTGTTATTTTAATTTTAGGCGAGGCCGTTTACCCCGTCTGTGTCGTTTCGATGATATTGTGTTCATCGGGACTGTAGTAATAAAATCTGAAATTGATTATTTGTTAATAAAAGACATGAAATATATTACTAAGTAAGGAAGATAGATAGGAGTTTATTTAAATGCATTATTGGCGTCGTCTATATTAGAAATAAAGAAAGAAAGAAAAAAAGAAAGAAAGAAAGAAAGAATGCGAAAGAAAGAAATAATATCAAAGAAAGACAAGAATAACAAACAAAAGAAAGGAAGAAAGAAGAAAAAAGAAATAAAAAGAAAGAAAGCAAAGAGGAAAGAAAGAATAGGGTAACAAAAAGAATAACAAAAAAACGAAAAAACAAGGCGAAAGAAAAGAAAAAGGAAAAGAGAAGCAACGAAAGAAAGAAGAATTAAATGAAAGAAAAACTAACAAGAAAGAAATAAAGAAAGAATATCAGAGAAAGACAAGAATAACAAACAAAAGAAAAGAAGAAAGAAGAAAAAAGAGATAAAAAGAAATAAAACAAAGAGGAAAGAAAGAAAAGAGTAACAAAAAAAAAACGACAAAAACAAGGCAAAAGAAAAAAGAAAAGAGAAACAACGAAAGAAAGAGGAATTAAAGAAAGAAAAAACTAACAAGAAAGAAAGATATAGAAAAGTTTCGAAATTTAAAAAGGATGAAAATAGGAAAAGAACGAAGAAAAAGAAAAGAAAAAGAAACAAAGAAAAGCAAAAAAGACAAAGAAAAAAGGAATATTCTTTTTTCCTTCTTTTTTCTTGGAAATAAAAAAAGACAAAAGAAATAAAAGAAAAGAAAAAAGAAAAACGTATACAGAAAGAAAAATAAGGAATAGAAAAAGAAAACGAATCAGAACCAAAGAATAAAAAAGGAAGGAAAGAGACAAAACAATGAAAGAAAGCAAGAGACGGAGAAGAGAAACACAGAAAGCTTATTTCGAATTAGTTTTCAGTCACTGACGACATTTCATACTCTATGTTAAAAAGCAATGGCTAGAATTATCAAAGAGATGAATTAATGACGTGAGATGTCAGCGGGTTCCATTTTGTCTGTGAGAAATGGCCAGCGAAATGATGGTCAGTCCATTCAGGATAGTCAGGTGGCTCTTCACTGCTAAGTCTATTCAGGACCAGTCAATCGATCATAAGAAGCTGGTGATCTGAATTCAAATCATTGTAAGAACGACCGAAAAAGAATCAAAGGTGGTCAGAAGATATGACACAACTTTCAATGGAACGCTATCCTTCAAAACACAGTCTGAGCCGGCGTTTCTCTAAGTAACTCTCTGAAATCGATTGGTTGTTTTCAGAACTACAGCTCTCAGCTTAAGCAAAAGTATATGGATATTAATTTACTTTCTCACGTAACTTATAGATAATACGTGAATAAAGGTACGATGGATGAATTTTCGCTTCAGAATTAGAGCTATCATTTTAAGCAAAATATATTAAATATTAATTTACTTTCTCACGTAACTGATCGATGATACGTGAATACAGAGTACGATGGATGAATTGTCGTTTCAGAACTACAGCTCTCAGCTTAAGCAAAGATATATGCCCTATTAATTTAGTTTCTCACGTAACTGATCGATGATACGTGAATACAGGGTACGATGGATGAATTGTCGTTTCAGAACTACAGCTCTCAGCTTAAGCAAATATATATGCCATATTAATTTACTTTCTCACGTAACTGATCGATTATACGTGAATACAGGGTACGATGGATGAATTGTCGTTTCAGAACTACAGCTCTCAGCTTAAGCAAATATATATGCCATATTAATTTACTTTCTCACGTAACTGATCGATGATACGTGAATACAGGGTACGATGGATGAATTGTCGTTTCAGAACTACAGCTCTCAGCTTAAGCAAAGATATATGCCCTATTAATTTACTTTCTCACGTAACTGATCGATGATACGTGAATACAGGGTACGATGGATGAATTGTTTCAGAACTACAGCTCTCAGCTTAAGCAAATATATATGCCATATTAATTTACTTTCTCACGTAACTGATCGATGATACGTGAATACAGGGTACGATGGATGAACTGTCGTTTCAGAACTACACCTCTCAGCTTAAGCAAAGATATATGCCATATTAATTTACTTTCTCACGTAACTGATCGATTATACGTGAATACAGGGTACGATGGATGAATTGTCGTTTCAGAACTACAGCTCTCAGCTTAAGCAAATATATATGCCATATTAATTTAATTTCTCACGTAACTGATCGATGATACGTGAATACAGGGTACGATGGATGAATTGTCGCTTCAGAACTACAGCTCTCAGCTTAAGCAAAGATATATGCCCTATTAATTTACTTTCTCACGTAACTGATCGATGATACGTGAATACAGGGTACGATGGATGGATTGTCGTTTCAGAACTACAGCTCTCAGCTTAAGCAAATATATATGCCATATTAATTTACTTTCTTACGTAACTGATCAATGATACGTGAATACAGGCTACGATGGATGAATTGTCGTTTCAGAACTACAGCTCTCAGCTTAAGCAAATATATATGCCATATTAATTTCCTTTCTCACGTAACTGATCGATGATACGTGAATACAGGGTACGATGGATGGATTGTCGTTTCAGAACTACAGCTCTCAGCTTAAGCAAAGATATATGCCATTTTAATTTACTTTCTCACGTAACTGATCGATGATACGTGAATACAGGGTACGATGGATGAATTGTCGTTTCAGAACTACAGCTCTCAGCTTAAGCAAAAGTATATGGATATTAATTTACTTTCTCACGTAACTTATCGATGATACGTGAATAAAGGGTACGATGGATGAATTGTCGTTTCAGAACTACAGCTCTCAGCTTAAGCAAAGATATATGCCATATTAATTTACTTTCTCACGTAACTGATCGATGATACGTGAATACAGGGTACGATGGATGAATTGTCGTTTCAGAACTACAGCTCTCAGCTTAAGCAAAAGTATATGGATATTAATTTACTTTCTCACGTAACTGATCGATGATACGTGAATACAGGGTACGATGGATGAATTGTCGTTTCAGAACTACAGCTCTCAGCTTAAGCAAAAGTATATGGATATTAATTTACTTTCTCACGTAACTTATCGATGATACGTGAATACAGGGTACGATGGATGAATTGTCATTTCAGAACTACAGCTCTCAGCTTAAGCAAATATATATGCCATATTAATTTCCTTTCTCACGTAACTTATCGATGATACGTGAATACAGGGTACGATGGATGAATTGTCGTTTCAGAACTACAGCTCTCAGCTTAAGCAAATATATATGCCATATTAATTTACTTTCTCACGTAACTGATCGATGATACGTGAATACAGGGTACGATGGATGAATTGTCGTTTCAGAACTACAGCTCTCAGCTTAAGCAAAGATATATGCCATATTAATTTACTTTCTCACGTAACTGATCGATGCTACGTAAATAAAGGATACGATGGATAAATTGTGGCTTCAGAACTACAGCTCTCAGCTTAAGCAAAAGTATATGGATATTAAATTATTTTTCTCGTAACCAATCGATCATACGCCCAAGTAGGTATGTACGCCGATGACACCAAATTTATTCTCGCCTTGATCAAAAATCTAGTGTGGACGACAAAGCTAATGTTGCAGCTGAGCTTGGAAAGGACCTCCAATCCGTAGTGGACTGGAGTAAGAAATGACTCGTAAATTTTAATGCTTCTAAGACGAAGCTACTATCAATTAATCATCATAGACAATCGCACCTACCTTCCATTAGCATGGACCAGGCTTGCCTCTCAGAGAATAAAATACTACGCCTCCTTGGCCTTAGACTTTCGGTGGACCTCAAGTTGAAAGTCTATATCGAATCCATTGCTAAATCCGCTGCTGTGAAAGTCGGTTCTCTGTGCAGGGCCCGAAAGTTTTTTCCGTCTGAATCTATCCTGCACATTTATAAATCTACCATCCGCCCGTACATTGAATACTGTTGCCATATCTGGTCGGGTGCCCCTGCTATTCTCCTTGGGCTTCTAGACAAGGTACAGCGGAGGGTCTGTAATGTGATCGATACCGACTTAGCAGACCGCCTGCAGTCTCTCTCTCACCGGTGCGACGTGCCTTCCCTGTGTCTCTTCTATATATACTTTCACGGCTTCTGCTCCGATGAACTTAGATCACTGGTGCCCACTAGGTTCGAATTTTCACGAGATACTAGATTAGCAACTAGATCCGACCCTTTTACAGTGAAACCGATAAAATGCAACCCAACTTCTACTCCAACAGTTTCTTTTCTCGCATTTCCCGACTGCGGAATTCCCTACCACATGATTGCTTCCCCGACGGCTACAATCTCCAGGAGTTTAAATGTAAGGTCAATAGACACCTCCTAACAAAATAACTTCCATTCTTTCAAACAATCTTCCCACCCACCCAACTATCTATCACCCCCTTCTGACATTTCCTATATCTAACCACTCTTCCTATTTACCTTCCCCTATGTAGCCCCAAGCACAATAGTGGCAGTGGAATGCCTTGCTTGGGGTGAAATGATTAAAAAAAAAAGTATAGTACAATAGATGAATTGTAGCTTCAGAACTACAGCTCCCAGCTTAAGCAAAAGTATATGGATATTAATTTACTTTCTCACGTAACTCATCGATGATACGTAACTATGGGGTACGATGGATGTACTGTCGCTTCAGAATTACAGCTATCAGTTTAAGCAAAATTATATGCTTATTAATTTCTCACGTAACTGATTGATGATACGTGAATACAGGGTTTGATGGATGAATTGTCGTTGAACTACACAGAAATGAAAACAGCAATGACATCTCATTTGAAAAAATATATTTACTAAACTTAGGCAAAAATAACTTAAAATACCAAATAGTAAATCTCTTCAATAAACTACTGCTTTCAGAAACATCGGAATCTCTTGCAACTCTTCTAGATGGTCTCTTTGTTTAAGTCGGTGAATGCTGCCATTATCCTTGTCTTCAGATAATCGTTGGTATCACAAGGAGTTTTGCTGGGCACTTGATCAACAGCGTCCCACACATAATAATCCAAATTCTTTTTTGTTTTTGCTTTTTTCCTAGTGAGCAAGATGTAAGGGGTAATGTGGTCGCAGAAATCGTTTGACGCCATGACTACGTTCTTCTGCTTGTGTGGCATCGTGAAGAGTGTTGTTGCCAGATAGCCGCCACCCTCTTGACCCTGGGCATCACTACCCCCTCAAGGTACATGATGTAGGCCTTTGTGTTGAGTCTAAAGCCCTGCTGGAAAAAATGAACACATGATGACGCTATCACTAGTGTTCAGCGTTTGAGATTTCACTCGCCCGATCGACTCAGACGATTAAAAACTTAAATGGGCGATTAAAGTTTATTGCTTTACTCGCCTGCGATCGATTAAAATCTAGCGATGAAACGGGTCCGTTCAAATATAGAAAAACCCAACCAAACTTTTGCAACCCAAAAGTATGTCAATGAAGATGTTACTTAGAATGACCTACAATGACATTATTGAACTCTTTGATCTCGCTTTGATCGTCCCAGTCAGTGTAAACATTTGTTTAATTAACGCAGTGCAGCCAAAATGTCTCGGTCGCCCAGATTGCTTACGAAAAGTAAAAACAAACATTTGAAAAAAGAAATAAAAAATACGCATACTTATTTCAACCACGCACCGAAAATCGTTGAGAAAATCAGATTTGTTATTTTTCTATCGTCTATGAGATGGAGGTTGTAGTTAAGCAAAAAAAAGAAACAACGATATGCACCTCCACTCAATTGTAAAAAAAAACCCAAAAAACAGCATATCATGAGGTTAAAATACAAAGTTTTATCATCAAGATGTTTATGCTATCATTTAGAGGAAAGATCAAATTTTACGATGTTTTTAATTTTTTAAATCCTTTCTAACACGTTCGAAGTTTTAAATTAAAATTTCATTTTTTGTTTTCCGTTAGCGATTCACGCTATGTTTAGTAAAGCAACTATTAAGAAACTGAAGTCGGTCGAGTAAAATGATTTTGGAGCGAGTAAACTTTCCTTCGCTCTTGACCGCCGGTCGAGAGATATACATATAAAATTTCAAAGGCTGCTAGTGATCATTCCAAACATTATAGTCCTGACTTGATATATCATCCAACTTTTTCCGAATCTTCGGCACTGTCTTCAAATGGAACCCAAACACGATGAAATGTTCGTATTGGAGTTTCCTGTGCGAATACCAAAAATACAGCATGCCGTTTCCAATTTTCTGGCGAAGTGAATTGCGTCATAGGATGGGCGTTGTGGTGCAGTGGATATCCGCTTGGAACGACAACTCAGGGAGCCGAGTTCGAATTCAAGTTGCATATGTTGCATTCACTTACGTGCAAAAACAAATGGGAAAGGTATTAATCCGTCTCTTCCAACCAGTTATGGGTTAAATAACAGGACAGATTGTGTTCTATAGCCTTGGCTGGCAACCAGTCTACCGCAGAGATCAATGGCAACCTACTGCAGGATAATCTTCTGCCCAGTCAGTCATGTCTCTTTCGAGACATGATCTTCCAAGCGTGTATCACGTATGGCATTTAACTGACTGATTGAATTGCGTCATGGCGTTCATTTTCTCACAGATGGTGCCCAATTGACTCTATTGTTCAACTGACAAAAAAATAAAAAATAAAACAACACGCATTCACAAAATTAAAAATATTAATTTTCGACAATTTACCCATCGCAACCTGCATAGCTAAAACATGGCGTAAGCCCTGTGGTTTGTACGTTTTTTTTATATTTAATTTAGTGTTTCAAAGAAATTGGCAAATTAAAACTGGCAACTGCTCTCGAAAAGGAATTTTAATCAGTGGTTAATTCGGGCAAAAAATAGTGATTTTCTAAGCGTAGATTAGATGTAGCACAAGGCCGAAAGTATGGGGCGCCTATGTTGGGTGATAGTATAGATACTGCTACCCAACAGATGTAATTTCTTTTTAAACCTGTGTTTTATCCTCAGATGTTGTTAAATTTTTCTTGGCAACTTCTCTGTTTTAAATACCGACGATTCTTTTCTGAAGAAGTGTCGGTTGAAAGGCGTCTTAAAATCTTTTCTCCCCCTCTTGTTTTATATTTTCCCTTTTTAAGTGAGATACTATTTCATCTGTCTTAATAAAACGATCCTTTTTAATGCAATTGTATTTCGGTTTGGTAGAATGAAGAATTTGTTCAAATATATATATATATATATATATATATATATATATATATATATATATATATTCGTCATCCAAATGCAAGTGTGCTTTGCTGCATCTCAGTTCATCAGTGGGGCTAAGACACATCCACTTGCTTCCGGTCTGGATCGAAAGTCTACCGATTTGCTGGCAGTCGGAGTCGCTAACCCCTAAGCCATAGGCTCATGGAATCAGCGAGGGTAAATTTTAGTGTGTTATATATAAGCCAGTTACTGAAATAACTCAATTCATTGCTGAAGAGTTATGCATAAATCGCAGAACTAGTCGTTTTTTTATTCAAATTTTCTTTTCTAGAGAGCTCAATTGTAATGAGAGAACAAAATATATATAAATTACAATGTGAACCATGTTCTTCGTAAAGAGTAAAAGAACAGCACTAGCAAAAATGAGCATGCGAATGGAAAACACACGAAAAGAGAAAAAATAAAAAGAACCGTAGTTACTTACACAAAGACTAACGTGTTAAATGGGTAAATTTCAGATATAACTAAATATATATCTATAAAAGGAGAAGATGAATAAAACTAAAACAAACACTTATCCAAGCCATTATGTTTCGTCCTCTGATCGACATTATCGAGTTCTTACGGCCTATCACGTTGAATACACCGGTTCTCGCTCGATCACCGAAGTTGAGACGGGTCAGTACTTAAATGAGTGACCGCTTGGGAATATCAGGTGCTGTAAGCGTTTAGTGACGGATGTGCGTTGTGGTGCAGTGAATATCGGCTCAGAAAGAGAAATCGGTAAGCCGAGTTCGAATTCCAGTTGAATACCCTGCGTTCACTTTAGCACTGATACCCTTGGGAAAGGTATTAATCCGTCCATTCCTTACAGTTATGGGTTAAATAACAGGGTAGGACTTGGGGACACTGCCCTTAAAAACAAATCTCAATGAATCTTGATACTCGAAAAGAAAAAAGTATTACTAGACACAAAATCAATATAACAAACAAAAATAAATTGTTGAAAGTAAAAGGTCTTACCAGCAATAAATAAATAAAAAATTTAGTTGGCAATAAATGACCCGCCGAGGTTGATATGCCATAAAAACTAACCAACCAACATTATCGAGGTAAATATAAAGATTTCACTTTGTAACAAGTATTTATTTAAAAAGTTTAGCTTTTCACATTTTTATTATTAACAACACTTATAAATATACATCAAGCTGACTGAACTGTCAAGGAAAATATGGAGTATGTTAAATTACGTAATTTAGTGTTTCACGGGCGCCAGTTCAATGTTCAGCATGTCCACCTACTACTTTACAATAGAAAACTGTGTTTTGCCCTAAAAGAATATTGTTAATTAAACAAAACAAATATTTACAACGTTTGGTAAATAATTGGCAGACATAAGAGACACGCATTTTGCCGTCATTAAGTTTAGTTTTTTAGATAAATATTTGCGGATATGTTTCTCAGCCAAGCAGCTGACTTGCATATTTCTCAATTTCACTGCTTTACTTAAGCAAAACATGTCAAAAGCAACGCTGTTGAGGTCAAAGCTATCACCTATTTTATCGGTAAATTTCATATCATGACCTTTTTGGATATTTCTTGACTTATGGGATCCAAGAATTCTTAAAAATAATATTTTCATTATGAATGTATCTGCGCCAGATGATATATATATATATATATATATATATATATATATATATATATATATATATATAGTACAGTGCAAAGATATTAGAACAAGAACTAATTTATCTTTTATGAGGCATCAACATAAATTTTAAAATCACTCCTGGTAGTGTGCAAAAATATTAGGACAGGGTGATTTTCCTAAAAGCCTCATTGAAATTCAACTACAGGGTGAAAAGCCAAGTAAATTGCTAATAAATACAGATTATTTAAAAGTAGCTGTAAAAAATGTATTAAAAAAAGTTATGTTTAATTCGTCCTATTTTCTATTAAACAAGTTATTTTGAAACAACTCATTATTCTATTATCCTTGGATATGACTGACTTTTTTCTTATTCCCTCCTCTCGAATTGATAAATCTAATGTTACATCGCAAGACACACTTTATGAACAAATACAAGCTGCTTAGCAGGAGATACCATTAGATACATTGAAGAAGCTTGTGATGTAAATGTCTGACAGAATGAAGGCTGTGATCAAAGCAAAAGCCTATTATACTAAATATTAAATTTATTTGTTACAAGTATTTTTATTTGTGAAAGCATTTGTTGAGTAAATCAAATAAATTACTTTAATTAAATAGTTTATTTTCTATCAATATGCTCCATACAAGATAAAATAGTCCTTGCCCTAATACATTTGCACAGTACTGTTTATATATATATATATATATATATATATATATATATATATATAAACAGTACTGAGAAAGATTTTTATGATAAAAATAAGAAATGAAGTTTACGATTATATATATATATATATATTTAGTTTTTGAGCATTATTTTTAATGGATATTGCTATTTAAGGAGATACTCTGTTTTTAATTTATCGGTATATATATATATATATATATATATATATATATATATATATATATATCCAAGAGAACCAACAGTTTTGCAATTCCGAGTTCTCTAGCATTTACTATTCTTTTATGAAAGTGCTCAATGCAACACATACTTGACTATATCTCTGAGATGTGGTAGTATTTACACTTTTTACATTATTCGGACTAATGTCCTCATCTTTGTTGCCAATAACATGACGTTTAGGCCGTTGTAAGCTCCGGTTTTATTCCTAAAGGGTTCAATTCAAAATTCCTAGCACCTGAAGAAGACCGGAGCGTATAACGACCGAAACGTCGTACAAATGCCAACAAAGATGAGGACAATAGTCCGAATAATGTAAATAGTGTACAGCAAATATTGTAGAGCATAATCATAATATTGTAGAGTATAATATATATATATATATATATATATATATATATGTGTGTGTGTGTGTGTGTGTGTGTGTGTGTGTGTGTGTGTGTGTGTGTTTTATTTGTGCTTTCGCCAGTTGATAGAGCACTGAAGCGGACACGATAGATTCGATAAAGAGTAGCCACTTACGGCTTTACGCTACGTTCTTCGGCTCGGCTCGGCTCGGCTACTGAACTGAACGCCTTCATTTAGTGGCTGTTGCCTACATCTGTGAATAACACGCTGTAATATATACCTTTCTCTGTCTTGCGCTGATAGCTTAGGGATAAGATATACGTTTGATAACAAATCAATCAAGTTTCGATCCCGGCTTAAAGCAAACAGTTGATATAGCCACACTAATGAGCTGCGAAACAACCCTATATATAGATATATCGGCCTGAGAATTTTTGTTAGAAAATAGATGTCATTCGAACCTGCAACCCCTAAAAACAACAAAGACGCTGGTTATTCACAATGACTGATAATAATTTTAGGTTTGCTCGGCAATGTTACAGAAGTTTTACAAGTCAGTTTACCCCCACCGCTATTCCATTGATTTGTTACGGTTAGGCCAGGAGAAAGATATGATGTCAGGTATTGGTCATCTAAAGTCATGCAGGTTCACCTCTAGTTGGTACCATCTGCACAGATATTTACAAACAATCCGGAAATGTTCTTAGGCAGATCATTAATATAAAGCAGAAAGAATGCCGAAGAGAAGAAAGAAACTTCCCATATCTGATATTAGCAAAGGTCATTTTAGATATCTAAGGTGATCGAATAAACAGAAAAGAAATTAAAATTCCTACATATTTCAGAGAAAGAAAGCCAGAAGAAAAGACTAAGCATCAATTGCACGAATGACTGAACGCATGGTTCTTGACAACATGAACAGCCCAACATGCCAACTACAAATTTCAGCCAATGAAATCAAACAAGTGCAACAATTTAAATTTATGGGATGCGTATTAACAAGGGACAGAAATGTGACAATAAATTCTGAAGGCTCATTGGGATAAAAAATGTGCTTTCCAAAACCTAAGCTAAGTATAAAGAAGAAGAAAAATACTGTGAGAAACAATGAAAAGAATCAGTCAGTCAGTTAAATGCCATACGTGATACACGCTTTGGGCGATCATGTCTCAAAAGAGACCTGACTGACTGGGCAAAATAATATCCCGTATTAGGTTGCCATTGATTTCTGCGGTAGACTGGTTACCAGCCAAGGCTATAGAACCCAATCTGTCGTATTATTTAACCCATAATTGGAGGGAAGAGACGGATTAATACCTTTCCAAAGAGTATTTGTGCCTTAGTGAATGCAAGAAAATCCAACTGGAATTCGAACTCTGCTCCCCGATTTGTCGTTTCGAGTCGATATCCACTGCACCACAACATACAGCACCAATGAAAAGAATACTGAGCTGTTATGTAAGATCCGTCCTCCTACAAGGAAGTGGATGCTGAACAAACTATTTATAGATGAAGAAGCAACTTGAAGCAACATAAATTTGGTTCTACAGAAGGATGATGAGAGTACTATAGACCGAACATTTGAACAACAATGAAGTTTTAGAGAAAATTAATATTTACCTCGTCTCCCCTCTGAGATGCGATATGACACAAGGTCGAGTTTATGGTTGGAAATCCGAGCGGATATGTCTGGGACAGGGCCAAAAATTGTCAAGCGCCTGCAACCGTCGGTTACGCTGGCATCCGTGGCAACCACTAATCAATTTCTCATGTAATCGGGTGGTACCGTCTCGGGCAGCTGTTCCCCGGGACCGGGCACCTCATAGTATTTTATTTTTCTCAGCTTCGTCGCACTCTACCCGAAGACAGTGACACAACTGAGAGATGATAAACCTTTCCTGACATGTGTCAGTAAGTTTTAGAATCAGAAAATACATATCATCAGAAAAAGAAAATTAAGATTTTTGGGTCATATAACAAGAACAGAGGGTTTAGAAAATTTGACACACAACGAAAGCTTCTGTAGTAACATTTTTACCTTTTTCTGTGACTGCTATCAACACTGTGTCATCTTCATATCTTGTACTGTTAAGATTGTGTTCGCTAGTAATAAATCCGGATAAATCTAATTCCCTCAAACTGTTGGGGTGAAATGATTGAAAAAATGATTGCAGAACGAAGACTATGAGAAATAATAAAGGGACAAATATTACTTACAGTTATACAGCTTAGGAAGTTGTGGAGGACCTGATTGTTCACTTTCCGAAGGTGCATAATAGATAAATATCTATGATCAGAAAACTGGTATAGGACTTAGCGTTATCGTGTCGCAGGCAAAATGTCTTCTTTTCTAGCCTAAATCTAGACATTTGATACATCAGCTTAGCGTCAATTTGTAACGGTCAGGTAACCAACTTTGCCAGCATGATTCCCAACTCATTGAAACTAGAGTTCACTTCTGGACACAGTTTTCCTAGTTATAATCCACCGCTTCACGCGGATAAGCTGATCAAAGCACTCTTGTTTTTGTTGTTTGACAGTTGTACAAATGAACAAAACCTGTGAGCAACAAGTAAGTTTTACAGGAAATTGGAACTCCAAAAGAATCTTATACATAAAATCAGAAAGAGACAGTTGAAATTTCTGGAAAATTTTTCTGTGCCTCCTATCAAGAAAAAAACTGTGGGGCCTTGTAAAGTGGGAGGTGAATTACTTTCAAAACTGCAACCCTTTTTGTACAGATTAAACGTTGTTAGACTACCAATACTCTTCTTCTTTTATGTGCGATGTCCTTTCTACATCTCCCTATCCCTGGTGGCTCTTAGCCCGCTTTCTCCAGTTGCACCATGCAGCCCTCGTTCCGTCATCCACCTGATCAGGTCCTTCAAATATGTTATCCGCTGCTTTCCTCTGTCTCTTTTTCTGGCCTGTTAGTATCAGGTTCTCCAATACCTTTTTCCTCATTGCATGTCCCAGGAACTTTAGTTGTCTCTTCCTTATGCTCAGTATTAATTTCCTTTTTGTTTCCTTTATTTTACAAAACCTCATCATTGCTCACATGCTCGGTTCATGATATCCGCAGCATCCTTCTGTAGAAACACATTTCAGTTGCTTCAAGTTTTTCTTTCATCTTCAATGATATTGTCCAGCATTCACTGCCATATTGAAGAACCGACATCACATAGCAATCCAATACTCTCACCTTTGTTTCTAACGAAATAGTCCTGTTTCTTAATACTTTACTCAACTTCTGGAATGCTTCCTTCGCCATGCCAACTCGCCTGCGGATCTCAGTGTAATACTCTACTATTATTTGAATAGAAAATGATTATGCGAACCACCGATTGTATGGTTATCAGCATATGGTTATGGTTATCAGGACTGAGCAGGTTGATGGCAGAGCAGGGTTTAGGTGGGGAAACAAGAGAAAGCGTGCTATGAGGTACCAGGGATAGCGAAACTTGGAAGGCCATGATTGACTACGTCCTGAAGGAACATGGCATATAGAAGAAGAAGAAGGAGAAGAAGAAGAAGAAGAAGAAGAAGAAGAAGAAGAAGAAGAAGAAGAAGAAGCTATTCCTTGGTTCCCTCAGTCTATACATTCAGAGCTAGGGCCCGATATGCTGTGTACACTGAAGTGAGTAGCCATGAGTCCAGTTGCCGTGGACCCGGTTAAGAGTCCAGCAAAAATAATACAACAACAACGAAAATGGGAAACAACGAATATATATTAACACAGCCAAATACAATACGTGGAACTCTGTTACAAGAACGAATAAATACGGGCTAGGATGTAATACTATAATTCGGGATTCGCAATAGTCATACTGTGGCAGTCTTGGCTATCGCTCTGCGTTATGCTGATCTCATGCAGATCTTTCACTCTCTGAGCTCTGATCTCTGATCTCGTCTTATCTGCTCTCCTCTTGTGAGGGGAAATATATGTAGTTGTAGGAAGAGTTCAATCCGTTGAATGGGTGATGACACCATGACAGAAAATATTTTAAAAAATATTAAATAGAAATCTTTATTTGAAATATTTTACATGCAGGAACTTCAAACTTTTTACTTTGAGTTAACATTAATAGGAACTGAAAAACATTGTTTATGTAAAAAAAAACACGTACTGTAAATTGCAATTAAAATTATGTTATTTGCTGTGTAATATACATAAAAATGTATTGGTGGTAATATTTTTTCCTACAAAAATGTATTGCTTGCAATACGTTTTCCTTCAAAAATATATTGCTGTTAATATTTTTTTTCTACCAAAATGTATTGCTGGGAATACTTTTTCCTTCAAAAATGTATTTCCGGATAATATTTTTCCCTACAAAAATGTATTGCTGTTTATATTTTTCCTACAAAAATGTATTGCTGGGAATACTTTTTACTGCAAAAGTGTATTGCTGGTAATATTTTTTACTGCAAAATTGTATTGCTTGCAATAATTCTTTCTTTCAAAAATATATTGCTGGTAAATATTTTTCCTACAAATGCAATGGTCATACGGTAGCAGTCTTGGCTATCTCACTCTATCTCTGCTTATCGCTCTGTCGATCTGCTCTCTCTTGTGAGAGGAAGTATATGTAGTTCAATCCGTTGAATGGGTGATGCCACCATGACACCATTAATATTCAATTCGGAAGTAGTAAGGTCCATTCAAAATCTAGATGGGACTTTCGAGAAGGTCCGTCCTTGAGCACTACAATCTTAACCTCTTTAGATTGAGGGCCATCTTTTATCGATTCTATATATCCTCATAATATACAACCTTTATTTTCACCCAATACACCCTTACAAGATACATAATAGGTAACACTCTACCTTAATTTTTACTTAGTGTACTGAGAGAACAATTAGTTAAGTGCCATACGTGATACACGCTTGGATGATCATATTTCGAAATGTCTCGAAAGAGACATGAGTGACAGCAAAGAACATGTTCCTGCAGTAGAGTGACATGTATCGAGAGAATAATTTGTTAAGTGCCGTATGTGATACACGGTTAGATGATCATGTCTCGAAAGAGATGACTAACTGAGCAGAAGGTTTTCCCGCAGTAAACTGACATTACTTTCTGAGATCTACTAGTTGCCAACGAAGGCTATAGAACATAAACTGCCCTGTTATTTAACCCATATCTGGAGAGAACAGATGGATTAATACTTTTCAGAAGAGTATTTACGTGTAAGTGTTTGCAATGAATTCAACTGAAATTCGAACTCGGCTCTCCGATTTCTCGTTCCAAACCGACATCCAGTGCACCACAACGCGCATCTGAGAAAGAATAATAGTAAATAAAACGGACAAAGAAAAGCAAAAGAATATGGCGAGACATCTACTTATTTATGTGAATTATTGATAATAAGACAAAAGAATTTAGTCCAATAAAGTCAGAAAGTTGTGAAGGGCCATGATTACTAACCTGCTGAAAGTCAGTCAGTTAAGTGCCATACTTAACTGACTAGGCAGAAGATTATTCCGCAGTAGGTTGTCATTGTTTTTTGCTGTAGACTGGTTGCCAGCCAAGGCTATAGAACCAAATCTCTCCTGTTATTTAACACATAGCTGGAGGGAAGAAACGGATTAATACCATTCCCAGGGGTATTTGTGCGTAAGTGAATGCAATGAATTCAACTGGAATTCGAAGTCGGCACACTGATTTGTCGTTCGAGTCGATATCCACTGCACCACAACGCACATACATGAATTGTAAAAGACATAGTTCTTGAGAGATAAATTTATTACTAAATAACAAGTTCTATATAATAGACTCTAATATTAATAATCGCGAGTTCAGTCTGGTCAATCCTCCTCTACCTTACTGTCATGGGTGGCCATATAGGAGTTGAAATACAGACGGCTTTGCTTTTAGGATCACTGGGGCACCCAAGCTTTCTAACACGGCAAGGAACGACCATATATTTTTTACACAGGATGTCGCAATGAACAGTCCGTTGTCAAATATACAACTTTAACATATTAGTTTAATATCAACCCTGAGACCTGTGAAAATTTTACTGTCATGTTGGCACTTGACTAGCCGGGGAGAAGTCAAGATTTTCGAGTCCAGTCTTCAACATAAAGAAGATCTGCGACATGATGTCATGGCGGGGTGGAGGAGTCTCGTCCAGCCGCATCCACAACCCACACTCCTTTGCTTATGACTCTTCGAGCGTAGGCAGAGCCTTTGCAGCCATCTCTATCACCCTCACCAAGGTGGAGTCATCTATCACCGTCACCAAGATGCAATGGAACAGAAAGTGAATAGAGAGAAGGGGTGCCGACGATATTAATAATATTTGTACATGATGTTAAAAGAATATGGCAGTGAGTAAAAATTACTTTGGCCAACAAAAACGTAGAGAATATTATCAATACAGAAAAGAGATGCAGTTAAGTGATTGCAACGTTCAGAGTTCAAGACAATAAAGAACAAAAAAATGGGTGAACGAGAGTCGTCTGTCTTATTGGCCAAGAACAAATCTCAACACTCATCTGTTTGCATCGGGCAATCGGATGCTTCTCTTTATTTATTTATAATCGTTTCACCCTAACCAAGGTAATAATCAGTTTCTCTCGTTTCTCCCTATTTCAGTCGCGTAAGTACAATGCCTTGTTCCTTGCATTACTTTACGATTGATAACCGTTCACCTCGTAGCAAACCAACGTTGATTTGCTTCACTCCACTGACTTGCGTTTCACCCTAATCAAGTTGGGGGCTCCATAAGAGGAGAGTGAAAGATTGCATAAGTGGAGAGCGAAGAGAAAGAGGAAGCGGTTACGGGGGCTGTCAGAATAGGATTAAGAGAAGGATGGGAATACTGGTGTGAAGAAAGTTGTGTGACAGTAGAAGAAAACATAAAGACAAGATATAGGGGATGTTGGGGAAAGAATAAGAGATAAGTGGGAGTCAGGGGAATAAGAGTTGGCAATTGACGTTGCATTTAAACTTTTGGAGATTGTCGTTATTAAAGAATCAAGAATAAGGAAGGGAGTTCCACAGGCGAGAAGTGCGAGTAAAGATGCTCAAAGAATAGAAGTAGCGGCTGCATTTGATTGTTTTGACTGTAAAAGATAAAGAACCTTTTTATCAATTCTAGCTGCACGATTAAATTCGTGTAGAGGGGGCACCAGGGTGCTAAGCTCGTTGGAGCAGAAGCCGTAAAAATATTTGTAGAAGAGACAAAAAGAAGCCACATCCCGTCGGTGAGAAAGTGACTGGAGTTGAACTTCTTTTTATATGCCATGTCCCTTCAGGACGTAGGTGATCCACGTCTCCCTATCCCTGGTGGCTCTTAGCACGCTATCTCCTGTAACGTATCTCAGTCCCCGTTCTGTCATCCACCTGCTCAGGCCCTTTAAATATGTTATCGGCTGCTTTCCTCTGTCTCTTTTTCCCTCTATCTGGCCTGTTAGTATCATGTTCTCCAAGCCCTCCTTCCTCATTGCATGTCCCAGAAACTTTAGTGGTCTCTTCCTGATGCTCAATATTAATTTCCTTTTTGTTTTTATCATTGTCAAAACCTCGTCATTGCTCACATGCTCGGTCCACGATATCCGCAGCATCCTACTGTAGAACCACATTTCAGCTGCTTCAAGTTTTCCCTTCATCTTTGTTGATTTTTCCAACATTCGCTGTCATATTGAAGAACTGACATCACATAGCAATCCAGTACTCTCTTCTTTGTTTCTAGTGAAAGTTTCCTGTGGAGTTGAACTAGCAGGCCGATTACATTGCATTTTCTCCTCTGGATCTCGTCGAGAACCCCAGCAGTAATAAGAGGGGCACCTGACCAGATATGACAACAGTATTCAATGCACGGGTGGATGGTTGATTTGTATATGTGTAAGTTGGATTCAGAAGAGAAAAGCTTTCTGGTCCGACACAGTGATCAAACCTTCCTAGCAGTAGGTTTATCTTTTGATTCAATTTACTCGTTCCATTTGAGATCGGCTGAGTTTGTCAAGACCCGCCAGCCCGAATGACGCTGCCCTCTTCTACCGGTTTGGTCGATGAGATCGTGTAGATTGTTGCATATTAAGCCGTTGAGGTCTTCGGAGGATTAGCCGCATTCATTCTGGTCTCTCTTTATCGACTTTACCACCTTGGTTGACCCTACAGATGGCTTTGATAGCGCATGTGAGTCAGAAGTGGTCTATCTTATTGGCAAGGAAGATCTGGTCTCTCTTTATCGACTTTACCACTTTGGTTGACCCTACAGACGGCATTTATAGCACATGTGAGTCAGACGTGGTCTATTTTATTGGCAAGGAAGGTCTGGTCTCTCTTCATCGACTTTACCACCTTGGTTGATCCTACAGACGGCATTTATAGCGCATGTGAGTCAGACGTGGTCTATCTTATTGGCAAGGAAGATCTGGTCTCTCTTCATCGACTTTACCACCTTGGTTGACCATGCAGACGGCATTTATAACGCATGTGAGTCAGACGTGGTCTATCTTATTGGCAAGGAAGATCTGGTCTCACTTTATCGACTTTACCACCTTGGTTGACCCTACAGACGGCATTTATAGCGCATGTGAGTCAGACGTGGTCTATCTTATTGGCAAGGAAGATCTGGTCTCTCTTTATCGACTTTACCACCTTGGTTGACCCTACAGACGGCATTTATAGCGCATGTGAGTCAGACGTGGTCTATCTTATTGGCAAGGAATATCTGGTCTCTCTTCATCGATTTTACCACCTTGGTTGACCCTACAGACGGCTTTGATAGCACATGTGGGTCAGACGTGGTCTATCTTATTGGCAAGGAAGATCTGGTCTCTCTTTACCGACTTTACCACAATGGTTGTCCCTACAGACGGCATTTATAGCGCATGTGAGTCAGACGTTGTCTATCTTATTGGCAAGGAAGATCTGGTCTCTCTTTATCGACTTTACCACAATGGTTGTCCCTACAGACGTCATTTATAGCGCATGTGAGTCAGACGTGGTCTATCTTATTGGCAAGGAAGATCTGGTCTCTCTTTATCGACTTTACCACAATGGTTGACCCTACAGACGGCATTTATAGCGCATGTGAGTCAGACGTTGTCTATCTTATTGGCAAGGAAGATCTGGTATCTCTTTATCGACTTTACCACAATGGTTTTCCTTACAGACAGCTTTGATAGCGCATGTGCGTCAGAAATAGTCTATCTAATTAGTAAGAAATATCTGGTCTCTCTTCATCGACTTTACCACCTTGGTTGACCCTACAGACGGCATTCATAGCGCATGTGAGTCAGACGTGGTCTATCTTATTGGCAAGGAAGATCTGGTCTCACTTTATCGACTTTACCACCTTGGTTGACCCTACAGACGGCATTTATAGCGCATGTGAGTCAGAGGTGGTCTATCTTATTGGCAAGGAAGATCTGGTCTCTCTTTATCGACTTTACCACCTTGGTTGACCCTACAGACGGCATTTATAGCGCATGTGAGTCAGACGTGGTCTATCTTATTGGCAAGGAATATCTGGTCTCTCTTCATCGATTTTACCACCTTGGTTGACCCTACAGACGGCTTTGATAGCACATGTGGGTCAGACGTGGTCTATCTTATTGGCAAGGAAGATCTGGTCTCTCTTTACCGACTTTACCACAATGGTTGTCCCTACAGACGGCATTTATAACGCATGTGAGTCAGACGTGGTCTATCTTATTGGCAAGGAAGATCTGGTCTCACTTTATCGACTTTACCACCTTGGTTGACCCTACAGACCGCTTTGATAACGCATGTGCGTCAGAAATAGTCTATCTTATTAGTAAGAAAGATCTGGTCTCACTTTATCGACTTTACCACAATGGTTGTCCCTACAGACCGCTTTGATAGCGCATGTGCGTCAGAAATAGTCTATCTTATTAGTAAGAAAGATCTGGTCTCTCTTCATCGACTTTACCACCTTGGTTGACCCTACAGACGGCATTTATAGCGCATGTGAGTCAGAGGTGGTCTATCTTATTGGCAAGGAAGATATCTCAGCACTCATCTGTCCGACTTGTCTATACATTTGGCAAGGTAATGTTGTTTTGGTTCATTGTTGTAACTATTGGACTGGCTGTTAACATTTTATCTCTTTATTGTGATGTTTTTTGTGCTATTCATATTTTGGTTTGTTTTCTTCTATTAATTATTTTTTCTTAGCACTATATAAACCAAAATAAATTATGTTGTTCCATTTTGTCACACATTTTATTGAGTAAAAAGCTACTCTGATTCTCAAGACAATTGAGGTAATTCGATCAAGAAAGGATCTTTTAGCGTTTGCCTCTAATGTCTTTGTGGGTCTTCGTCGCCAATATGTTGTGGCAAATCTTAACACAATTCTACGTCGCCAATTGCTTGTGGTAAATCTTAACACAATTCTACGTCGTCAATTGCTTGTGGCAAATCTTAACACAAATCTACGTCGCCAATTGCTTGTGGCAAATCTTAACACAATTCTACGTCGTCAATTGCTTGTGGCAAATCTTAACCCAAATCTTCGTCGCCAATTGCTTGTGGTAAATCTTAACACAATTCTACGTCGTCAATTGCTTGTGGCAAATCTTAACACAAATCTTCGTCGCCAATTGCTTGTGGCAAATCTTAACACAATTCTACGTCGCCAATTGGTCGTGGCAAATCTTAACCCAAATCTTCGTCGCCAATTGCTTGTGGCAAATCTTAACACAAATCTACGTCGCCAATTGCTTGTGGCAAATCTTTACACAAATCTTTGTCGTCAATTGGCTGTGGCAAATCTTAACCCAAATCTTCATCGCCAATTTGTTGTGGTGCAAATATTAGTGACCGGTTGAGCCGGAGGTAAGACACAGAACACAAGATAAAGGTCCAAATCAGTGTATTAGTATAACAAAAGAATATATACAAAGTGTTCGTAATAAGTAGGTAGAAATAAGTAAGTACGAACGGTACAGTAACGCTGATTTTTGCCTGACTAGTAGCTGTCATCAACTGCGTACTTAACTACCGTCAACTGCAGTATTTAATTGTCTTCCCACTTAAGAAAAAACAAAACGTGTCACAAGGCTTTTTTAATGATGGCAATCCGGGCCATATAGTCCTAGCAAAGATTTATGTCTGATTTTTCCCAGACGCGACTCTACCTTTCGGCGGAGCCTCGGCTGAGACATCACTCTCCGCCCGAAGGCAGAGAGTTCGACAATACGCAAGGTAGTTAACTCCCGTCAACTGCTTAACGGAAGTCACGCAGATAATCATATATAATAAGCGGAAGAGTTCATTCTTCGTAGAAGGGCACCATAACAAATGTGGATCCACCAGACACGAAAATTCTGCAGAAAAGATGCCAGACAAAAAGTTCAAAATGGTTTGGGGAGCTACATACAGAAAGAACATTGAGAATCTATTTATGAACTTAATAACAATAAAAATAACAATAACAGAAGGTTGCGAAGAGCCATGATCACCCACGTACCGAAAATAAATTGCTTGTAAAAGAATTAGTCTTTAGGAATAAATTTATAACTCAATAACAATGAAAAAACGATCCATCATGCAATAGAAGTCTATCATTTAAGCCCCATACGTGATGCATGTCTCGAAAGAGACACGACTAACTGGGTAGATTTTCCAGCAGTAGGTTGCCATTATTTTCTGCGTTAGACCGGTTGCCAACCAATCTCGCCTGCTATTTAACCCATAGCTAAAGATACGAGGGACATGTTAATAAATTACTCATGTGTATTTGTGCGTAAGTGAATGCAACGAAATAAACTGGAATTCGAACTCGGTTCTCTGCTTTCTAGAAGCATATATTGATTCAATTTACCAATAATCTCTAGTAATACTTGGATCAACTAAAAACGGAACGTTATGGAGAGACATAATTACCCAGGTTTAGTACTAAAATGATATTGCATATAAAAGAATTAGTCCCGAGGAATCAATTTATAACTTAATAACAATAGAAAATCAAACTCTCATTTTATGATCAATAGAATCTTATATTGATTAAGTATACAAATGCAGTCCAAAATAATCGAAATGAGTCAGAAATTACTCAGATCAAAAAAGTTAGAAGCTGTAAAGGGCCATGACCTTTTACATGATGAAAGAAAAATGCATTAAAAGAGTAATTCTTAAAGGATTAATTTATAAACTTAATAATAATGGAAATATGATAATGGGATGTTGTGAAGAGCCAATGAGTTTGGTGTTTTCAATATAGAATAGGTGATTAAACACATTCTTTTTTAAACACATTTCTTTTTTTAGCTATGGCTAGTTCATTCAAAAATTAAGGGCATTCAAAACAGTAAGGGTGAAAGAGATTAATGGTACACTGGAATCTAGTGCTAAACCGATTCTCCTACCAAGATATTTTCAATTGTATAAAATACAAAAATACAATTGCACTTTATTTTTTGAGTCAAAGTTTATAAGCACAAACGTAAATTATTTATGACGCCACCTTATACATTATTTACATTTTTTAACCTTTACTCGTATTAGAGTAGATATTCTGTTTTTAATCAAACAGTATATTTATATCTACCGGCCTGATTAGTTACGAAAATGTCTGTCGTTCGGCAAGATTCGAACCTGCAACCTCTATCAACGGAGGTGAATCCACCAATTAATCTGGCGCGTCATAGACCACTCGACCACGAATGGCACCATAGAATATCTACTAAAATACAAGTATCGATTAACAATGATGTTCAAACAAATAATTTCAATATGTCGGTTGTTAAACCATTTCGTCAATCTTCGGGATTTTCCATAACATTGTCTGTTTACATTTGTTGACATTACGTTACATTTCAGATCAGAGACGGTTATTTGCGTAGAATCAAAAATTGTGTTTTGTAGGCTTGATTTGACTATGTTTAGTCTATGATATCATTCGTGGTCGAGTGGTCTAAGATGCGCCAGATCAATCAGTGACTTCCCCTATGTTAAAAAACATTATATACATTGTAATATTCAAGAAAGAAAGAATTACAGAAACACACTCAATTGATCTAGATTTCATTACAATGATTATGGAATTGGATAAAAAAGAACCATATAAATACCCATGACCATTGAAAAAGATGGAATTCAGCTTACCTAAATAAAGGATAAAGGTAAGAATATTACAGGTGTGTGCATCTAGTAAATACTCAATTAAATTCACAAGAATATCAGCCATAAATACTTTGACTTCCCCTGTGTTGTAATGCAATTTCAACATCCTTAATTTGACCATAGTGTCATTAAAGAACTAGAGATCAAAATGAGAAAGCTTCAAAGGCTGATATTGATAGTCTGCATGTGTGGAGATTCGAAGGAGGCAGAGGATTAGTTCAACTAGAACTCTCTTACAAAACCACAACAATAGGTATTTAAAAGTATATAGAAAATACAGAAGATTGGATGATGATATGTAACTGCTGTGGATCCCGGGAATGGGGTCCGCACAATTAAATGAACAACGACCAGTAATTGAGATAGAAAATAAGTGTATTAACGTAAGGATATAGACTTGAATGAAGATTAGTAGTCCAGGAATGCGGGTTAGTAAAATGTATATGTGCAAGTCTCTGGAGGTGAAGCCGTAGTATATTGAGTATGTCCGCATCTGAAGCTGACGGGTACTGCGTAATAATTTTCTCGATGACTGGAGCTCAGAGATACCATGAAATACTGTGTATTGACTGCTAATCTCTCGCCTCCCCCCACTAAGGCAAAATGTGGCACAAAGCATTTTTAACGTGGGTACTCCAGGCCATATAGCCCAACCAAAAATATGTCTAATTGTTTCCAGTCGTGATTCCTTCAGCGGAGCCACGACTGGATTAATACTCTCCATCCGAAGGCAGAGAGCTGACAGTTTCAAAAGAATTACCGCGAGAAAAAGCGGCATTCGGTATTTATTTAACTCCCTCCCCACTAGGGAATAATGTGGCACAAGGCGTTTTAACGTGGGTACTCCGGACCATAGAGCCCAGCTCAAAATAGCTGTCTAATTTTGCCCAGTCGTGACTCTACCCATCGGCGGAGCTACAACTGGGTTAATGCTCTCCGCCTGAAGGCAGTGAGCTGACAGTGTCAAGGGAATCACCGCGCAAAAAATCGGAATTCGGTATTTATTTGCTCTCCCACTAGAGCAAAATGTAGCACAAGGCATTTTTACGTTGGTCCTCCGGGTCATATAGCCCAGCTAAAAAAGCTGTCTAATTTTGCTCAGTCGTGACTCTACCCTTCGGTGCAGTCACGACTGGGTTAATGCACTCCGCCCGAAGGCAGAGTGCTGACAATGTCAAAATAATTACCGCGAGAAAACGCGGCAATATCTCGTCTCGCTTCTATGGCATTAGTATAAGTATACTCTTGACGAGTCCATCTTTATGTAAAGGGAGAACCCCACAACAGTATCAAAAAGCATCGAAGCAATAAGAAATTTTATTCAGTAATATAGAAAGCCAACAATTTTACATTGGTGAAACAAAAGCAAATGCAACGTACCAAATGCAGAAACCATGCCAAGATAAGCCTCTTCATGGTCAATACTCTGCCGGTCGAAACAAGCTGATTTAGACAAAGACCATCCCTACCAGTATTTCGTAGTTTAGGGTTAAAAGCTGAAACTGAAGGTTTTATTCTTGCTGCACAGTACAAATGCTTGCTATCCAGAAATTACGAAACACACATATTGAAAGAGTAACCCGATATGCAAAATGTGTGAAATATATTCAGAAACAATTGACCATCTTGTAACAGGTTGCAGTTTTAACATCTACTAAATGTAAAATTTTGCACGACAGACTGTGTCAATATATGCTCTGGGAAATATGGAACTTTCATTAGAAGGAAACTGCAAGAAACTAATATATATATATATATATATATATATAGCAGTCATCAGACAAAAAGTAAACAAGTTTCATGAAGCGAAAAATTCGGTCCTCCCAAGTGTCCTATTTATTTAAGACTTCCGGGGATAGGTTCTGAGGGTCAAGTATTATTTGAGAAAATTGAAAATTCCATCAAGTGTTGCTTCAGTGCTGTGAATGTTAGGAACATCTTAATTACAAGAAATGCTTTCCCCTCTCCACGTAAGGATGTCTTGCTTCAGTCAGTTAAGTGCCATACGTCATACACGCTTGGGCGATCATGTCTCGAAAGAGACATGACTGACTGGGCAGAAGATTATCCCGCAGTAGGTTGCCATTGCTTTTTGCAATAGACTGGTTGCCGACCAAGGCTATAGAACCCAATCTGTCCTGCTATTTAACCCATAACTGGAAGGAAGAGACGGATTAATACATTTCCCAAGGGTATTTGCGCGTAAGTGAATACAATGGATTCAACTGGAATTCGAACTCGGTTACCCGGTTTCCCGTTCCGAGTCGATATCCACTGTACCACAACGCACATCTTACTTACCAATCAGCAAAGTCTCATTGTTTATCAGTACAAGTGTTTGTGAAAGACCGGATCCGTGGGCAAGACTATTCAGCGTCCGGAGGTAAGGATAGCTCAGTACGTGCCAAGTAGAGTTCGCAGACTGAAGCCTATGACATTTGGGAGTCGCAAACTCATGAGTCAGCAATCAGAGCGCACCTATTGAACTCAAAAGACTGCATGACACAATATTGCCCGGATTTCTTCTTTGTCTTGCACAGGGCTAGGACGAGACTCCGCCTTGACATCTTGGAGTCTCTGACCATCAACATACAACGTAGAATTGAGAGAATTGAAAATACATGTAAGAATCATTTGGAGATAACGACCGCCAAACATAGGTAATGGCTTTTTTTTTACATCAACTCTGTGGTTTTAGCCTCAGATGTTGTTCAGAATTTATGACAACTTCTCTTTTTTAATTGCCAGCGTTTTATTTCTGAAGAAGTGTCGGCCGAATGGCGTCTAAAAATCCTCCTCTTATATTTTCTATTTTCCCTTTTTAATTGAGATACTTTTGTATCTTTCTTAATAAAAAGATGATCCTTTTAAAAATAATATATACATATATATATTGCCCTACTTAAATGCTACGAATTATGGATCATATCATTACTCCATCTGTTCTTATTTTTACTAATATATATATATATATATATATATATATATATATATGATATTGCCCAACTTTGGAACTATCACTTTTAAAAAGTAAATGCCACGAGCGTTACTCCATTTGTTCTTATTTGTATATATATATATATATATATATATATATATTTCAGAAGATGTACTATATATATATATATATATATATATATCCACTACAAATCGTACATTTGTTTCGACATTGAAACTACAATGTCTCCTCAGGTGGTGTCTTCTTGTAGTTTCAATGTCGAAACAAATATTACGATTTGTAGTGGATATATATATATATATATATATATATATATATATATATATATATATATATATATATAATGTGTACATGTTCTGAAATATAATTTATAATAAATATTCACAGCTCTATATATTATATATCGAGCACTGTTTTAAATTAATATTTTGACGTTGTAAAACTTTTTTTTCTTCGTCCCTTATTTACTCGGATATATATATATATATATATATATATATATGTGTGTGTGTGTGTGTGTGTGTGTGTGTGTGTGTGTAAGACAAAAGTAGGAAAATTAACAGTATTAAGACAAAAGTCTTTACAAAGTATTAATGCTGTTATACAGAAAAGGTTTACAGACGTGATTGCAACTAACTTCTAGACAATAAATGAAAAACATAATGGGAGAGACCGAGAAATCGTCCATTTTATTGATTAGGAAGAAATCCCAGCATGCATCTGTACGATTTGTCTATAGATAACGATTGTAGTCAATAACAATAATAATAATAGTAAATAATAATAATAATTCATATAAACAATATGTTACTTTCATTTTCAAGTGATGTCAAGTTCTGTGTAACCATTCTGCGCCCGACGTCACTGAGACGATGAAAGTATTTGTTACATAAAAAAAAAAAACAATTCTGTTCGTTCTTCTTCATTCATTTTTCTTTCTTTTGGATCTCTGACATTTGTTTTTATTTCAATTTCCATCTACTATTCTTTCCCTTCTTTTTTATTCATCTTATTAATTTTATTTCCCATCTTTATTTTTCATACCTAGCTTCCTTAGTCCTATTCGTGTTCTTTGTTTTTTGGGGTTTTGTTTTCTTGCCATCTACTTTTATTGTTTTTCCTTCCGGTCAGCTTATTTCACACCACACCAAACACTAATCGCTTTCATTCAGCCATTCCTCTTTTCTCTTTCTTTTTATTTTTATTTATTTAATTATTGATTTATTTTCATTTATCATTTTTTAACTTCATCCTTCTTTCGACAGGACCCAATAATGACCACGCACACATCCAGGTGGCGGGTGTATTTTCCTCTGTTGATATAGTCTGTGGAGGCGGGAGGTCCTCTCGTTTCTCCCTGGTGCTATTTCAGTCGCGTACACACAATGCCTTGTTCCTTGCATTACTTTACGATTGATAACCGTTCACCTCGTAGCAAATCAACATTGATTTGCTTCACTCCACTGACCTGCGTCTGGTCAGGCCACGGAACTTATTGCCGAAAGCTAGATGATTGTAAATAAGAAAGATAAACCGGCGTCGTCCGGGTTTTAAAAAAGTATACTCACAAACCTTAACTTTGTATGGCACAGGACGTAGTGAAGCAGTCAGTAATGATAGGGCTCATTAGAAATAGAAATTCCCACACAGACGAAAAACTTTTATGACATTTACAAAATTGGTCGATCAGCTATAAGAATACAGAATATATAATTGTAAGTAACAGAAATAGACTAAGACGTTAGCTCTCATATGGAGATGTCAAAATCAAGCGAATACCGGATTTGAAATATTTGAAAAATGCTACAACAGATGATGGAAAATATGTCACCGAAATCAGAATGCAAACTGGAATAGTAAAATATGACGAAAACAAGATAAGCAAAGTATTAAGAAATATGAAAATGTCGCCAAAAAGAAACCAGAGTAGACCTGAAGGAACTACTACCACCTTTAAATTTGTTCTTTTTATTTTATTTTATTCAGTTCAGTCTTATCGGTTATTACATTAAGTTTTCGATTATCAAAGAAAAATTGAAAAAATTTCAATATTTAAACAATTTTAGCGGGGCTCAGTTTCTCATACAAAAGGTTATAGTAAATCGATCCAGCATTTTGGAACCACTCGCGTTCGGGTCCCTTTTTTTTGGGGGGGGGGGGAGTTTTCGTTCCTGTTTTTGTCTTTTTCATGTTTTCTTGAGTTTTTACAATAGAATCTTCCTCGGAAATTCCAAGAATGGCTGCTGTATTCAAAGATTTCCCAAACGATTCAGTTGTTGAATATGCACAAGCAAAAAAGGTTAATTGCATAGGATCGATTTACTACAAGGTTATATGAAAAACTGAGCCCCCTCCTAAAATTGTTTAAATGTTGAGATTTTTGCAAATCGGAAAGTGTAGGGTTTAAGATTGCACTGAAAAAAGTAAAGACAATGATAATCAACCAATTTGGTAATGTCGTACAGGCGAGTGACTCCAAAATGGAGGATCGATATACTTATAACGTTGTATGAAAAACATAGACCCTTCTAAAATTGTTGAAATATTGAAAGTTTTCCAAACTTTTTTTTTGTCATTCGGAAAGTATAGGGTGTAATTCAGAAATTTTAGGGTGTAATCGATATGATTGCACTAAAAAAAGTACAAAAGAAAAAAAATGAAAACCCACAAATTTAAACGTGGTTGTAGTTTCCTTCAGGTCTGCCTAAACCAGTCCTAAAATCTATGGAGTATTAATCTCAATTTTTTGCTGACATATCTGGCCTGGTACTTCTGATATTCATCTAAAAATCTTGACATAATCCAAAGCAGGACCTACGATGAAATTGATCCTGATTTGGTCACTTTCTCACCTATGTAGCTTTCCTGAGACTTTTTACAAATATTTAACCCATAACTGGAAGGAATAAACGGATTAATACCTTTCCTAAGCGTATTTCTGCGCAAGTGAATGCAATGAATTCAACTGGAATTCGAACTCGGCTCCTCGATTTCTCGTCCAGAGCTGATATCCAATGCACCGCAACGCACATCCATGTAGACACACAACAGTATTAAGAAACAAAACATATCAGGTGAAGAATGGTTTAGCAATCCGGTAGACAAAGCTTTATAGGTACGCGTACATCAACGAAGTAGTGACATAGCAAGTCTGAGTAAATAAACGGCCAGGTCAAGGCGTTTCTTGGAAGGAATCGTCGGGCCACATGTCCATGACTAAGTAGCAGGACATCGCATATACTGTGACGTGGAGAGGGGCGGGTTCCAACAGTTGTACTTGCCCAAGACAAAGAACACTTGAAAGAATAACTCTCCTGCATTCAAATTAGATAAAAAAAAACGAACTGGTCTTGTGTTCAGCTATGCAGTGATCCTACGACTAATGATGATTGCATTTGAAACTCGTGTAGAACCGAGAGTCAAAACAAACGCCAAAGAAACACAATTCATGCACAAAGATATAAGTCTGTTAACCTCCAAGAGATTCTTTGTTAATGAATGAATTATTAAAGCTTAAAGTGATTTGAAGAAATTAGACAATCTGTACTTAATTTTTTTCCGGAATCTAGAATATGATACGAACAGTGAAACAAATTAATTATAAGTCTTAGACAAAGAAGTTTGCTTAATCTTCAACCAGAACTGAAAAATAAAAAAATTGGTGACCAAATACACCTTAATTTTAACCCCGCCCCCCACATATATATATATATATATATATATATATATATATATATATATATATATATATATAAAGCAAAATTTATAAAGTTATATATATATAGAAATAAATAATGAACGAAGAAAATAATTGCAACGTTCAAAACATTAATCTAAAACAGTGCTCAGTATAAAAATAGAGTAGTGAATATTTTTTTACTAGCAATATAGCCCGGTGTTGCTCGGGTGTAATGAAAGCTTTAAAACTAATCCATGGTCCTGAAGCTCAGACTCTTTAGACGTTGGCACGAAAAATATAGGTTGTTGAAAGGTTGATCTCGAAGCCGTAAATGAATTGATGTAATTCAAATTTTGATTTCTA
This sequence comes from Ascarosepion bandense, assembly GCA_037127315.1. NCBI lineage: Eukaryota > Metazoa > Mollusca > Cephalopoda > Sepiida > Sepiidae > Ascarosepion > Ascarosepion bandense. The sequence continues at coordinate 3,486,058 of JBBBDQ010001830.1, forward strand.
GTATCGATGTGAAATAAGTCTTCCGTCGCAAACTGAATTTTGAAGGCTAAACAACTTCTTTGAGTAAATGGTATTATGGCTGAGACTAAGAACTACAATTATACCAAGTTTGAGCAAAACCAGAAACAAAAACCAGAATAAAAGGCCTGAAAACCTGATTTTGATCAGACCCGATAGGATATCGGGGTTACGATTTCCAATATAGAATTCAAATAAGTCATCCAAGGATAATCTAACCCAAGTAAGTCCATAAAAACTTATCGTACCCATCAAGAATAAAATTGGAGATAATGAGCCATATTGATGTCTGAATATAGGTTTTTGATCATATTTGATAGAATATTGAGGGTTAAATTGAGTCGTCTGTGAAGACTGAATCTTTGAGACTGAAAACTGTAATTTTACCAAGTTAGAGCAAATTCTGTAGCAAGATCCACGATAAAAGGGCTGAAATCCTGATCTTGATCAGACCTGATAGGTTATCAGGTTATTCATTTCCGATATCTGGAGGAAATCGGAAAAAGAAGTTACCCATGACCTGACCGGAAGCCTAAAGAATATTTATGGGATGTTTGGTGAGAATCGAATAAAAATTGTGGATTTGTATACAGACAGAAAGGAGATACAGATAGACAGACAGACGGACAGCCAGACAAACATCTTGCCTTTTATATATATGGATTAATTATTACTCTAGAACATACATATAACTAGTACAAAAATTTCTCTCACTTAGCCGTTTTTATTGGCTTTTTCCTCTCAAAACTTTTTCACTTATTTTCCTCTTTACTTTTCATTTCCTCTGTCTCATTCCCTTTCCTCTTTCTTTCCTTTTCTTGCTTTCTCATCTATCTCATCTTTCCCACCTTTCTTTTTCCCACTCTTTTTAATATCATTTTACCTCGTACAAAAAAAAATTTCCAAAAATAAAAGAAGGTGGTGTTTTTTTAAAAAAAATTCAATAAAACGTTTATTACCATCATTATTAACTACCTGATGAGATATTGTTCTTTCACTGTTGATACCTAAATTTACAATTTTGTAGTAGTTTATAGTTTGTAAATGTTCATAAGTAATACTCTTCATTAAAATAAAAACCGTTGTATATGTATATATATTTCTCTCTTGTCACGATCATGAAGAGAGAGACAATATTGAGGCAGCATCGGCTCAGTTCATTCGCTTTACTACCAGTTATTGAACTTTACTAGCAGTTACGAAAGCACTTGCGGCGTGTTTGCTCCTTAACTGTGCTTATTGTTTTATTTTTGTCTGCAGTAATTATGTTGTCGAGTAGTGGAGAATATATATATATATATATATATATATATATATGTGTGTGTGTGTGTGTGTGTGTGTGTGTGTGTGCATGTGTGTGTGCATATATATATATATATGCAAACTTTTAAGGAACGAATTAACTCGAACATATGCATACTCCGGCAGGATTCGAACCTACGTGCCCTAGAATAAACCCGCAATTGATATCAGAAACGAATGTTCGAATCATGCCAAAGACGCTTATTTTCCTAACAATATTCTCGATTATTCCAGCCGATAGATATAAATAAACATATTGTTTAACTACTTAAAATATAATGGAGTATCTCCTCGAATACGAGTATGCATAAACAATAACGTTTTAAAAAAAATTATATATATATCTATATATATATATATATATTACCAACTTGAAATGGTCGATAAGCTTCGATGGATGAGAAATCTTGTAATTATTGATGAACACACATATATATTCAGCACAGATCCAAAATGTGTCTTTCTATTTCTTTCTCTTTCTTCTCTCTCTGTCTCTCTCTCTCTGTATATATATATATATATATATGTGTGTGTGTGTGTGTGTGTGTGTGTGTGTGTGTGTGTGTGTGCAGGTTTCATTAAAAATGACAAAGTATTTTTCAAAAGAAAAATCATAAGATCACATGAACAATTACATAAATAATTTACCCGAAATATCTTGTCATTTTTAATAAAAGCTACAGATAATAATACACATATATGTATGTATGAGTGTGTGTGTGCGTGTGTGTGTGTGTGTGCATAAACATAAGGCCTTTGTTGCATATATCAATGTGTGCGTCAATAATTAAAAGATTTTTCATCCACCGAAGATTTTGATATTGAAAACAGATCTTGATTTCATCTATGTTTCATATATTTGGAGAGCCGTTTTTTAATGAGAAAAAATGTTTGTGTCTTTCAATAAAAATTCCGAATGTTAGCATTTTAGTATTGGACAGAACTCAGCAAATAATTCTAAATTTGGAATTTTACAGGCAAGTTCAATAAAAGAAACCTTTTCAAAAAAAAAAAAATTAAGCAATTTCAAAAATTATTATTAAAAATAAAATCGTAAAAATCCTGGAAAAGTTAATTCTAAAATTTGCAATATGCTATTCAGAAAGTGTAATTAGGAAGATGAGCAAAATACTAACACACAGGAAGATCTCAATAGAAACGAAGAAAAGAGTGCTAGACTGCTACGTGATGTCAGTTCTTCAGTACGGCTGTGAATGCTGGACAATATCATCGAAAATGAGGAAAAAACTGGAAGCGGCCGAAATGTGGTTCTACAGAAGGATGCTACGGATATCGTGGACTGAGCATACAAGCAACGACGAAGTGTTAGAAAGAATGGCAACAAAAAGGAAATTGATGCTGAGCATCAGGAAGAGACAACTGAAGTTCCTGGGACATGCAATGAGGAAGGAAAGCCTGGAGAACCTGATACTGACTGGTCAGATAGAAGGAAGGAGAGACAGAGGAAGGCAGCGGATAACATATTTGCAGGGCCTGATCAGGTGGATGACGGAACGGGGGTTGCCAGGAGCAACAGGAGCAAACATACTAAGAGCCACAAGGGATAGGGAGACGTGGAGATCCATGATCGCCTACGTCCTGAAGGGACAGGGCACATAGAAGAAGAAGAAGAAGGTTGCGCAAAGGTTTTCTGTGGATAGCGTTTGATAATCTCTAAATTCGAATTGGATAAAATTTGTTTCAGTAGGTCATAATCTATCACTTCACCCTCCAACTACGGATTAAATAGCAGGAGAGATTGGGGTCTATAGACTTGGTTGTCAATAAGTCTGTCGCCGAAAGTAATGGAAAATCTTCTGCCCAGTCATTCATGTCTCTTTCGAGACATGATCACTCAGGCGTGTATCACGTATGGTACTTCATTGACTGACTGAATATAATAGTTGGAATCATGATTAAGGCTTATACGGGTCATAGTGGGGAATCGGTTTTCTATTGTTATGAAGTAATAAACTGATCCCACACTAATTACTACGTAATAATATAATACATCTCTTCTTCCTCTAGCTATGAGTCAAATATTAAGACACATTGGATTCAATAGCCTTGGCTGGCAACCAGTCTACCGCAGAAAGGAATGGCAACCTATTGCTGGATAATCTTCTGCCCAGTCATTCATGTCTCTTTCGAGACATGATCGCCCAGGTGTATATCACATATGGCACTTAACTGACTGACTGAATATAAGTGTTGGAATCATGATTAAGGCTTCTACTGGTCATAAAGTGGGGGATCAGTTTTTATTTGTTATAAAGTAATAAACTGATCCCCCAGTAATTACTACGTAATAATATAATAAATCTCTTCTCCCTCAAGCTATGAGTCAAATAAGTACAGAACCTATTACGGCTGAGTAGTGAGTTCGATCTTCACTAGGTACCATATACATACGGCCCTGTGCAACATCAAAAGCTACGCTTAGAAAATAACCATCTACATATGTCTATCTTCGTTTTACGAACGACGAAGAAAACAATTATTGCCCGATGATATGATAATATATATTACCAGTATACATATTATTAAAATATTAATTAAAATTAGTTTACATGAACAAGAACACAAAACTAACACGATCATTTTGTGAGTTAACCAATGCATTATATCTAAAAATATGATACATTAAAGTTTAAAATTACCTGCTAAATGATTCTGTGAATGAATGTCATTTTGAAATTGTTAGGGCGCTCTCCACCTTTCAACGGAAATGGACTATTCGAATCACTATATAAAATAGTAGTGATTATACCTCGGGGAAGGAAGTCGAGTGAGTGAGTCAGTCGGGTATTTCCGGTATTGCACCGGAAGTGTTCACTAGTCAATCTATCACGTCTCTACGACGATACTGTATATTAATTGCCTTGTTCTGTATTCTACTAATCCTCACCTTCTCTTTCCTGTCAATACACTTACTTTTATACTATTACGTTGTTTTGTATTATTTCACATAATTTCTGTTACCCGACGTAAAAGTAATGAAAACTCATGTACACATTTTTAATACTTAAAAAATGAAGGCCTTATTGATAATAGTACAATGCAAATGTGTAATCCTATATCCAGATGGCTGGTATTAATTTTTTATTGAGTTAAAAGATAATAACATAATTCTCTAAAAATTAACAGAATCAGAAGAATACATTTACTTTTGTCGGGAAAAGTAAACGAATTGATTGAATCTGTTCAGGTGGAAAATAGAAATAACATTGTCTTCCTGTTTTGATGATTGCACAGCCCAGGTCAAATTGAAATGTTAAAATTTCCAGTCTTCGCCTACCTGAACTTTTGGTATGGGCAAGCAAGCAATAAGAAAAACTAAGTTCCTTCCCCTCATAGGTGAAGGTGCCGATGACTCACTCCAAATGGATAACTGATATTATTTTCATTTTGACCTGTTAAGACTTATACAGAGAGGGAAAATTGAATTCCCGTTGTTACCTTTACCACCTCAGTTTTGTGCCTTTTCAATAAAACCGAGGTGGAAGATGAAATCGGGTAATTAGGCCTCTGATTTTGCAGGATACTGTCACTCCAAAATCGTCAAGCTGTAAACCGACAGAATAAGTCAGGCTCTCGTGAAAATTTGTAAACTAATAATGTGGTACTAGAATTCCAGCCAGCTGATTGTGCGTCACTGAGATTTGAACCTGCTTGAAAACGTGTGTATATTTCTGAGCATAGTCAGTCAGTCAGTTAAGTGCCATACATGATACACGCTTGGGCGGTCATGTCTCAAAAGAGACATTGACTGACTGGGCAGAAGATTATCCCACAGTAGGTTGCCATTGCTTTCTGCGGTAGACTGGTTGCCGACCAAGGCTATAGAACCCAATCTGTTCTGTTATTTGACTCATGGCTAGAGAAAAAAGAGATGTATTATATTATTAAGTAGTAATTAGTGGGGGATCAGTTTATTACTTCATAACAATAGAAAACCGATTCCCCACTTTATGACCAGTAGAAGCCTTAATCATTATTTCAATGATTATATTCAGTCAGTCAGTTAAGTGCCATACATGATACACGCTTGGACGGTCATGTCTCGAAAGAGGATTATCCCGCAGTAGGTTGCCATTGCTTTCTGCGGTAGACTGGTTGCCAACCAAGGCTATAGAACACAATCTGTTGTGTTATTTAATCCATAACTGGAAGGAACAGACGGTTTAATACCTTTCCCAAGGCTATTTGCGCGCAAGTGAATGCAATGAATTCAGCTGGAATTCGAACTCGGCTCTCCGATTTCTCCTTCCGAGCCGATATCCAAGGCACCACAACGCACATCCCATTTGAACATAGACTGGACATAAATATATATAAATTGTGTCGTCGTCGTGTTGAACTAGTTATAATCTGTACCCTGGTTACCGGGAATTGGGAATTGTGTTATATCTGGTGATAGTGACCAGATTGTTGTTATATTTGGTGCCCTGAAGAAGCCAAGTAATGTATCTGGAGGCACTGTCTAAAGGATTAACTCCCTGTGGGAATCTGGAATTGTGTTTTAACTATACAACGTCCTCTCGCGGGCCTGATCTGATTCTAGCCAGTTAATAACAGACAATTCTACTTCAGCCGCTCCGAGATCAATCAAATGCAACGTGGGCGGATGGCTCGAGATTCAAGAATGGTTGGTTCGGGCAAGAGCGAAGATGGTGTTATAACTGTATAAACATTCTATCAATCAATCTTTGAGATAATTTCGAAGCTTTTACTGCTAATCCTTGTGTTGACTTAGATAAATGCATCTCATGATATTAATAAAAGAGTGCAATACATAAATTTGTTTTGTCAAAGAATTTCTACAAATTTTCCGTTTAGAAACACTAAAAATTATTCTTCATCTGGAGTTCTGCTTTTATATATAATATATCGTGTATGCACTGTAGATTGTAAGTTTCATGAAGTTTTCAAGTGTGTGGAGTTAGAGTTTGAGTTTTGTTGAACGGCATATCAATCCCTGTGGGTTATTTAATGCCTAAAAGGTGATGTTTTAAGGTATTTTTTGTAATGTTCGGTTATAGTGAGAAGGTTGATTGAGTCAGATTTTGAGTTTAAGTTTGAGTTTTGGTTGAACGGCATAGCAATCCCTCTGGATTATTTAATGTGGTTTAGGATGTGGTTTCCGGCTTTCTCTTTTAGGTAGCCCCCTGCACGTCAGTGGAGTTACCGCCTTGCTCGGGGTGATATGATTGAAAAAAAAAAGTAGAAATGGCAGTTACATTCAACTATTCAAATGCCAAAAGAATCTGTCGTAAATTCTAATCTTGTAGCGTGCTTAGATACAAGAGGGGAAATGATCGTCAAAGGAATTCATCATTTATCCATCACACCCAGATGGTGCATAGGGCAGCAACCTTTTCTTGCTGTAACAAACTGCTTTTTACGGCTCAGGGGTGTTAGCCCTGTACCCAGCCACCAAACTTGGAGGATTGGTGGACCATTCTTAGTCCTTACATTTACAGCACCTGGTATTCCCAAATGGTCACCTATGTAAGTACTGACCAGGCTCGACTTTACTTCCCTTCGGTGATCGAACGGGAACCGGTGTATTCAACACGATATAGCCGTATACCGTCAGAGTAGTAGCCATAAAAATATTTGTAGAAAAATCAGAGGGAAGATACGTCATGTCAGTGAGAAAGTGACAGAAGTCGTTATACCTAGTCAGAATCAATTACATTATAGATCTTTATTTCGAATCTTTTGAAAACTTTGAGATTAATAGTAGGAACACCTTACTAGATATGACAACAGTATTCAATGCATAGACGAATGGTAGATTTATAAATGTGTAGGACGGATTCTGACGAGAACCTCGAGATGAAAAGCAGGAGTACCCGACCAGATATGGCAACAGTATTCAATGCAAAGACTAATGGTAGATTAATAAATGTGCAAGACAGATTCTGAGGTGAACCTTGAGATGAATAGCAGGAGCACCCGACCAGATCTGGCAATAGTATTCAATGCATGGACGAATTGTTGATTTATATATGTGAAAGATGGATTCTGAAGATAAACTCTAGATAAATATCAAGAGCACCTGACCAGATATGGCAACATATTCAATGCATTGACGAGTGAGTGATTTATAAATGTGCAAGACGATTCTGCCGAGAATATGGAGATGAACAGCAGGAGCACCCAACCAAATATGGCAATAGTATTCAATGCATGGAGGAATAAATGTCTAAGATGAATTCTGTCGATATAAACTTTCTGGCTCGATATAGTAACTCGACCCTCCTAGCAGTACAAGTAGCTACATAGTCTTTCCAATTCAGGTCGGTTGAGCTGAGCGAGTGAACCCACAGAGGCCCTGTGTACTGTCCAAGTCTGTCCTGTCCAAGTATTAGCGTCATCCATTCTGATGGCAGTTCCACAATCTCTTTCAGGAATGTATAGCTATTCACAGATTACAAAGACAAGGAGTCTGTGGAGAGTTATGATCGCCTTTGTTGTGAGATCTCCACTTTGGAGATAATTGACTCGACTGAGTGTACATGTACTCCTGCCATAGAGAGTTGGTGAGTAGAGAGAACAATCATAGAGATCCATTAGAGTTATCGTAGAGTACCGGAACTGATACGTAAGTTACCGAGAGATACCGAAATTGCCCAGAGATTACCACATCAGAAGTCAGAATAGCTCTGAGCACCACTCAGCTAGAATAATATACAAGGATATACTATTTCCAACAACTTCACTTCGAGACTTGTATATATTTATTTTCTTACTAATAGTATTCCTGGGTTTACGAACCCGCGTTCAAGTTTGTATATTACGTTCAATATAACCTACTTTTTTTTTTATCTCCATATTGTTTTTGTTGTTCTTTATTTTGTGCGGTTCCTCACCCGGAATCCACAAAAGCCTTCATTCTAAATGAACACAGAATTAAAAAGTAAAAAAAAAAAACACAAAGAAAAGGAATACGAAAATAACAAGGTATAAAAAGTTAGATAATATCGAATTCATCCTTGTTGTTGTTATCGCATTTGATCGTTGTGCTCTCCGAGCATCATCAGGTACTTGGCGATGCGGGTAACCTACGGAGAATTTTGAGCAGAACGCTCTATTTGATCTACACGAAAATGTTCTCGATCAGTTGACCATAACTATGGATATTAGTTTTTCTGCTTAGTTCTGGCTAGCTACATCGCACAGACTTCAAATGCACAAATCTCGGTTCATAGTTGTTCCCTGGATTATAATAGATTAAATCGTTAATTCGTGGACTCGACGAATTAGCAGTTGTGGGTTCAATCTGTGCAAACTTGGAAACTTCGGAAACACGACAAGTAAAAACTGTAAAGTACGAGGATCATTCAATAAATATGGTGAATTTTTCGGTATAAGAACTTCTACGAGTGTCATTCAATAAATATGGTGAATTTTTCGGAATAAGGACTTCTGCGAGGATCATTCAATAAATAAGGTGAATTCTTCGGTATAAGGACTTCTACGAGGGTCATTCAATAATAAGGTGAATTTTTCAGTATCAGGACTTCTACGAGGGTCATTCAATAAATAAAGTGAATGTTTCGGTATAAGTTCTTCTAATACAGATAGAAGCTTACTTTTTTTATTTTTCAACGTAGTCTCACAGCAGTGTCACGCACTTTTCCTATCTGTGCACAAGCTTCCGTATTCCCTCAGCGTGAAAATCTTTGGACTGATGTCTCAGCTAACCTCTCACAGCACTTTTGACTTCATCGTCACTTTCAAACTTTGTGCCTCTCGTGAACGCTTGCAAGGGACCAAGCAGGTGAAAGTCTGAAGGAGCAATGTCCGTGCTGTAAAGGGGATGTGGGAGCAGTTCCCAGCCCAGGGCGTTGGTGGTCTGCACCGTTTGGGCTGCTATGTGAGCTGACATTCGAGTAGACAAGGTCATTTTTGTGCGCTGTCCCAACAGATAGACTCAAAGTCCTTGCAATGTCATCCCATCACCCTTCTGTCAGACTGAATGAGGTCATTGACTGAGTCGATCACCTCAGGAGACCTCACTTCTGTAGGCCTCCAGGCCTGTCTTCATTCGCAACACTGCTCCGTCCTTCTTTAAACAATTTAGTCTACTTGTATACATTTTTTGGCTGAAACATGTGGCACCATACACAGTTGACATTCTCCTATAGATTTCAACTGGTTTGCACCCTTCAGCAACCGAAATCTTGTCAACTGACCTCTGTTCAGTCCTGGAGCATGCGTTTTGGTTGGCCATCTTTGTTAATCTCCAAAACTCAATCTGCAAAAAAAAAAAAATAAATAAATAAATAAATCCCTTAGAAAAGGAAGTAAAGGAAAAAGTTTAAAAAGAAATAAGCATCTATCTATATTAGAAGTCCTTATACCGAAAGATTCACCTTATTTATTGAATGACCCTGATATTAAATAAGAACTACACAAGATACGCCTAGATAAGTTCAAGGAAAATATAAAAATCTGCCCATTTAGATTAAAGGTTTCAGTTAATATATCAAAGGAAATATAAAAATCAACCATTTTTAATTAAAGGTTAAAGCTTATATTTCAGAGGGAATATAAAAATCTACCCATTTAGATTAAAGATTTCAGATTATATATCAGAGAAAATATCAAAATCTACCACTTTTGATTAAGGGTTTAAATTTATGTTTCAGAGGAAATATAAAAATATATTCCTTTAGATTAAAGGTTACAGTTTATATGTCAGAGGAAATATAAAAATCTACCCATTTAGATTAAAGGTTTTAGATAATATATCAGAGAAAATATCAAAATCTACCCCTTTAGATTAAAGGTTTAAGTCTATATTTTAAAGGAATTATATAAAACTATCTGTTTAGATTAAAGGTTAGAGTTCATATATCAAACGAAATATCAAAATCAATCCTTTTACATTAAAGGTTACAGTTTTTATTTTGGAGGAAATATAAAAACTCTACCTCTTTAGATTAAAGGTTTCAGTTTATGTATTAAAGGAAACATAAGATCTATCCCTTTAGACTAAAGATTCCAGTTTATATTTCAGAAGAAATATAAAAGTCTACCCCTTTAGTTTAAAGGTTTTAGTTCGAAATTCCTAGTGTGTTACTCGACAACCCGAGTGCAATCCAATACGACCAAAGAATTATGATAACTTATAAATATAAGGAAAATAATGTTAACTGCTCATCTCAGAAATTCAAGTATAAATTAAGAAAGGGAAATACTTTATGAAATGGTATATCAGTCAGTTAGTTAAGTGCCATACGTGATACACGCAGTAAATTGTCATTACCGGCTGCCAATCAAGGTTATAGAACTCAACATCTTCTGTAATTTAACCCATACATTGAGGCGGATTAATATATTTCTTAAAGTTAATTGCAAGTATGGGAATGCAACAGGAATTCAAACTCTGCTCTCCGATTTCTCGTTCCGGGCCGATAACCACTACACCACAATGCAAGTCTTTAAATGGTACGTCAGTCAGTTAAGTGCCATACGTGATACACGCTTGGGCGATCATGTCTCGAAAGAGACATGACTGACTGGGCAGAAGATTATCCCGTAGTAGGTTGCCATTGCTTTCTGCGGTAGACTGGTTGCCAACCAAGGCTATAGAACCCAATCTGTCCTGCTATTTATTCCATAATTGGAAGGAAGAGACGGATTAATACCCTTCCCAAGGGTATTTGCGCGTAAGTGAATGCAATGAATTCAACTGGAATTCGAACTCGGCTCTCCGATTTCTCGTTCCGGGCCGATAACCACTACACCACAATGCAAGTCTTTAAATGGTACGTAGGCACTGTTAAATCTGAAGTCTATATGATAGATTCTTTTTTTTTTTGTTCATCCCTATTTACTTTAAAAGTATTGTTGTGAAAATAAAAGAGTTTTGTCATATGATTGAATGCGAATTGTTTCGACTTAAAGACAAGGATATACACAGCCAGTACCGTTGTTGGTTCTATTCAATAATTTTAACATATTTTTAGGACTTTGACATTTTTCTTCAGACATCCTGATGTTTAACATTTTCGTAACTCTTTCGAAATGTAGCTCAGAATTTTTGTTATTTGTTTTTTTTTGTTTTTGTTTTTGCGCAAAGCAATACATTTCCAAGCACTGGAAATAAAAAAAAGCCCTGCTTTTGACTTCAAGAATTCCTTGCTTGAGGAGCTTAAAAATCTGTTTAAATTCTAATGAAAAATAAACGCTAAGAAATGTTCTAAACAAAACTCGTGAAAATGAAAAGAAATGAATTTGATTCGTTTTTTAATTCCTCGTCTTCCGTCGTTAAATTTTAAAACTACTTTTGCAAAAGAAAAAATAGATTAATCGGACTTTGATCAAACGATTAGGATCGAATAAATGCCGTTCGATTATTCACTAACGTTTACAAGAATAAACACTATAGGCATCAAATGAAATAGGTGCGTGCTTAATTATATGCACACAGGGATTTACACACGATTAAAAGCATACACCCTCATAAAAGAACACATACACACCAATGAAATACACAAACTTCTCCTTCAATATATAGTAACAAGAACGCTTTTAAAGTGTTCATTACGATAGGTAATACTTGCTTGCATGCCTTGTATTCCGATAACTTTGTTTAACTTTGTGGTAATACGTAAAATTTTGGACCGTTGTACATTCTTTAGGTGTCTGTCGTTTAACTCGGTAACCTTCCGAGAATTTTTAACCTGACATTTGTTTTAATTCTCAGAATTAGATGAGCTCTCATATCGGAGTCAAATATGTCATCCAAGGATAAACTAACCTAAGTAAGTACATGAAAACTTATCGTACTCATCGGGAGTAAAATTGGAGAAAATGAGCCATATTGATTGCTGAATACCGGTCTTTGATCAGATTTGATAGAATATCGGAAGTATCGATTTCCGATATCGGGGAAAATTAATCATCTAAGAAGATCTACTAACGCTTGAGAATAAAAAAAAACTATAATTTTATTAAGTTAGAGAAAATTCTGCAGCAAGAACCATGATAAAAGGCTGAAATCCTGATCTTGATTAAACCTGATCGGATATTGGGGTATCGATTTCTGTTATCAGAGTGAAATCGTAGAATTAAGTAGTCCATGACCTGACCGGAAGCCTAAAGAATATTTGCGTAAAATTTGGTGAGAATCGGTTAAAAATTGTGGATTTGTATAAAGGACATACATACACACAGACAGACAGACATCTTACCTTACATATATATATATATAGATGCTTCTTAAACAGCTGCTAATTTTAACAGAGCATGGGAAAAATGATTTGCTTGGGATCGGACAGTACGGCGTTGGCTTTTGAAGTCCTGCAGTGAGGATACACGTCTTGAAAATCAAGATAGACAACGTCCATTTGCAATTGAAGATCAACAGCTGGAAACACTAGCTAAACAAAATTCACGTCGAAATATAAGTGAAATATCTAAATAATGTGCTTCAGTAAATCAACAATATCTGACCTCGAAATAAAATTGACAAGGTGAAGAAATTCGATGAAAATCTACCCCTTTAGATTAAAGGTTCCAGTTAATATATCAGAGGAAATATAAAACTCTACCGCTTTAGATTAAAGGTTCCAGTTTATATTTCAGATGAAATATGAAAATATACCCCTTCAGATTAAAGGGTCTAGTTCAAAATTCCCAGTGTGTTACTTGGGTACAATCCTATACGACCAAAATATGTCAAAGAGTTTATTGTTTTGGTGTGTGTTTACTGCTGCATCATCAAGATTCAGTTGATTAATTTATTAATCGTACTGCGATTTTTGATAAGAAATAGATCCTATACGTCAATCGTAAACAACCGGCTTAATTGATCATGGTGATCATTTACAAAACTAAAATTTCACTGACAGAAGATTAGATTAGTGTCTGGTGGGCCGCCATTAGTGTTACGCATTTCAGCTCTCTAGAATCTTGCCAGAGAAACAAAACCTAAGTTTACTGCCAGTAACTGAAGGAGATGCACTTTAATTTAAGTAAATCAACAGTTTAATGTTCAATTGTACTTCATGACGCGGGAAGGTGACCGACTCGGGATCAAATACTTTGCCACATCTGCTATATAATTTCCTTGATCTCTCGGTACTGATATCTATTTATTCAATCGTGTTCAGATTTCTAATTTTCACTGATTTCAACACTGTTTAAATAGATTCAAGAATAAACGTTGTATTCCAAAACATTGTAAACGCATCAATAATCACTCTCATCTCTTGTGAGGGGAGGGTATATGTAATGGTTGGAAGATTTAATTCCCTTGTGGTTGGTGCCGCCATGACACATATGTACTTCGATTATTCTATTGGTCTATATATCTCACTATTTTAATTTGTTCATATCTATCAAACAATCGATATAATTCGATTTATTCTCTACCTTATCTATCTATCTATCTATCTATCTATCTATCTATCTATCTATCTATCTATCTATCTGCTAAGGTATTTTCATTATGTATGTATGTATGTATGTATGTATGTATGTATGTATCTGTCTATATAGCTGTCCATCCATCCCTCCATCCATGCATCCGTCCATCCACCCGTTCATCTAATGCAATTTTTTCTCATAAATTATCAAAATCAAGTCCACTTTGATTTTTTAATTAAATAAATACAACGTCACTCGTCATCTTCTGAGACACTGAAACCTGTTCTTTTATTGCCTTCACTCCTTACAAATGATTTTTTTACAGATTATCCACGCTGAATACCCACTTCTGATGTATGTATGTATGTATGTATGTATGTATGTATGTATCTGCTTAAGTCTTTTAATTATCTATCTATCTATCTATCTATCTATCTATCTATCTATCATACAATTCTATCTATCTATCATACATACTATCTATCTATCTATCTATCTATCTATCTACATACACTATCTATCTATCTATCTATCTATCTATCTATCTATACTATACAATTCTATCTATCTATCTATCTATCTATCTACATACAATTCTATCTATCTATCTATCTACATACAATTCTATCTATCTATCTATCTATCTATCTATCTATCTATCTATCTATCTATCTATATACAATTCTATCTATCTATCTATCTACATAACATCTATCTATCTATCTATCTATCTATCTACATACAATTCTATCTATCTATCTATCTATCTACATACAATTCTATCAATCTATCTATCTACATACAATTCTATCAATCTATCTATATATCTATCTATCTATATACAATTCTATCTATCTATCTATGTATATACAATTCTATCTATCTATCTATGTATATACAATTCTATCTATCTATCTATTATCTATCTATCTCTATCTATCTATCTATCTATCTATATACAATTCTATCTATCTATTTATCTATCTATCTATATACAATTTTATCTATCTATCTATCTATCTATCTATCTATCTATCTATCTACATACAATTCTTTCTCATGAATTATCAAAATCAAGCCCATTTTGATTTAAAATAATATATGCAACGTCAGTCATCATCCTCTGTCCATTGAAACTTATTCTTTTATTTCCCTTTCTTTACTAATGATTTTTTTTTTACTTAGAATTTCACAGTCTGTAGGCTCTTCTGTATTAGTGACTGTATCCCCTTAATTGGGGTAAAACATATATGGCGGGAGAGTACCGTTGAAAGGTATATACTGTTTGGATATAGGTAAGTAGAGTGTATATCAGTTTCCCTCCTAAGGTGATCTACCGATCACCTGCAATCTCTTTCTTTCTTTATTTATTTATTTCTTTATTTCTTTCCCTCTTCTTATTTCTTATTCTATTACTTTTTCTTTTTTTCTATATTTTTCTTGTCCTTGTTTCTCATTCTGTTCTTTCTTTTTCTTTTTCTCTTTCTGAGGGACAATTTTCTTCTTCAGTGATTTCCTTTCTCTTTTCTTTTGTTTCTCTTTCACTCAGAACTTCTAAATTACTTCTATTTATTTTTTATAAATTCATTGAAGGTTTCTCTTTAGTATTCTTACATACAGCAACGTCTTTTATATTTTCTCTCTCTCTCTTTCTTTCTTTCCCTTTCTTTTTCTCTTATTGTCTTTTCTCCTTTAGCTCCCCCTTTCTTTCGTTCCCTTTCTTTCTTTCTTTTTCTGTTTCATTGTCCTCTCTTCCATTTTTCTTTCTCTCTCTCTCTCTCACACTCACTTTATATCTTTTTTCCTTATCTCATACTCTTTCTTTTTCTCTCCTTATCTTCCTTTGTTTCCTTCTTTCTCTCTGTTTTTCTTTCGTTCTTTTTCTTTCTTCCGTTCTCTCATTCTTTCTTTCTATCTTTTTCCCTGTCACTGTTCTTCTCTCTCTCTCTCTCTTCTTTTCTTTCCCTTTCTTTTTCTCTTATTGTCTTTTCTCCTTTAGCTCCCCCTTTCTTTCGTTCCCTTTCTTTCTTTCTTTTTCTGTTTCATTGTCCTCTCTTCCATTTTTCTTTCTCTCTCTCTCTCTCTCACACTCACTTTATATCTTTTTTCCTTATCTCATACTCTTTCTTTTTTTCTCCTTATCTTCCTTTGTTTCCTTCTTTCTCTCTGTTTTTCTGTCGTTCTTTTTCTTTCTTCCGTTCTCTCATTCTTTCTTTCTATCTTTTTCCCTGTCACTGTTCTTCTCTCTCTCTCTCTCTTCTTTTCTTTCTACATCCGCTCTGTCTCTGTCTCTCGTTTTCTCTCTCGCTCTTTGTCCATGTATGTAAATATGTAAATAATGAAGACTGGTTGAAATGTTCAATAATCAAGAGGCTGATACACCATCGATACGTGAACACACTAATAAAGGAACAAAAATATATGGATACTCTAATGTAGGAAGACAAATAAAAGAAAGAAAGAAAGAAAGAAAAAAGAAAGATGGACCTCAAAAGCAATTGAAATAACTGGAATGTTTCTCTTAATCAAATCCATATTTCTTTCTTTCGATTATTAGGGTTTTCTACAGAAGAAAATAAATTGATTACGGGAATGATTAGTCATTAAAGTCAATTAATCGTTAATTACCACTTTAAAATAATTAGTTATATTCACGTAGTTATGTTGCAGCAGTGTATACATGATATAATTTTGCAAAAATATCACTCCAAATATTATTTAAAAAATAATCGCATTTTTCTAGTTAAATTCAATGATGTTTCATCATGGCTAATTATTTCATTTTGTTTTTATATATATATATATATATATATATATATATATATATATATATATATATATATATATATATACTAGCAGCATAGCCCAGCGTTGCTCGGGTGTAATAAAAGCTTTAAAACTAATCCGTGATCCTGGAACTCAAACTTTTTGGGCTTTGGCAGGAAAGACTAAACAGCAATAGTTGTTTCCAATTAAGGCAAAACCGCAGATTGAAAGAAAAATGAATGGATGTACGTCAAATTTTGATTTCCTGGTATCGATATCAAATAGGTTTTTCTCGTCGTAAACTGAATTTTGAAGGCTAAATAAGTCCTCTGAGTAAATGGTATCATGGCTGAGACTAAGAACTACAATTATACCTACTTAGAACCAAACCCGAAGCAAAAACTAAAATAAAAGGGCTGAAAAAATACAGACATTCAGGCAGATAAACAGACACACACACAAACATCTTGCCTTTTGTACATGTATATTATCGATTTTCTGCACTATTTTAAGAACTGCAACCTTGAAAATTGTGAATATCGTTTTTATGTCTTTGTCTACGAGTGTATCAAACTTGATTAAAATCGGACCACTCCTTCTATAACCCGATTTTTTCGATTATCGATTTTCGATATTTATCGGGGGTACCTCAACTCAAAACCTAACTAAGAACATTCGCAGACGCTTAGAGTACAACTGTGTAAATTTTCAAGAAAATCCGTTCAGCCGTTTCGGAGTCTATAGGTAACGGACACACACGCACACACATACACACAGACAAAGTTGCATTTATAAATAAATTTGGATATATATATATATATATATATATATATATCTGTTTAAACCTTATTTTTAATGGATACTTGTATTTGAGTGTATAATCTGTTTTTCCTTAATGAAACAGCATATTTATATCTATCCAGTTGTCTGAATATTCGAAAATCTTGCTAAGAAAAAGTATTTATCTTCAGGCGTCAATAGATATGTTGTGTCTTATCAATTAATATTTCATGGGTTAACGATGTCGAATTAAGATGTAAATATATATGTTCCTCATTTCTCATGACATTCATAACTTAACGTTTAATTCAAACAAACATATAGTACTTATCTTTCGGAATGATTCGAAACATATACGAAAAATAATCCCTCGATATATCTGATGTGTCTTACCATTCGACCACAGAAGATTTCATGTGCTGAAAAGTCGAATTAAGTCGTAAATAAAAAGTGTCTGATTTCTCACAACATTCATATCTCACATTTTAATTCAAGTGAACACATAATATTTATCTTCCGGCAGGATTCGAAACATATACCAAGGAGAATCCTTTAACATATCTGACGTGTCTTACCATTTGACTACAGAAGAGTTAATGTGCTGAAAAAATCAAATTAATTCGGAAATACATGAGTTCCTGATTTCTCACAACATTCATATCTTACAGTTTAATTCGAATGAACAAATAATACTTATCTTCCACCAAGATTCGAAAATGCGACTTCCATATACTAGGAAGAATACGTCAGTGTATCTGAAGTGTCTTACCATTAGACCACAGAAGATTTCATGTGCTGTCAAAGTCGAATTAAGCAGTAAATACATAAGTTCCTGATTTCACACAACATTCATATCTTACGGCTTAGTTCGAATTTGTTAAACCATTAGTAAAAATATTTTTATGATGAAGACACGGATACAGGTTCGATTCCTGCCGAAGGGACAATTATTCTTTTTGTTGGAAGTCCTCTTCAGTAGTTCCTGTTTTAAAAATTCTGGAGAGCCCACCGACCCATCTAACTATCGACATACCAGCTTCTTACCGCTTTTATCAAATGATTCATCATCTCACATCCAACAACCTCTCTGAAAAGTAGTATGGATCCGCTTCGCCAGAGGCTCGTGTGGTAACGGCCATCACCAAATATTTTCTTCTAAAGGGATTTAATTTATTTTCTTTTTTTTTTTTTTGTTTTTTGTTTATCAGTCCTTATATATCAGTGTCTTGTTGCCCTGGATATCTGAAAATCGTTTGACAGGGTTTGGCATGATGACCTTCTGCGCAAGATTCATGGCAATGGCATAAATGGATGATTGTACGATTTAATCCAAGCATTCTTCCAAATTGTAACATAAAGATCATTTAAACAAGCAATAGTTGTTTCCAGTTAAAGCGAAACCGAAGATTGAAAGAGAAATGAATGGATGTAAGTTAAATTTTGACTTCCTGATATCGAAATCAAATAGGTTTTTTCGTCGTAAACTGAAGTTTGAAGATTACGTAAGTCCTCTGAGTAAATGGTATCATGGCTGAGACTAAAAACTACAATTATACCTGCTTAGAGCCAAACCCGAAGCAAAAACAAAAATAAAAGGGTTGAAAAAAATACAGACATTCAGGCAGATAAACAGACACACACACACACACACAAACATCTTGCCTTATATATATATATATATATATATATATATATATATTATCGATTTTCTGCACTATTGTAAGAACTGCAACCTTGAAACTTATGAATGTTGTTTCTTATGTCTTTGTCTATGAGTGTATGAAATTTGATTAAAATAGGATCACTCCTTCTATAACCCGATTTTTTTGATTATCGATTTTCGATATTTATCGGAGATGCCTCGACACAAAACCTCAGACTCTCTTCATGCAAACGTAGGTGTCCCTCAAGGCTCTATCTTAGGTCTTACGCTTTTCTTGATTTTCAGCAATGATCTTCCTGAATCAGTTTCCAAATAGGTATCTCTACGGATAATATCACCATCTATTTCCGTCTCAATAAGAAATCTGCTAGGGATGACAAAATAAAACTTGTTTTTGCTCTTGGAAAGAACTTCAAATCTATGATAGATTGGGGTAAGAAATGGCTCGAAATGTTAATGCCTCAAAACAAAGCTGCAGTTTTTAACCACCATAGAAGAACTTTCCCGCCTTTCATCAGTTTAAATTATGCTAGTCTCCCTGAAAGCAATACATTGCGCCTCCTCGAATCCACACTTTCAACCGATCTCAAGTGGAATGACTACATCAAATCAACAGCAACATCTATTGCTAAAAAGTTGTGTCACTGGGAATTTTTTCTCGGTCAGCCTATAAACTTTTCAGTAGGCTTCATAATACACTTTAAAAATATATTTCATTCTAAGATCACATGATTTTGATATTTATAAGGTGCGATGAGTAAACTGATGTCATTTTAGATATTTTTTTTATTTTCGCGCGTGCGTAATGTTTGGTTTAATAGGCTGCACAGTATAGTAGGGTCAATATATATATATGTATATATATATATATATATATATATATATATATATATATATATATATACTATACTCATCCGCAGACAGATCTGTTTCGCTGTATTACAGCTCATCAGTACCACTTAGACTCGGTTTGCTTCCTAACCCAGGATTGAAACCCGATCAATCGGCGTCAGTCGGCGATTCTACCCCTAGGCCACGAGCGTCCGGCAGAAGAAGGCTGGCTTTTTAGCGCGTATAAACACGCCCAATAGCTACAGTGCTCCAATTCATTATCGAATGAGCGATGCCTATATGCCGGGGTAGCTACTGTTTACAAAGCCTCCCCCTCTTCCAGTATATATATATATAAATATATATAAATATAAATATATAAATATAAATATAAATATATATATATAAATATAAATATATACATATAAATATATATATATATATATATATATATATAGTAGTAACTTAAAAAGAATCGGTTAATGAAAAATCTTGTAACACACAGACACACACACATTTTTGTTTATAATCATATCGCCCAAGCAAGGCAGTTTACTGTCACTAGTGCGCGGGGGTTACATAGGAGGAAATTTATGAGAAAGAATAAAAGGTTATAGGGGGTGTCAGGATGTTGGTACGAGAAGGATGAGAATACTGATGATAGTGGAGTGAACGGGAGAAAGGAGCATGAGAGAGAGGATGCAAGTTAGTGAGATAGGAAATGACAATTGACTTTACATATAAATTCTTGGAGATTGTATCTGTCAGAAAAGCAAGTAAACGGAAGGGAATTCCACAGGCGGGAAGTGCGAGAAAAGAAGCTGGTGGAGTAGAATTAGCGTTTACAATTTATTGGTTTCACAGTAAATGGGTGGAACTTAGTTACTAATCTTGTGCCTCGAATAAATTTATACATAGGAGGCACCAGTGAGTTTTCATCGGAGTAGAAGCCGTGAAAGTATTTTTAGAAGACACAGGGAAGCTACATTACGTCGCTGAGAAAGTGACTGTATCTGATCTGCCAAGTCGGGATCGATCACATTACAGATTCTCCGTTGGATTTTGTCAAGGCCCTCTAGGTAGATAGCAGGGGCACCCGACCAGACATAGCAGCAGTATTAAATACACGAGCGGATGGTAGTATATATATATATATATATATATATATATATATATATATATATATATATATATGTGTGTGTGTGTGTGTGTGTGTGTGTGTGTGAGAAATAAACGAATCTTGATATTTAATGTCCCAAGTTTATTCGGCTGAAGAGTGTCAACTTTAGACTCGAAAACATGTAGCTACAGACATACCAACATGGACAAAAAATATATCATACAAAAGCAAGTATTATTAATAATAAATCTACATTTGAAAAAAACGTTGACTGCTTCTCACACTTTTTTCTTCTATACCAATTCTTTTCGGTGGAACAGTTCCTTTTTCTGTTTTTAATATATATATTAATTTATGTGTTTGATGATTATTTTAATAGATATTGGTGTTTGAGTTGGTAATACGTTCATAATTAAACAGTATATTTATATATAACACTCGGCCTGAATAGTTTTGAAAATATGTGTCATTTGGCAAGATTGAAATCTGCGACCCCTGACTATATATATATCAATTTCGTTGAACATCGGAATTTGTTTTATTTTATAATTGGCTCTGTAATTTGAATATAAATTGCATGGAAATCTCCACCTTGATCAGTCTTAATATTAATGTAATTAATATTAATTAGGATCGGGTTTTGGGGATTTACATACCTGCTTTTCCTTTTGGATTAAAGTTATATATATATATATATATATATATATATTCACTACCGGCCATAACTATTAGGCCACCCCAGTTTTTTAAAAGGAATAATGTATTTCATACTATCTTTAAGTGGATAATTCTAAATGAAAATAGAATGGTTCTTTTGTTATTACTTTGCAGAATTTTGCAAGGCAAGGAAGCAAAGATGAACTCTTCCGAATCACCCTAAACGTTTTTCATTATTTAATTGATGAAACTGCAATATAGCTAATTATAAATATTCATAAGTTCATTTGATGCACATGTTATTGTGCATTATTAACAAAAGTGTGTGTGTGTATAAAATAGATTGAATCCCGAGATTTTTAAAATTTATTTCTTTGAAAACTGATTTTTAATGAATACTCATATTTGTTTTTGTTATCAAACAGTATATTTATTTAAATCTACCGGCCAATCGAGAAATCTTAAAAATGTGCCTCCAACGATAGGATTCAAAACTGCATTTCTTATGGAAAACCTTCATTTAGACCGCTTGACCGCGTAGAACCTTCAAATCAAATAAAATCCGAAAAGTGCTTTTGAACACATCTTTAACGATTCTCGAAATATCAATATTTGCTCTGTTTCTTATCTAATCTAAACTTTTTTATAAATGGAACATTGTCTGTGTGTGTGTGTCCGTTACCTATAGACACCGAAACGGCTGAACCGATTTTCTTGAAAATTTACACAGTTGTACTATAAGCGTCTGCGAATGTTCTATATAGGTTTTGTGTTGAGGTACCCCAGATAAATATCGAAAATCGATTATCGAAAAATCGGGTTATAAAAGGAGTGGTCTGATTTTAATCAAATTTGATACACTCATAGACAGACATAAAAACGATATTCAAAAGTTTCAAGGTTGCAGTTCTTAAAATAGTGCAAGACATCGATAATATATATATATATATATATATATATATATATATAACGCAAGATGTTTGTGTGTGTGTCTGCTTATCTGCCTGTATGTCTGTATTTTTTCAGCCCTTTTATTTTAGTTTTTGCTTCGGGTTTGGCTCTAAGTAGGTATAATTGTAGTTCTTAGTCTCAGCCATGATACTATTTACTCAGCGGTCTTATTTAGCCTTCAAAATTCAGTTTACGAAGAAAAAACATATTTGATATCGATACCAGGAAATCAAAATTTCACTTACATCCATTCATTTTTCTTTCCGTCTACGGTTTCGCTTTAACTGGAAACAACTATTGCTTTTTAGTCTTTCGTGCCAACGTCCAAAGAGTCTGAGCTCCAGGACCATGGATTAGTTTTAAAGCTTTTATTACACCCGAGCAACGTTGGGCTATATTTCTAGTCCTGATATAATGAAAGGGTTTGAGCTTTGTTTGACGGCATATCAACCGCTGGGGGTTATTAAATGACAAAATTGGTGGGGCTTTAAGGTATTGTTTTTTGTTCACTTATAGTGAGAACGTTTGGTCAGATTTTGATGACTTTTTATTTTATTTTAGAAAACTAAAGATGTCTCTTAGTTTTGAATACGAAAATATATTGCTGGTAATTTTTTTTCCTTCAAAAATGTATATTTTTCTATAGAAATCTATTTTTATGCTTTCATAGTGTTTTTGACCCCAGTTTTGACGGTTAACTATTTGCCCATAGCTGGGACCCTAACAGGTGCTACCACTCCGGATCAGGGTAGACCTGGAAACAATAGCAATTAAAAGAGGGTTCCATGCTCCTCACAGCCTCTCAATGAGAGGCCTTGCTGCTGGATGCAGTTTACCGCTAAAGTTAAATGCGTATGCATGTGCAACACGTCATACATTTACATATATATGCTAAGCTCCATATCACTCATATGAAGTTATGACTATATACATATATATATATAGAGAGAGAGAGAGAAAGAGAGAGAAACTTGTAAACGCAGAAAAAACAAAAGGACTTGAACAGAAAGCACGTATATATATATATATATATATATATATATATATGTCCTTAGCACCCTTCGGCCAACACATTATCAAAGGTATTCATTGGCAGAATTATAAATGATGGACAGGACACATAAAAATAAATTGAAGTCGGGAAGGTGAAATCTAGCTTAAAAACAACATTTTCATCAAAATGAATTAAAATGTAAGAGGGGGGTGTAATCACAAATTTCCACAAAAAGGAATACAACCTCGAAGATATATATATTAGAAGTAGTACAAACAAATGAATTACGAATCCAGGACATAATGTAATCAAAGAAAATGAATTTAGAAAATGGATTATATCTGATATATTTTAATTTATTTGTTACCTTTTTAAATATTTATCTAAATATTTAGTGGCAAAATCGCTATTTTCAACATGTCATTTTAATCCATGCATTCTTCGACCCCTTATAAACAGAGAATGAGGAACGTTTTTAGGCCCAAAGGTTAGATTAGGTCAAGGAAGAGGATGGGATGTATTGGTTTTATTTGGGTTTGGCTGGTGAAATAATTTAGTAGTAATTTCCTCTTTGGTAGTGGAAAGTATGTGGTTTGACGCTTGTGTTAGTAGTGGTAGGTGGTGGGGAAGTAACTGCTTGGCCAAATTTTGAAAAGAATTATTGGGACTAATTGGGAGAATAGGATAATTATTTAAATTTATACTTATTTGTATGGCGACACATACTTATGATCTCCATTCAGTTGTTCAGGACTATATTTTGGTATTGAAATTTTAGAATTTTAATTTTATATATATATATATATATATATATATATATATATATATATATATATGCTGTGGATTTCAGGTGAGGAACCGCACAAAATAATGAACAACAGAACAGATATGGAGATAGAAAAGTGGGTTATATTGAACGTAATATACAAACTTGAACGCAGGTTAGTAAATCAAGGAATACTGTTAGTAAGAAAATAAATATATACAAGTCTTGAAATTAAATCGTTGAAAATATTATACCCGTTTACATCATTCTAACTGAGGGGAGCTTAGAGCTAGTCTGGTCTTTGGATAACTTCGGTATCCCTCGGAACTCTCCGATAACTGTGACGGAACTCTACGATTACTCACACTCTCTCTCTGATGTTCTCTCTATGGTAAGCGTATATGTAGACTCAGTCGAGTCCATTCCCATATACAAAAAGGGGAGGTCCCACAACAATATATGTATAATCCAAGATCGTATGCCCATGTCAACGAGTGAAACTAGCATCTACATCAACGGCGTTCATAATCATTATGGAAAAATACAATTGTTTGATTGAGTGCGTGTATGTATAAAGAAAATGGAAGGGTACTAAAAAGAAAAATAGAAAGAAGAAGGGAAAAAGAGGGGAGAAAAAAGAAAAAGGGGAAGAGGAAAAGAAGAAAGAGAAAGGACAAAGCGTGTTAGAGCGGTAGACGGAACGGACGAGCTGTCAATTGGAGGTGAGAGAAGTCCAGCTAGATATCATACCAATAAAAAATAAAATTAAAAAATATATACAGAAAACAAAATCGCCAGGCTTTATCCGAACATTTTAATTTTTTCTAAATTTTTTTTTCAATCTAAAACATGTATGTCAATATCAAAATATTTTACGTTAAAAATTTACCCCAGGAATAAATAAATTACAGACCTAAATAAATTCCATATATATAGTCATCCGTAGACAGATCTGTTACGCCGTATCATCAGCACGGTTAGACTCCGATTGCTTTTTTAACCAGGATTGAAACCTGACCGAAATGGCGTCAGTCGGCGACTCTACCCCTGGGCTATGGGCGTTAGGTGCAAGTAGGCAGACTTTTTAGTGCATATCATTATACGCGCCCAATAGTAATAGCGCTCTAATTCATTTCACTGAATGAGCGATGCGTACGTGCCAGAGTAGCTACTGTTTATCAAAGTCTACTATTTTCCCAGAGTGCTCAATCAGGGTGTGAGAGCGCAAATATTTTCATCCGCAGACAGATCTGTTTCGCCGTACACATTCGAGCAATCAGTGGAAATAAAAACGTTTTCAGGGAATTATTGCAAAAATTAACCGTAAATACGACTAAAGAAATGTATGCTAACGTTTGACCTTTTAAGAGATGTTGGAAATTATTGAAGAAAATAAAGAAAAGGAAAAAAAACACTACCAATTCGGTTAATTTTTTTTTTATTTGCACAATTACAAGGCTTCGAGATTGGCAAGCAAGTTCATCGGCTGCGATAATTCTTGTCTGCGATTCTTTGTCGCCAGGTGTCCTTTGAAGATAATTAGATTTGTAAGTCTTCGAATTTAAGTGCTTTCAAATTGCATTTAATAGAAAATACAGTGGCTACTTGATTCAAATGTTGCACGTTAACAGATTGGGCAGAAGTAAGAGACGAGGCGTTGTAATAAAATTATAATGGAGACATTATTTTGTTAGTACTACAATTAACTAATACAAGCCTGGAGAGCCGCTCACTGTAGTGGGTTACTTTAAAAGGTATTAACGATGAAAGAGGCGTGTGAGATGAACGAAAGAGAAGATGGGCGTGAACGTTATGACGCCAAGTAGAACGGATAACAAATGAAACTTAACGAGGCTATGAATCTAGTGTCCATGGGAGTCTGTACAACAAAAGGGCAGTCAGTCAGTTAAGTGCCATACGTGATACACTCTTTGGGGGATCATGTCTCGAAAGAGACATGACTGACTGGGCAGAAGATTATCCCGCAGTAGGTTGCCATTGCTTTCTGCGGTAGACTGGTTGCCAGCAAAGGCTATAGAAC
This sequence comes from Ascarosepion bandense, assembly GCA_037127315.1. NCBI lineage: Eukaryota > Metazoa > Mollusca > Cephalopoda > Sepiida > Sepiidae > Ascarosepion > Ascarosepion bandense. The sequence goes on from JBBBDQ010001830.1 coordinate 3,512,334, forward strand.
CCAATCTGTCCTGTTATTTGACTCATGGCTAGAGAAAAAAGTGATATATTATATTATTAAGTAGTAATTAAGGGAGATCAGTTTATTACTTCATAACAATAGAAAAATGATCCCCCACTTTATGACCATCAGAAGCCTTAATCATTATTTCATTTATTATATTCAGTCAGTCAGTCAGTTAAGTGCCATACGTGATACACTCTTTGGGGGATCATGTCTCGAAAGAGACATGACTGACTGGGCAGAAGATTATCCCGCAGTAGGTTGCCATTGCTTTCTGCGGTAGAGTGGTTGCAAGCCAAGGCTATAGAACCCAATCTGTTTTATTATTTAACCCATGACTGGAGAGAAGAAACGGATTTATACCTTTCCCAGGATATTTGTGCGTAAGTGAAAGCAAGGGATTCAACTGGAATTCGAACTCAGACCTTCGATTTGTCGTTCCGAGCCGATATCCACTGCACCACAACGCACATCCAGTTCTTGGTAAAAGGCTACCGGATTCTTTTAAGATCATAGACACGTCAGAAGTGTCTTTCCTTTATTATCATATTGTTTTTTCTTTCTTTCTTTTTATCAAATTATCGAAATAAATACTTCATCGTTTTTATATTAAATTCTAAGCTCGTTAATCTCTCAAGGTAGTGGGTTTAATTATCTCAAAACTATCACATAGTAGTTCGACATCTCTTTGACTTACATGATATCAGGAGACTGAGCTCAATCATGTTTAACATAATATTTTCTTCAACACTGGACTGATCGATAACTGATTCTCATACGATGATAGAATTTAAGCGATGTTGATACTGGCCAGTACCTTGATCGAAATCGCTTGGAAATACCAGTTAGTGTAAGCTTGATCTGGAGCGAGGAACATCAATCAGTTAAATGCCATACGTGATACACGCTTGGGCGATCATGTCTCGAAAGAAACATGACTGACTGGGCAGAAGATTATTCCGCAGTAGGTTGCCATTGACTGGTTGCCAGCCAAGGCTATAGAAACCAATCTGTCCTATTATTTAACCCATAACTGGAGAGAAGAAACGGATTGATACCTTTTTCAAGGGTATATGTACGTAAGTGGATACAAGGAAGTCAACTTGAATTCAAACTCGGCTCCCCGAGTTTTTGTTCCGAGCCGATATTACTGCACAACAATGCACATCCATAGCAAAATGGCAGTTCTTGGTAAAAGGCTACCAGATTCTTTTAAGTTCATAGACACGTCAGGAGTATCTTTCCTTCATTATTATATTGATTTTTTCTTTCTTTTTAACAAATTATCGAAATAAATACTTCATCGCTTATATATTAAATTTTAAGATCGTGAGCCTCACAATGTAGTGGATTTGTCGTTCTGAGCCGAAATCCACTGCACCAAAACGCACATGTCAGTCAGTCAGTCAGTCAAGTGCCATACGTGATACACGCTTGGGGCGATCATGTCTCTTTCGAGACATGACTGACTGGGCAGAACGTTATCCCGCAGTAGGTTGCCATTCCTTTCTGCGGTAGACTGGTTGCCGACCAAGGCTATAGAACCCAATCTGTCCTGTTATTTAACCTATAACTGGTGAGAAGAGACGGATTAATACCTTTCCCAAGGGTATTTGCCCGTAAGTGAACGCAATGAATTTAACTGAAATTCGAACTCGGCTACCCGATTTCTCGTTCCGAGTCGATATCCACTGCACCACAACGCACATGTACTATGCTTAAATTCATGTGTTTGAAGAATAAGATTCGCTAGAACGTTTCCCATGAAAATATTTTTGGAAGTGTCAAAGAGAAGCAAAACTTCGGCGGTGGAAAAGTGTCTGAAAGCAGGTCTCCAGCTCAGGACAAATAACATCACAGGGCTTTAATTTACATTTAATTGTATAGCCCTAAAATGAATCTCGCTACGATGTACCCTTGTCTTTTCTTTTGGTCATTAGGAATATTAGTTGTTTTAATTATGAAGAATCAACTCGCATTCATTATCAGGTGTTGACAAAATTTGAAAAGATTGATCAGCCTTTCGATTTGTCCGGTTGTTCAAAGTTTATCGTATCTCTTAAGACTTCAGCGCAAGAAATAGACAATGCTTCACTGGTTCGAAGAACAAGATACACAGTGTGTTGGGGGAAGAATAAGAGAAACATGGGAGTCAAGGAGATAAGAGATAGCAATTGATATTGCACTTTTAAATCATGGAGATTGTAGCTATCAGAGAAAAGAGCTCCACTGGCGGCAAGTACGATTAAAGAAGCTGATAGAGTATATTTGACTGTTTCAACTGTAGAAGGTTGGGACCTAATTTCTAGTCTAGTAGCTCGACTAAATTCGTTTAGAGGGGGCATCATGGTGCAAAGCTAATCGGAGTAGCAGCCGTGAAAATATTTGTAGAAGAGACAGAGGGAAGCCACATCCCGTCAGTGAGAAAGTGACTGGAGTTGAGTTGCCTGATCGGGATCGATTACATTGGAGATTCTCCTTTGAATTCTGTTGAGAGCTCCGAGATGGATAGCAGGCATGCCCGACAACAAAGGACAGCAGTATTCACTGCATGGAGTGGATTTGTATATTTGCAAGATCGATTCTGACGAGAAAAATTCATGGCCCCACACAGCGATCCGACTTTCCTATCAGCAGATTTAACTGTTGCTTCAATGTAATTGTCTCACTTGAAGTCGACTGAGAGAGTGAAACATAAGAGGCGCAGTGTTTTGCTTTCATTGAGACTAGCGGGATTCATGCTGATGACGGGTAGGAAAGATTTTCTATGCTGCTTAATTGATAGCAGCTTCGTTTTAGAAGCATTAATACCTACGAGCCATTTTTTTTAACTCAGTTCATCACATTATATATATATATATATATATATATATATATATAAACTACTGGCCATAATTATTAGGCCACACCAGTGTTTTAAAAATGATGTATTTCATTATATTTTTTAGTATTTATTGCCAAGTGAATAACTGTAAATGAAAATAGAATGGTTCTTTTGTTAATACTGCACAATAACATGTGCATCAAATGAATTTATAAATATTTCATAATTACCTATAGTGCAGTTTCATCAATAAAAAAATAAATAAAATTTAGCATGATTTGGACGAGTTCATCCTTGCTTCCTTGCCTTGTAAAATTTTGTAAAGTAATAATAACAAAATAACCATTCTATTTTCATTTAGAATATCCACTTGGCAATAAATACTAAGATAGTATGAAATACTTCATTTCTTTTAGAAAACTGAGGTGGCCTAATAATTATGACCGGTAGTGTACGTGCGCGCACGCGCACACACGCACACACAAATACACACATATATATATATATATATATATATATATATATGTGTGTGTGTTTATATTTATATATATATATATATATATATATATATATATATATAAAAGTTATAACATCAGTATGTTATAAAACCACTACAAAATAGCTTTGTTGTTTCGACACTTCTTGTGTCTTATCAAGTGATGGGGCTGATTGCGAGATAAAGAGTTTTAATAGGTTCAAACTAGCCAAACCACCTCATTAAGGGAGACATTGTTATGTAGTCTGTGATGAATTATCTAATTTGTAATTTGAAGAACATGACAACATACCTTAAAAACAATTTGGTGGCGCATTAACGTTAATAGAGATAGTATTATTAACTGACTATTAATTTCGCTTTTAAATAAAAATAAAAAATTATTTTAAAAATTATTAGGAAATAATGTCAGAAACTACGAATTTAAAATCCTAAATCTAACTGAGCATTATACTTAAAGTATTTTAAAGTTATTCAAATATGAAACGATGAAGACAGACAGACACACACATATAGAAATATATACATACCCACACATGCACAAGCATAAAATTGAACACTCTTTTAAGAATAGTGTATTTTCGGATATCAGAATTTTATTCCATACATACCAACGCTATATATATATATATATATATATATATATGTAGTGTATCGAGACAGCAGATAATTTTCTAAACATATATTGGCAAGAATTTAAATCAGGTCACAACGCATTACATTGCATTTAGATATATGGTTCTGTTAACATTTCGGACTCTCACACGGTGTGACGTCATAGAACCGCATTACAAATTTACAAATTCGTCTGCTATTCGATGACTATTATCTTTGACGCAAGATTTCTTTATGTTAACGTCCCTGTAACCTTTCTGAAGATGGCACATATCAGTCGAAAGCTTAGAACCAGTACAATAGAAAAATATACAAATGTTGGACAATTTTTACCCTTATTTTCAAAGAACGGATCATGATTAAACATAATAGATATGTATTATCTGATATCCTTAGTATATATATATATATATATATATATATTATAGTCCTCTACATACAAGCCTGTTTAGGTATATCACAGCTCATCATTTTGGCTGGACATCCACTTTCTTCCAGCCGGTATGGAAACTCGACCAATTTGACGTCAGTCGGAATCTCTACTGCCTAACGGCTCATAGCATGAGAGGAGACATTTTAGAGTGATATATATATGCGGTGTATCCACACGCCAGTCACCTGGAGATTTTAATTTATTATTGAGGTGTAACACGTAAATCCCAGAAGTAGTAACTGTTTTTTAAAATTTCTTCTCCATAGAGCTCAATCGTAATGAGAGCATAATATATATATATATATATATATATATATATATATATATATATATAAGACAAAATTAGGCAGACAGGTTATTTCATGGTAAATCGGAAGTACAAGGCCTATTTCGAGCGAACCATCATCAGCTTTCCTCTTTATTGTACAGAAGGTTTTACCCAATTAAATATATATATATATACTCCTTCTTCTATATCTACACCATATATATATATATATATATATATATATATATATATATATATATATATATCCGAGTGAAAACTGAACGAAGAAAGAATTCTTACAACGTCCAAAACATTAATTTAAAACAGTGCTCAATATATAATATATAGAGCTTTGAATATTTATTATAAATTATATTCTAGAACATGTACATAATTATTCTGTACATATCCGCTAAAAAGGTATGTTCTTTTCGGCATTGAAACTTCAATGTCTCATCAGGCGATGTGTAAAGTAATGGAAATCCTCCTTCCTTATATTTATTTAGTTTAGTTTGAGGTGTTAGTTCTAAAGGTCAATCAGCAGTACTTTTTCCCTTACCAATAAACCCCCACCACATACACAATTGACTAGATATAAGAATAGACATTTTAAAAAATCGGTTTCCAAACTATGATCTAATTAATAATTAAAAATTAAAAATTTAATAAAAAAATATATTCCCTAAATCCAAAGTTAAGATTAAATATACAAATTTACATTAATTATAAAGACTCTGCTTAAATAAAAAATATCCGTGCCAACCACTACCGGCTCTTCTAAGAAATCCATAAAGATATAGTCTAGTCACTAGATAATAAAAACTTACAACTGTCTAGAAATCAAAGACTCTCATCAACCACTTAAAAAACACGATCTCTAAAAGTTCCAACGGTCAGAGACTTATTCCTCTATCACTAACCCCTACCAACACCTCAAACTAAATTAAGTCAATAAACGTACCATTGTAGCAGATATATATAGAATAATTATGTGCATGTTCTAAAATATAATTTATAACATATATATATATATATATATATATATATATATAATAAAGCTCTCCACCTTGGTCAGTTTTAATATTAATGTAATTAATATTGATCAGGATCGGGTTTTGGAATTTACCTACCTGCTTTTCCTTTTTGGATTAAGGTTATATATATATATATATATAAGACTCTCATGAAATAAGACAAGTTCGATCTTTTTAATATTATATTATATTTTGGGAATTTCCTGTGAGTATTAGATTCTCCAAGCCCTCTTTTCTCATTACGTTTCCCTAACACCGCCACTGTCTGTTCTTGGTGTATAAGTATCCTTTTCGTTTTCATCATATCCAAAATCCCACATTTTCGGTCCATGCCATACTCATTATCCGTCTGTCTCCTAACCTTGCAACACTAACCATCAATTAAAGTGACACCACTACTAACCATGTGTATATTATACCCGATTTTGAAAATATCTAAATATATAAAAGGTAAATCTTTTTTTAAATATTTTATATGCAAATATTTTAAAATAAGTACTTTTTAGTTAATATTAATAGAAACTGAAAAACATATTATTTAGAAAAATCAGAAAATCAGGTACTGAAAATTTGATCAAATTGTAATTAAAATGGCGTGATTTGCGCTGGGTATTGTAAAGGACTATGAAAAAAGTACAAGAAAACCGAATGGATGGTCATCAGTAACAAGGGCAGCCCAATATGCCAAATACAGGTCGGGGATACTAGAATCAAGTAGGTACAGAAATTTAAATACATGGGAAGTGTTATAACAGAAGACGGAAGATGCAACATAGAGATCCGAAGGCGAATTGGCATGGCGAAGGAAGCATTCCAGGAGTTGAGTAAAGTATTAAGAAATAGGACAATTTCGTCCGAAACAAGGAAGAGAGTACTGGAGAGTACTGGATGTGTTGCCAGTTCTTCAATATGGCAGTGAATGCTGGACAATATCATCAACGCTGAAGTAAAACCTGGAAGCAAGAGAAATGTGGTTCTACAGAAGGATGCTGGGAATATCATGGATCGAGCATGTGAGCAATGAGGATGTCCTAGAAATGATGGAAACAAAAACGAAACTAATAGTGAGCATCAAGAAGAGACAGCTGAAGTTCCTAGGACATGCAATGAGGAAGGAGGGCTTGAAGAATCTGATACTAACCGGCCAGATACAGGGAAGGAGAGATAGGGGAAAACAACGGATAATATATTTAAAGGACCTAATTAGGTGGATGATGGAACAAGGGTTGCATGGTGCAACAGAAGAAGGTGGTAAGAGCCACCAGGTATAAGGAGACATGGAAAGCCATGATCGTCTACATCCTGAAAGGACAGGGTATATAGAAGAAGATTATATACACATAGAGTTCTCGGGTTAATAATATGCTTAGTTTTTTGAATGCTTCCTTGGCCATGTCAATGCGCCTTCGGATCTCAGTAACGCACTTTGCATCCGCTGTCGGAACACTTCCCAGGAATTTAAATTTCTGCGCCTCTTTGAGTTTAATATCCCCGACCTGTAATTAACATTTTGGGACCGTTTTTTTTTTTTTTTTTGCATTTTGGGAACATTTTTTAACATTTTAGGAACGCTTTTTGTATTCTTTTTTTTTTAACTCTTTCGTATCACTTTCCCTTGCTACCTTCTCGAACAGGGCCCTGCATTTTCCTTTCCTTGTCTGCTATTCGTACTCTATCGACTGCGTCTCATATATTTGTTGGGGCGCTCTCCACCTTTCCACGGAAATGGACTATTCGAATCACTATATAAAATAGTAGTGATTATACCTCGAGGAAGGAAGTCGAGTAAGGAAGTCGAGTGAGTGAGTCAGTCGGGTATTGCACCGGAAGTGTTCTACTAGTCAATCTATCACGTCTCTAAGACGATACTGTATACTAATTACCTTGTTCTGTATTCTACTAATCCTCACCTCTTGTAAATACTTCTCTTTCCTGTCAATACAACTACTTTTATACTATTACGTTGTTTTGTATTATTTCACATAATTCTGTTACCTGGCGTAACAGTCCTTTCTTTGTGTTTTATCTTGCTACCTTCTGAAGGAGGTCCTGCATTCTCCTTTTCCGTGAAATAGGAGATGTTAGTGTTGGGGCGCTCTCCACCTTTCCACGGAAATGGACTATTTGAATCACTATATAAAATAGTAGTGATTATACCTCGGGGAAGGAAGTCGAGCGAGCGAGTCAGTCGGGTATTTCCGGTATTGCACCGGAAGTGTTCTGCTAGTCAATCTATCACGTCTCTACGACGATACGCTATACTAATTACCTTGTTCTGTATTCTACTAATCCTCACCTCTTGTAAATACTTCTCTTTCCTGTCAATACACCTACTTTTATACTGTTACGTTGTTTTGTATTATTTCACATAATTCTGTTACCCGACGTAACAATATTGTTCAGGTTGTGGCCGCTATTGGCGAATCTTGGCAAAACTTCTAGCTCTCTCAGAATTGTTTCCTCTGTACAATTTAAATAGAGAAGCCCCATCCTTCTATTAAACCCCTTTCTATTTTTGTATATCTGTTGAATTCATTTCCTCTCCGTTTGCTGCAAGTATAGATTCTCGATTATTCTAATGTCTTTTACGAATATGTCGAGATCACTGAGCATCTCTAACAAGTCTTTGTGACGTACTTTGTCGAACGACTAGTGTAAAAAAGCTTCAAGTCCTTCGGTGGATAGACCAGTTAACATGAAGGAAAAACGAACTGAATACATTTTAATCTGCGTTAGAGATAATATCGTCCAACACAGGAAAAAGCAAAACAATAACAAACATTTAAACCACACTTAAATAGCCTCGCCTGATCGAGACATTCAGATCCACGCCCTGAATAGTGCAAAACCCGTTCAGAAATACCTAGATTGTCAGCTGTTTACGAACGCTTTGTCAAATCAACGGTTAAAAAATAGCAAGTGAAGTTTGTTGGCTTTGGTGAAGATCATTTCCTTTTAACCTACATAATCGAAAACAAAGAATTCTACCAGATAGCAAAAAAACCACATCACTTGAGACCTTTCCAAAATCTTCGTGAAAGGGCTGTTTGGTATTTCTGATTTGGGTTGGAAAACGAATACTTAGGATTGTAATAACGTTGCTTAAAGACACCCGCGGATATACCAATATAGATCCGGTAATTTTTTTCTGTTGTTGGATGGTGAGATTTGAGCTTCGTAGATTACCTGAGTGGATTTACACTTGCCTTCCACCGGGCAGATACTCACGGAGCTACAGTTGCATTCACTAGAAATACCAGTGATTTATATAATACCTAGAATCGGTATTATATAAATCCTTCAGAATCTGCTTATTGTGAGAATTAATGATGTCGTCCGTATTTAGGGGGCAGGATTTTTTTCTTTTTAATCATATCACCCCGAGCAAGGCGGTAACGCCACTGATATGCAGTGGGCTACGTAAAAGTGAAAAGATTGGAAAAGAGAAAACCGGAAACCACATCCTAAACAGGGAACAAAGGATGAGCCTCTTCACCTGTTCAATATACGAGGGTGGAGTGTGAACCGGGCGATAGTTTAGTCTATCTACTCCAATTTAAAAAAAAAAGAAAAAGGAGTGAAAAGATTGGAAAAGAGAAAACGGGAAACCATATCCTAAACAGGGAACAAGGGATGAGCCTCTTGATTTGTTCAATAGAAGTGGGTGGAGTGTGAACCGGGCAAGTAGTTAATTTTAATGTGTTCCTATTAAAGATTTTCCGCAGGGGATTGTTGTTATTGAAATGTTTATCTATTAACCCAAGAAAATATTTTCCTATATTAATATTAGTTAGTCTACAGTATGGGGGTGGTTAAACCATATTACATTTCTTTTCCTACATTTATTTTTATTTTTGGAATTAGATGGTTCAGGGTCAATAGTTGGTTTTAGATACGTTAATTTATTTTCGTATCCACTTTTTAGAAGGGCCTTGTTGTAAAATGGATATCACTTGTAACTTAAAGAAAAATTAAGCACATTTTAAAGATGCTGACATTGCACACTAAGAATGTTAGAAAAGAAACCCCGTCAATATTAAAAACATCAATAACGGTTAGTTGACTTGAGGAACATCTCTTCCTGAAAATTAAAAATAAAAAAAGATTTTATAAGTTTCAGATTATCGGATGTCTGCGTGCTGGGTTAAGGATTTTCAGTTGTTTACTTATAAGGAAACGGTTAAAATTACCGTTATCATTATAATTCCGCATTCACGACCAATAATCTTTACGGATGTGCGTTGTGGTGCAGTGGATATTGACTTTGAATGAGAAATCAGTGAGCCGAGTTCGAATTCCAGTTGAATTCTTTACATTCACTTACGCGTAAATACCCTTGGAAAAAGTGTTAATCCGTCTCTTGCCTCCAGTTATGGATTAAATAACAGGGCAGATTGGGTTCTATAGCCTTGGTTGGCAACCAGTCTACGGCATAAAATAATGTTAACCTACTGCAGGATAAGCTTCTGCCCAGTCAGTAATGTATCTTTCGAGACATGATCGCCAAGTATGTATCACGTATGGCACTTAACTGACTGAATGATTGAATATAATAGATGGAATCATCATTAAGGCTTCTACTGGTCATAAAGTGGGGGAATATGTTTTCTATTGTTATGAAGTAATAAACTGATCCCCACTAATTACTACGTAATAATATAATACATCTCTTCTCCCTCTAGCTATGAGTCAAATAATAGGACAGGTTTGGTTCTATAGCCTTGCCTTGCAACCAGTTTACTCCAGAAAGCAATGGAAAACTATAATAATCTTCTAACCAGTCAGTCATGTCTCTTTCGAGACATGATCGCCTTAGACTGTATCTCGTATGACCTTATCTTATGAAATCTTTTCGTTGTCTGCAGAGCTATAATTTTGAAGCAAAGTATATAAATTTCTATAATTAGTAATAGCAAGATAGAAAATTGACCTTCATAATGCTTTCAGTGAAAAGGTCGTTGACGTAAGACCTTTGCGGGAGGCAAAGTTCAATTGTTATGAAAATGCGTGGGAATAGTCGCTAAGGACATAGTCTATTTAGCATGAAACCATTGCTAAAAATAATACACGGTATTTAGAATCTGAAATATCGAATATATATATTAATAAATATATATATTCTACATCGAGGGAACGAGTCGGAGTTTCAGGCATAACGAAGTCATCATGTGCATATTACGATCTGACCGTTTATAGAATTGAATTTAAGTTCACTCGATGTTCCTTGGAGCTAAATCTTATAAAGTAGGGGTACTATTTCTTAATTTATCAAGAGTAAAATTTAAGTAACCAAAACCTATATGTAATTTTTATCTATAACATTATATAATATGTATTTTTTGTATATTTTTAGTATATATGATTAAAAGCTCTGTTTATACTACATTGAGCACTGTTTCGTTAACACTTAAATTATATTTTCATACATGGGTGTATTACCATATGTATATTCATTAATTGACATAAGTATAAATATATATATATAAATTTAGATGTAAAGCCAATAGTCATCTCTTATCTCAGTAACCCGCATCCTCTCTCTATCTCTCTCAAGACAGAGAAATCTAATTCACTCTCATCCGTATTCTCATCCTTCTCTTACTCACTCCCTGACACCTTCTATAACCTGTCATTCTTTCTCATAAATTTCCTCCTATGTAACCCCTGCAAAACAGTGGCAGTAAAATGCCTTGCTTGGGGCGATAAGACCATATATATATATATATGAAACAAAGTTTTAGCCTAAGCGTTTCTTACAATGATAGACGTTATCATGGAAAAATTAATTTATTGGTAATGAAGTATCTATAAGCAGATACATCTTTTAGTCATAGTGTTCCTCTCTTCAGATTATATCTGGACATATTTACACAGACGCACAGACACACTCACTAATATAAATATAAATATATACATTACCGGCCATAATTATTAGGCCACCCCTGTTTTTTAAAAAACAATTTATGTATTTTATACTATTTTAGTCATAATTGTAAATGAAAATAGAATGGTTCCTTTGTTATTATTATTTTGCAAAATTTTACAAGGCATAGAAGCAAAGATGAACTCGTACGAATTCCCCTAAATTTTCTTCATTCTTTCATTGATGAACCTGCAATATAGGTAATTATTAAATATTTATTTGATGCACACGTTATTTTGCAGTGTTAACGAAAGAACCATTCTATTTTCATTTACAATTATTCACTTGGCAATAAATACCTAAAAATAGAACAGTATGAAAATCATCATTCTTTTAAAACACTGTGGTGGCCTAATAATTATAGCCGGTAGTATATATATATATATACATATATTTAATCATGTCAACCCAAGCAAGGCATTCCACTGCCACTATAGCGCAGGGTTTACACAGGGCGATAGACGAGTTAGGATGTACATAGGGGGGAGTTGGAGAGAATGGGAGGGTTAGTGTGTTAAGAGGTGTCTATTGACCTTACATTTAAACTCCTGGAGGTTATAGCCGTCGGGGAAGCAAGCATGCGGAAGCGAATTCCACAGGCGGGAAGTGCAAGGAAAGAAACTGTTGGAGTAGAAGTTACGGCTGCATTTTATCGGTTTCACTGTAAAAGGATGGGACCTAGTTGCCAATCTAGTATCTCGTTCAAACTCCCACCTAGAGAACACCAGTGGTTTAAGTTCATCAGAGCAGAAGCCATGAAAGTATTTATTATAACTTTAATCCAAAATGAAAAGCAGGTAGGTAAATACAAAAAACCCGATCCTAATTAATATTAATTACATTGATATTAATAGTGATCAAGGTGAAAGGCTCAATGCAATTTACATTCAGTCAGTCAGTTAAGTGCCATACCTGATACAAGCTTGGGCGATAATGTCTCGACAGAGACATGACTGACTCGGCAGAATATTATCCCGCAGTAGGTTGCCATTGCTTTCTGCGGTAGACTGGTTGCCGACCAAGGCTATAGAATCCAATCTGTCCTGTTATTTAACCCATAACTGGAAGGAATATACGGATTAATACCTTTCCCAAGGGTATTTGCGCGCAAGTAAATGCAATGAATTCGGCTGGAATTTGAACTCGGCTCCCCGATTTCTCGTTCCGAGCCGATATCCAATACACCACAACGCACATCTTCAAATTACAGAGCCAATTTTAAAATAAATCAAATTCCGATGTTCAAATTAGCTGAATGGCCATTTCTACGAGAAAATTCTACAAGAAATTTCTTGTACCATCAGTAACAAATTTATTTCAAAAAGCCAAATAACAAAATTAACAAAGATATTTTACCGGCGGAAGTTCAAAAACAATTTTCATCACGGAAAATTAAAGGGGTGGGATTAATATGAAAGCACATAGAAATCTATGTCTATTTTTATTCTTAGATTTTTTGAAAACCCCTACTCCTTAAGTGAGTCGAGAGTTAAAAGTTGAAAATAAGCCTTGTCTGTCGAAAAAAATGGTAGGGGGAAGAATAAAAACAAAAAGAAAGAAAGTAAAAAGAAAGAAAGTAAGAGGGGGAAGGGGTAGTTCACAGGGAAATAAGCTAAGAAAAGAAAAGAAAAATAAAAAAGAAAAAATCTGTTTCCATAGAAAAAGGGAAGTTGTTATCAATCGTGTTGAAAAATAAATCATAGCGGTTTTTGGTTTAAATAAATGGAATAAATATTATGGAAAAAGTTTTTTTAGGAAAATTTGACATACAATTTAAATTTAAATATAAATTAAAATATTAATAGAAAATAAATAAAAATTTATAAAATATAAAAAAACGTAAAAAAATTAAAATATACAAAAAAATTAACTTAAGGAGTATATCAATTCAACGAGTGTACATACATACATACACACCCACCCACACACACACATACACACATACATGCATACGCATTTACATATATATACATATATATATATATATATATATATATATAACACAACACACATACACACACACATCCACGCCCAACCACACACACACACACACATATACACATACATACATACGCATATACATACATATATGTACATATCCATATATATATATATATAAAATCACACATACACACATACACTTATATGTACGCACATACATATTCCTGAACATAATTGCTTAAAGGCGAAAGGATATTCGCAATTCACGAGTTAAACCCAATTCTAATTATATTTGAAAACTTAAAGAAACTAATTAAAGGCGGTTTAGTACAAAAGGAATGAAACATTTTATTATAGTTTTTTATATTTATTATATTTAATGTAAGGGCCCTGGTTAAAGAATCATCACAAAACAAAAAACAATATATATATATATATATAAAGGTGCAGGAAGAAATATAAAGGTGCAAGAAAAATGAGAGTTAAAATTAGTCTAAGTATTCTTACTCGTTAAATGGTAGGTAAAACGAAGGTATCTATAAGGCTGGGATCAGTCATTGGTAGTGAGATTCAAATTTATTAGTTAAAAATTAAATTAATTAATTAATTAATCAATTAATCAATTAAAAATTTTTTTTTTTTCCTAGACTAAATTTAAAATTTTATTCTAAGTATAAACGTTCACAAATTTTGCCTCATGGCGGCATTTGCTAATGAATTCTCTTCTTAAATTCAAGAGTAGGTGCTAGTTAGGCTGTTTTAATATTTGTATTTTTTCCTGTAAACATAGATTGCCTCTATCGTGAAAATTCCTAGGGATACTCGATAGTCAGTTCCCAGCTAACTATGGAGTTTAGCCCTTCTTCCTTCATTTTCTAAAATCTTCGTGAAAGAGTTGTTTGGTATTTATGATTTGGGTTGGAAAAGACATACCTATGATTGTAATAACGTTGCTTAAAGACCCCCGCAGATATACCAATATAAATCTGGTAATTTTTTCTGTCGTTGGATGGTAAGATTTGAGCTTCGTAGATTAACTGGATGGATTTACATTTGCCTTCCACCGGGCAGATACTCACGGAGCTACAGTTGCATTCATTAGAAATACCAGACCTAGAATCGGTATTATTTAAACCCTTCAGAATCTGCTTATTGTGAGAAATAATGATGTCGTCCATATTTTGGGTACAGGAATAGCTAATTTTTAATGTGTTTCTATTAAAGATTTTCCGCAGGGCGTTGTTGCTATTGAAATGTTTATCTATTAACCTGAGAAAATATTTTCCTATATTAATATTGGTTAGTTTGCAGTATGGAAGGTTAAACCATATTACCTTTCTTTTTCTACATTTATTTTTATTTTTCGTATTAGATGGTTCGGATCAGTAGTTGGTTTTATATACATTAATTTATTTTTGTATCCACTTTTTAGAAGAGCCTTGTTGTAAATTTCTTTACTTTCATTGAAAGTTTTGACGTTCGATGATAAGCGGTTAATCCTAATATTTACGATATTGGGTACCTGTTTTAAAATAGTTTTCGGGTGATTTAATGAGATATCAATATGATAGGGTAAACTATTTTCTTTGAGATAAGGCTGGTGGGACTCATCATTTAGGTTAAGGGTAGTATCTAGATACTTTAAGATTGGAAGAAACATTAAACTTAAAACCTGTTTTTCTTTTTCCTTTTTCTTTTCTTGTCTTAGCTTGGCTTACTTCCCTGTCTTCCCCCCTCTTACTTTCTTCCTTTTTAATTCCTTCCTTTTTCCTTTATTTCTTCCTCTACCCTTTCTTTCAACAGACAAGATTTTCAACTTTTAAATCTCGACTAAGTTAAGGAGTAGGGGTTTTCAAAAAATCTAAAAATAAAAATAGACGTAGATTTCTGTCTGCTTTCTTATTAATCCCACCCCTTTAATTTGCTGTGATTAAATTTTTTTTAAACTTCCGCCGATAGAATATCTTTGTTCATTTTGTTATATATATATATATATATATATATATATATATATACGCACACACATCTAGTGCATTGAAGCAGCAGATAATTTTCTAAACATATATTGTTAAATATAACAGACACTGAATGTCTATTATGTCTAATCCTGAACCGTTCTAGACATCGTATTTTGGCTTTAATTTCAGATGAATATCAAGAAGCCATCTTCAGAGAGGTTGCAGGGACGTTAGCATAAAGTCATGCACTATCAAAGATGATATTATCTTGTTTTGACATAAAACATTGCTATGCAACGATAACTGTCATCGAATAGCAAACGCAGTTTGTAAATTTGTAATGCGTTTCTATGACGTCACATCACGTGAGAGACTTAAATGTGAGCCGAAATCTTAGAACCAGCTTAATAAATAATATGCAAATATTGGACAATTTTTGTCTTTATTTTCTTCTGAAATTAAAGCCAAAATACGAAGTTTAAAACGGCTCATGATTAAACATAATAGATTTTCATTTCCTGTTATATTTAACCATAAATGTTTAGAAAATACACACACAAACACACACACGAACACACACACACACACACACACACACACACACACACACACACACATATATATATATATATATATATATATATCTGTTTGAAATAATATGCTTCAAGAATATTTTTGATCGATACTCTTATTTAAGTACAAAAATGTGTGTCATTCAGCAGGATTCGAACTTGCGCCCCCTAGAAGTGTAATGGAATCTTTAAAACTAATCCATGGTCCTGGAAGTCAGACTCTTCGGACATTGGCAGAAAAGACTAAAAAGCAATAGTTGTTTCCAGTTAAAGCAAAACCGTAGACTGAAAGAAAAATGAATGGATGTTAGTAAAATTTTGATTTCCTGTTATCGTTATCAAATAAGGGTTTTTCGTCGTAAACTAAATTTTGAAGGCTAAATAAGTCCACTGAGTAAATGGTATCATGGCTGAGACTAAGAACTACAATTATACCTACTTAGAGCCAAACCCGAAGCAGAAACTATAAAATACATATACAGACAGATAAACAGACACACACACAAACATTTTTCCTTTTATATATATATATATATATATATATATATATATTATCGATTTTCTGCACTATTGTTAGAACTTCAACCTTAAACATCTGAATATCGTTTCTCATGTCTTTGTCTATGAGTGTATCAAATTTGATAAAAATCGGACCTCTCCTTCTCTAACCCGATTTTTTCGATTATCGGGGATACCTCGACACAAAACCTTGCTAAGAACACTCACAGACGCTTATAGTACACCTGTGGTAATTTTCAAGAAAATCGGTTCAGCCGTTTCGGAATCTATAGGTAACCGACACACACACACCTACACTCACACACACACACAGACAAATTTCCATTTAGAAATAAGTTTAGATGTATTTATGTATGTATGCATACCATGACTGAGTAGAGGTTTATCCATTGTTTCATATTAATGTTTGGATTTCTAGTTGCTTATTAATTTTTTTCATTCTCTTTTACTCCTAGTAGCGTCTTAGTGGCGTTATCGCCTCTTTAAGGGTGAATTGATTAAATAAATAAATAAAAAATAGGAAACCATAAATTTATGCAAGAAAGTTAAATATGATTACAAGGTGGGGAAAATGTTTTTGACTTTGTAAAATCTTTTTAGATGAAAATGTGTATTACAGAGATTACTTTTTTATAGTTTGCGGTATAGAAAATGTTTTTAGAAGAGTTTTTTGAATGAATGCTAATGGGAAAATGTCTTACGAGTAAAGCAGGTTTCTCTGCCATGTAGTGAGTAACTGAGTGACATAACTAGTCTCAAAGGAGAACTTCTTTGAGATCATGTTCAACGCGCAGACTGTTGTCATCGTTTCGTCTTGTTTCAAACTATGGAGGAAAATTCTTTTGTCGTCTCTATTGTGCAAAAAATAAAAATGCTTACAAAAACTGATTTTTGTTTTTTTGTTGTTTTTGATAAATCCTGTCATCAGTTAGTTCCTAAACTGCTGGTAAGATATTTTTTCTCTAAATTTTGTATCGCGTGAGCCTCCTCTACTTTTCTTACAAGATGAAAGCCTTTGGTGGAAAATGACTAAAAAAAAATAGACGGTACAATATATATTCGTCGAAGTCTGTACACACACACACACACACACACACACACACACACACACAAACAAGCACAAATAATCTGTTACTTCAACTGAGCAGGTTCATGCCGACATCGAAGTTTCGTGAGGACACCGTTATGATGTCCCCACTTGACAGGGCTACTTACTTATTTGTTATTGAGCGCTTTACGTGTTAGGTTCCTCGTCTTGGGTTTTTTTTTCTTTCGACTGGTACTTTGACTAATGTTCAAGTGCTCAGTTCGTTTCTTTTTTATTTCCATTTTTCCCCCTCCGCGTTTATAGTCGGTGTTTTTTTTTTCGAGACGTGTTTAAAGATAAACTTGCAGTTCATATATATATATATATATATATATATATATATAAAGAGAGAGAGAAAGAGAAGGAAATGGGTTGTTATATAAAAATGCAGATAGTTATTATTAGTTTTATAATAATAACATATGAGAATACAATTCAAAAGTTACCATGTTCACCATCATCAACTAGCCTGAATATTGTGCACTTGGCAGGGAAACCTAAAAGTCTTTGAGTTACAGTCCCATATGTTGTCATTATTATAACACTAATAATAACTATATCTCTATAAAAGCTCTGCATCTGTATTGAGCACTTTATAAAAAGTGAAAATTACCAAACTGTTAAGTATATATGCATTAGTTTATACCACTCAACATGTTTAGATATGCATACATATAAGCAAATTAGATTGAGCTCTCTGGAGTGAAAAATTTAAAAACAGTTACCACTTCTGCAATTTACTCGTTACTCTTCAGCAATGAATTGAGTTCTTCTTGTGACTAGTATGTGTAAACACCGCTTATATATAACACACTAAAATTTCCCTTCTCTCATTCTATGTGCCTCCACTCTCATCACACCAGCATTATAATCCTTCTCTTACCCACTTCCTGACACCCCTATAACCTGTCTCTCTTTCTCATCACTTTCCTCCTATATAACCCTCTGCACACCAGTTTCAGTAAAACTGCATTGCTTGACGTGAAATTATGAATATATATATATATATATATATTTAATCATTTCATCCCGAGCAAGGCAGAAATGCCAGTGATGAGCGGGGGGCTACATAAATGTAAAAAGATTAATTAGAAAAGAGGGAGGAGTACAAACTAGTTAGAAAGGAACAATAGAAAGCTGAGAAAGCAGGTGCGATTTCAGATACATAGGTGGAGAGAAAGGGAAGGATATACGGGGGTGGGGAGAGAGAGCTAGAGTTCACTGGTTAATAGATGAGTATTGATATTGCATTTAAATTTCTGGAGGTTGTAGCCGTCAGGAAAGCAAGAATATGGGAGCGAGTTCCACAGGCGGGAAGTGTGAGAGAAGAAGCTGCAGGAGTAGAATTGTCGTCTGCATTTGGCTAACCTGACAGTGAATGGGTGCGACTCAGTTGCCAGTCTGGTTGCACGAGTAAACACCTGTTGAGGAGGCACCAGTGAGTATTCCGAGCAGAAGCCATGTAAGTATTTATAGAACAGATAAAGAGAAGCCACATTGGTGGGGAAGTGGCTGCAGACGAGCCGCCAGATCAGTACCTATCACATTACAGACTATCCTTTGGAGCCTGTTGAGAACACTGAGGAGAACGGCAGGGGCGCCTGACCATAAATGGCAGCAGTACTCCATGCACGGGCTGATGGTTGACTTGTATATATACAGGATGGATTCAGGCGGAAAAAAAAACATCCTGGATCGACATAGTGACACAGCCTTCTTAGCAGTAGATTTAGCTATGGATTCAATATAGTGGTTCCATTTGAGGTCTGAGGAGAGACTAAGTCCGAGGAGGCGTAGTGTGTTGCTCTCAGGGAGAATCGGTTGGTCCATGCTTATGGGAGGCAGGAGAGATTGATATATATATATATTAAGTAATTCATCGAGCTCTTTATTCGACCTCAACAGAATGCAGAAAGCAGTGGACGGCCGTTTCGTCCTATATTTGGGACTAAATATAGGACGAAACGGCCGTCCAGTACTTTCTGCATTCTGTTGAGTTCGAATAAAAAGCTCGATGAATTACTTAATAATTGTTCAAATCCTCCTACTACTTCTGTTCATATATATATATATATATATATATATATATATATATATGTGTGTGTGTGTGTGTGTGTGTGTGTGTGTGTGTGTGTGCATTTATAAGCGTCGGTGCGTTTCTGTATACCAATCTATTAGTAGATATATGTAAAACTTTAGCACCCATCAAAGGTTTACTGCTAAAAATAGAAATATAACAATGTCACTTTTCTTTTTTCACCCGATGATTATGTCTAAAGCTCTCTCTATTTGAAAAGGATCAGTCAGCTGTACGCAGCCTCGTTTTCATTTTCCATTGCAAATAACCTTTCATCTATCCTTTTTGCAAGAGAAAGAAATGTCTGACAGTCTCGTTACAAATATGCATCCTGTTATACAGAGCTTGTTATTGAAATAATACAATAATGATTTCGCGGAGGAGACAGCTATGAAGTGCATAGTATGTTTACTGACGTCACATGCGTCTTTTTAACTTTTTTTATTCATTCGCAAACGACGTCAGTGTCCTTCACCGTTCGTGGCTATGCTTTTTCAGAACGCTACACATGAAATTAAATTATAGTCAGAAAATAAAAGGATTGATGCAATACGAGAAATTATGTTCATACCAAATAGAATAACGGTAGATTATAATCTCTTCCGCGGTCTGTAATGGTTTTCTTCTTCCTCTTTGTCATAACCTTTTTAATTTGTGGGGTCGCTCTGCAGCTGAAGACCTGAAAAAGACCCCCTTTGTTTAATCCTTTCACACCCAACTAAAGAGATTGATTCCACGAGTACACCGGGGGTTATAGGGAGTGAAAGTAACAAAGAAAACATGGAATAGGAAGGATTGAGGAAATGTCGAAATATGAACAGCGTTCAAGAAAGTGGAATATGGCTTCAAGAATCGTTGCATTTAAATTTTTGAAGATTGTAGATATCAGGATTATGACCATGACGTTTTTGGAGTGCAGAACCACCTCTTAATTGCTGTTGGTGTATTTGGGACACCAGTGCAAATATATAGTCAGAGTAGTTGCCATAAAATATTTGTTGTAATATGACGGATACTTCTATGGATTTTGTCAAGAATTTTGTCAAGAATTTTTAGATGTTCTACAGAGGTGCCAGATTAAATAGGGCTACAGTATTCAATGAACGGATGGGTAATAATCAATGTTTCAGAGTTCCTTGAAGCTATTGATTCAAAATAGTCCCTTCACTTCTTATCAGAGGAAAAAGTGTTGTGGAGTAGTTTTAGCACTGAAAGTTATAATCGTGCTATGTCGGTTGCTAATCGACTTAAGGCACACTAAATATTAGGAACTTGGTAATCTTCCACTGAAAGCTGACTCCTTAGTATTCGCCTAACTACCGCCGACTAATATCAACTGCCTAGTAGCGCTACTGAACTCCAATAGAACTCTAAAGTGCTCTCTAGAACTTCTAAGAACTCCTATGACCTTCCCAAGAACTTTTCGAGTTAACTTCCTGTTAACTCTTATTAATATATGAGGGAGACTCCATTATCTGAGGAATAGGTGTGTTTCCCCAAACCAAAAATAAAGTCAAAAAAATTAATTGCGTGGCCCAATTAACTATTGATTAAGAGATCCGTTTCAATGACTTCTTTCAGGTTTACTTTGTCAGTTCTGTCGGTTTAAATGAAGTAAATAGAATTTTAATCTGCATAAATACTTCCTAGGGATTTGGGGACATTGGAGAGATAATTGATGAAGAGTGGAAACAGCGCAGATCCTTACGGAGCCACAGTGTTCGTATGAAAGGATTTGTACGCGAGACCATTCAATGCGGCCTTGATTTCCCGATTTAATAATCAACAAGATAATCCATATCTGCCAATCAATCAAGTTAAGCAACGTTGAGCCTGGTCAGTACTAAGATGGGTGACCGCTTGGGAATACTAGGTGCTGTAAGCGTTTATTGACGGATGTGCCTTGTGGTGCAGGGGATGTCCTTTCAGAAAGAGAAATCGATGAGCCGATTTCGAATTCCAGTGGAATGCCCTGCATTCACTTACACGCTAGTATCCTTGAGAAAGGTATTAATCCGTCCCTTCTATCCAGTTATGGGTTAAATAATAGGGTAGGACTTGGGGCCCTGCCCTTAAACAAATCTCAATTAAACTTTCTCCGTCGGAGAGGAAGCTGGCTCAACTCATCTAGGATACATGCGGCTTGGACACATTGCGACTATTTCGTCTTGTCATAATTTATAGAAGAAAGCGATGACATCATAACAGCATTGGCAGCTTATACCGCTACGGAAACTTGTCTACCTCATTGTGATAGATTTTCGTCGATCCTACAGGGATGTTCATCCGCCCTTGATAGTTTTTATTTTTACTCCTGCTTGGCTTCTAGTCGCTGTTCTTACCAGAAATGTCATAGCTGAAGAACCGGTCAGGTCGCCGAAAATCCGACCGGTATTGATGAGTTACCAGGTATCAGAAGTAGACGTATCACATAACCCACAATAATTTTTAAAAGCATATTTCGTTGAATGTTAGAGATTAAATCACCAAGGATATTGTGCATAATATATAAAAAAAAACTAACAAAATCATTGTGAACTGACGTTAATCCCTACTGTATTCAAATTATTTGTTTTTGTTTAGTGACATTCAGCACCTCTATGGGTTGTTTAATACCGAAATCTAAATAACGTAGTTGCATGCCTTCAACTACAGATAAAATGTATTGCTGCTCATTTTGCTATGAAAAAATACGGTTAGTTATTTTACTCCAAAATGTATTACTGGTAGTGTTTCCTTAAAAAGGTATTGTTGGCAATTTTTCTTTAATAATGTATTACTGGTAATTTCAAAATTGTACTGTTGGTGAATTTTCTTTAAAAAAGTATTATATAAAAGTCTACCTCCTTCTACCGAGCGCCCGTAGCTCAGAGGTAGCATCGCCGACTGACGCCAATTTGGTCGGGTTTCAATCCTAGGTAAAAAGCAAGCAGCTCTCTGATGAGAGATCTGTCTGCTGTTGATTATATATATATATATATTGATGATTAGCTTTTTGTCTTAATAGATAAAGTGTTCGATACAATTATATTGTAGAACTTTTGAATATTTTTCATTTGTAAACGAGTTTTTTTGCTACCCAGGTTTCTACCATGAGTGGTGTCATCAGGCGAATTTTAATAACTAATTTTACCGATTTGTAGCGAAATAACTCGTCTATATATATATATATATATATATATATATATATATATATACGCTCCCACACCCTGATTGAGCACTCTGGAAGAATGGTAGACTTTGAAAAACAGTAGCTACTCTGGCATGTACGCATCGCTCATTCAGGAAAATGAATTAGAGCATTCTAGTTATTGGGCGCGTATAATGATAATATATGCGCTAAAAGGTTTTCATTCTTCCACCGAACGCCTATAGCCCAGAGGTAGAATCGCCGACTGACGCCAATTCGGTCGGCTTTCAATCCTGGGTTAGAAGCAATCGGAGTCTAACCGTACTGATGAGCTGTGATACAGCGAAACAGAACTGTCTGTGGATGATCATTACGCACTCACACCCCGATTGAGCATTATGGAAGAATGGTATACTTTACAAAAACAGTATCTACTCACGCATCTACGCATCGCTCATTCAGTAACGGCTGCTGGCGTATTTTTTACATTGTATATAGCATCTCAGTGGTAGAATCGCCGATTGATGTCAATTCGGTCGGGTTTCAATCCTGGCGTGAAGCAATCGGATGAATTCTGATAGAGCGAAACAGATCTGTCTGTAGATAACTACTGATAATGCATTTTTAAAGAAAAATTACGAGTAATAAATATATATATTTACCAGTATATATATATATATATATATATATATATATATATATATATATATATATATGTATGTGTGTGTGTGTGTGTAATATATATGTAACACATCTATGGGAACTTTTCTTTTAATTTGTTTTAATGAAAATTTGCCAGAAATACGAATTTAAAGAAAAATTACCAGTAATTCAATTTAAAAAAATAATTCCCAGTAATACAATTTTAAAGAAAAATTACAAGTAATACACATATATATGTGTATTACCAGGAATACACATATATATATGTATTTTATATACATATGTATTACCAGTAATACATATATATGTATTACCAGTAATACATATATATGTATTACCAGTAATACATATGTATATGTATTACTAGTAATATATATGTGTGTGTGTATATATTACCAGTAATATATATATATATATATATATATATGTGTGTGTGTGTGTGTGTGTATGTGTGTGTGTGTATTGTGTGTGTGTGTTGGAGGCTCACTACTGGGATTGTAACAAGTGCTACCACACTGGGTCAGGTTGACTCTGGCAGGAACAGAAATTAAGAGGTCGTTCTATACTCCTGAAAATCTCCAGTTTTCCGATGAAAGGCATTAATCCTGTTTGTAGTTCATCATTTTTAACTGATGTTGATCCACAGTGGATTAGATTGACTTCTTGATTGATTGATTGATTGATTGATTGATTGGCTAATTTTGTTCATTGGTGCATCAACACCTCCATGGCTCATTTATTAAAAAGAATTAAGCAAATTACCCGATGACCACAATCGTCTTTTCTCTATAATATAAAAATTTTAATTCCCACAAAATCTAAAATCTCGCTCCGAACACAAATACTAGTTTGTTTTTGTTTTTTTCCCACAGGCGGGAATTGCGAGAAAAGAAGCTGCTGCAGTAGAATTGTCGGTTGCATTTGGTAGATTTAACTGTAAAATTATTGGACCTTGCTGCCAGTCTGGTTGCTCGAGTAAACCCGTGTGGAGGAGGTACCTGCGACCTAAGTTCGTCGCAGCAGAAGCCATGAATATATTTGTAGAATAGACAGAGAGGCTGGAGTCGAGCTGCCTGTTCGGGATCAATTGCATTACAGAATATCTTTTTTGGAGCCTGTCGAGAACCCTGAGATGAACAGCAGGGGCGCCTGACCAGATATGACAACTGTATTTTATGCACGCTCTGATGAAAGGGAAAATGGTCGCGTGTTTCTCTTTTCTTCTGGTCATTATAGGCGCAAATATGAAACAAAATCCAACCATTGCGTGAAATTTGAAAGAAAAAAAAATGTATTACCTAACTATAGGTAAAAAAGGTTTACATTTCGAAAGTTGCACAGTTTTTTCTTATTGTGTGCCCATTACGGCAGAATAACAAATTCCTGACGTTTCAAAAAACGGGTTACCATCAGATATAAAGAAAGAAAAATGTTACAGAGTTTCAGAAAAGGACAAAAATGATTCAATAAAAAAATGATAAGACCCTTTATAAAAACAGAAAAAAAGAAAAACATGATGAAATATCAAATGCACGACAGAAAGAACAAAGCGAACCTTAGTTCTTTAACAGAACACTCAAATCTCAGCACGACGGGTTTCGTGTTTTCCTCAGGTTGTCTCGAGAGTAATTTGTAGTATTTTTCTAGAAAGTTAATCTGAAATGTTCGGTTTAAATTCTTCTTAGGAAAGAAAAAATTATCGCTTATGAGGTTTGACTCTGCCTTGAATCCTGAATCTGTCGGCTCTTTCTTCTCAGTGTTGATATATAACCACTTCTGCTGGACTAATCCTCCACCCTTAAGGCGTATGCACCAGTGCTTCCTCCTTGATGGTTAATTGCTTTCTGCCTATCAGCTAATAACAGTCCCTTTTATTGAATAAAGGTGTGTCACACCGGCTCTATCAAAGATTTGGCTAGTTAATATGAAATATTTTTTCTCCATGAATTCAAAAAATGAATTCGACATAATTTACAAATTTTGGAGGATTTCAACTGCTGAGTCAAAAATATCATAAAAATGTAAGATTTTTTACCCAAAACTTCTGACCTTCATAAAATACATTTCCCCCAAAAAAATACGTGTATACAAAACAACTTAGACGAAGAAAAATAACTTTAAAATAATAAAAATAATTAATTAAAGCAAAAATCTAAATATTTTGCATGCAATTGTATGCCTTAAATGTATTGGCATTATTATAAAAATTTACAGTAGATTTATTTTAGGGTGCACTAGTTACAGATAGCTGGAACCCTAACATGCGCTGCCACTTTGGGTCAGGTGGTACCGCAGAAAAACAGCAGTTAAATGGGGTTTCACGCTCCTCAAAACTTCGAATCTGTCGTTCCAGTCCATGAGACAACTGACATTATGTCAAATATTTATCATCCTTTTTCTCTTACACCCCAGACACTTAACTCTTTAATATTAAAAACAAACAACTTTTATTAATGTCGACTACGCATGTCCATTTTCACGACCAGTCAATAATAATTTTACCCAGAGGTTTTTGTTTTTTAATCATTTCACCCCAAACAAAGGCATTCCACTGCCACTATTGCGCATGGGGTTACATAAGGGAAAGTGATGAGAAAAAGTGGTTAGTTATAGGAAATGTCAGAAGGAGGGTGACAGACGGATGAGGATACCGAGGATGGGGGTTGGGTAAATGGGTGAAAAGGGTAAAAGAGTGTTTGAGAGAATCGATGTGAGTTAGTGTGATAAGAGGTGTCTATTGATCTTACATTTAAATTCCTGGAGATTTTAGCTGTCGGGGAAGCAAGTATATGGAAAGAAATTCCACAGGCGAGAAGTGCGAGAAAAGAAGCTGTTAGAGTAGAAATTGCGGTTACATTTTATTGGTTTAACTGTAAAAGAGTGGGACCTACTTGCTAATCTAGTATCTCGTGCAAATTCATACCTAGGGGGCACCAGTGATATCAGTTCATCGGAGCAGAAGCCGTGAAAGTATTTATAGAAGAGGCACAGGGAAGCCACATCTCGCCCAGAGACAGTGTCTTTGATGGTTAATTGATAGCAGCTTCGTTTTGGAGGCATTAAAACTTACGAGCCATTTCTTACCCCAGTCCACCACGTATCTAATGTTCGGCAGCGAGGTTCGCTTTGTTGCTCACACCAGATGTTTGATCGATTTTTGGGAAAGGTATTAATCCGTCTCTTCCTTCCAGTTATGGGTTAAATAGCAGGACAGATTGGGTTCTATTTACAACAAAAACATAAAAATTAGCAACTTAGTTATTAAAAATAATGCATGTCCAACTTTCAGATCCCTACACAAGACATCTATACGGTGAATGAAACTCTGTAAATTAAACTAAAATAAAATACAAGATTTCTTAAATAGGATACATTACAGCCACATACTCACAGGGACTAACATGAACCCGAGGACATCAAACATACTAATACGCAGCAATAAGTACCACAGTAACATTAGACAGCTACTTACAAACAATACCAAAAAACTAATCAAATCAAATAGAGAAAATGCCTTAATGAAACAAATTTATATATATATTGTTTGTATGTGAATGTATGATATATTAATTGATATGTTTATATATATATATATATATATATATATATATATATATATATGTATAACCGGTGAATAAAATATACATTAAAAGATATAATACTAAAAAACACAGTATATATATATATATATATATATATATATATATATATATATATATATAATATACATATATAATATATGATTAATATACACATATAATATATACACATATATATATATATGTGTGTGCGTATATATATACAAGATGCACATAAACATGAATATAATATACACATAAGATACATCATAAATACATAACATATGCATATAAACTTCATGCATAAAATGTATATTCGTGTATTAAAATTGAAATGTGTAAGAAATGCGCTGTAACTTTAACTGTTGTTTTTATTTTTATTTTCTCCATGTTCCGAAATAAGTTAAAATAAAAGTGAACATAATATTTGGTATTCAATTTATTTGATCTGCCATGACGATATATATATATATATATATATATATGAACATATCAATTAATATATCATACATTCACAAGCATATATATATATATATATATATATATATATATATACAATTAGTTTCGCCCTGTTTTACTTGAGTAATTTAAGTTTAAAGAGTATTTCTTAAATATTTCAATTTTAATACACGAATATACATTTTATGCACATATTTTATATGCATATGTTATGTATGTATTATGAATGTTATGTGTATATTATATATATGTTGATGTACATCTTGTATATATATATATATATATATATATCATATGTGTATATTAATCATATATTACATATATATACATTGTGTTTTTTACTATTATATCTTTCTACGTATATTTTATTCATCTGTTATGTATTTTTAATATTTTTTTATTATATATATATATATATATATATATATTTGAATATATTTTTAATGGTACAAAATTTAATTATTGCGTTAAAAACAACAAAGTTTTTATTATAATCGGCCATGCGAAATTTTTTGATAGCGGATCATCTGATAAATAATCAGAGTTGTGCTGCGGATTTTATTGCGAATTGGATCTCCTTTTTGGTCAGATTACCCTCGCTGTTCCATCCGAATGTGTTTGAGACTCTGCTTATCAGGTCCCAGCGGCTCTTACTTTGTAAACCAAGACAGTGATACCTTGGGCTTGTTCTGCTGAGACTCAAGCATCTTCAGATGTTACAACTTTTATCAGGTATAAAAAAACAAAAAAAAAATTGCTTCTCACCCGTTCATTCATGTCGCCCATAACAGATATTCTTTTCTCATAATTTCTTCCCGTTTTTTTCAGAGAAAGGGGACAAAACCGCTCGACTCTGTTATTTTGGTTTGCAAATTTGGGATGGCTGATTATAACAAAATATTTTTTATCATTGAATCAATATATATATGTATATATTCTCACTGGTTACCCCCATATATAAATTTACTCGAGCAACAAGTTTAGCAACTAGGTCCCACAACTTTTACTGTGAAACTAATACATTGTAAACGCAAATTCTACTCCCTCAGCATTTTTATCTCGGACTTCAAGCCTATAGAATTCCGTCCCATTTACTTGCTTTCCCGATAGCTATAATCTCCAAGAATTTAAATGTAAAGTCAATAGTGATCTCCTGTCTCACTAACCTGCATCCTCTCTCTCATGCTCCTTTCTCCGTCCACTCCACTCTCATCAGTATTCTCATCCTTCTCTTGCCCACTTCAAGACACCCTCTATAACTGCCACTCTTTCTCATAACTTTCCTTCTATGTAACCCCCTGCAAAACAGTGGCAGTAAAATGCTTTGCTTGGGGCGATATGATTATATATATATATATATATATATATATATATATATATATATATAATTCCATCCAAGCTCTTATTCTGTCCTTTTATTTATTTATTAATTTATTTCATTATATATATTTCGTTTTAACCCTGTTCCTATCCATTGACAAAATCCTTCCAACACACACATATCTATCTATCTATCTATCTATCTATCTATCTATCTATCTATCTATCTATCTATCTCAGTATGTTCATTATCTATCTATCTATCTATCTATCTATCTATCTATCTATCTATCTATTCTATCTTCAGTTATCTATTCTATCTATCTATCTATCTATCTATCTATCTATCTATCTATCTATCTCAGTATGTTCATTATCTATCTATCTATCTATCTATCTATCTATCTATCTCAGTATGTTCATTATCTATCTATCTATCTATCTATATATATATATATATATATATATATATATATATATATATATCAGGTATATATGATCAGTTATATATGATCAGGTTGTATTGCTCTTAATCCGATAATATTTGTTTTTCTATCTCCCTCCGTTCAGGTTTTTATAAAATATTTGTTTTTATTGCTGCAATTCAACCTCTTATTTCTTGCCGTTATTAAAATGACCAAGTCATCCGAAACATGGAATTTCTCAGATGAAATCTTAATCGTCTTATACACATCAATTCGCACTTCTTTGAAAACCGTGTCTTTTTCTTGTGTGTAAGAAAGGGACAAAAAGACACGTGGAGGAACAATTTACTTGCAAGCTCATAATGAGAAACAGAGAGCGTGAAAAGGTCCTGAGTGTGTCCGTGTGATGAACTTGAAAGAGACGTGAAAGAACATTTTAACCCCTCTTTGAAACAGACATTCGCCGAAAAATACTTGGGGAAAATAATGGCTTAATTAAATAATACATTCTTGTTTTTCCTTTTTAGCAAGAAACAAAACTGAATGTTTTAGAAATAATTGAAAACGAAATCTTTTTTTTTATTACTATCATTTGTTCTTCATTTTTGTATTGCTATTGTTTTTAATTTTGTTGCTAAACATTCATTAAAGAAAGAATGAAACAGACGGTGGACGGAAGAAATTGTGACAAAAATCCTGAGATAAGTAAAATTTAAATTCGTTTGGATTTTTTGCATTTGTTTTAAACATTTAATATTTCTTTATTTTTTGTCAAATTTCCTTTTTTGTCCAATGCAACGAGTCAGGAGATTGGACAAGCTGTTCCGTTTTCACCTGAATTGGCGAAGACGTTAACGTTTTTCTTTCAGCGTGGGGCCATAAGGGTGAAAAGCAAGGGAAACAGAGTTCTGCTGAAGCTGAGTCTCTGAGCTTCGCATTAATGAATTTATAAAAGGCATGAAACCTTTCTTTCTTCGTAAAGTCATAATGAATAGAGATAGCGAGAAGTGAACTAATGAACGGAGTTCAAATTTGTGCTGAAGCTGCTTCTGTGGACTTACGAAATGCATGAACCCTTTTATTTATTTATTTTTATTTTTATTTTTATTTATTTTTATTTTTTTGTAGAATCATGATAGTTACAGCAACTGTATTTCTCTCCTTACCAATTTCTCTCGCACTTCCCGCCTGTGGAACTCGCTCCCGTATTCTTGCTTTCTTGTCGGTTACAACCTCCAGAAATTTAAATGCAAAGTCAATACTCATCTACTAAACACTGAATTCTAGCTCTCTCCCCTCCCCTGTATAACCTTCTCTTTCTCTCCACCTATGTATCTGTCATCGCACCTGCTTTCTATTGTTCTTTTCTAACTAGTTTGTACTCCTCACTCTTTTCTAATTAATCTTTTTACATTTATGTTACCCCCTGCACATCAGTGGCATTTCCGCCTTGCTCGGGGTGAAATGATTAAAAAAAAAAAAAAAACTAGTCTAGAAAGAAACAATGATTTCAAAACTTGCACTATGTGTACGTGTGTCCTATATGGGATTTTCTAAACTAGAGGTTAACTATTTTATCCATAACTCGTTCTAATTTATTCTGGTTATTTTATTAGGAAATCCGAATGGCGTTTCATGTGTCCATTTTCACACTTAAGTATGGATAAACTTTCGATTATTATTCTGTTATTCGTTAGAAAACATTTCTCTTTCTAATTTTAGTTTTTAGCTGAATTTTTTAAATCATTTCGCCCCTAGCAAGGCAGTTTTGCTGTCACTTGTGCACATGGGTTTACATTTTTTTTTTTTAATCATTTCACCCCGAGCAAGGCGGAAAACGCCACTGATGTGCAGGGGGTTACATAAATGTAAAAAGATTAATTAGAAAAGAGTGAGGAGTACAAACTAGTTAGAAAGAAACAATAGAAAGCAGGTGTGATGACAGATACATAGGCGGAGAGAAAGGGAAGGATATACAGGGGTGGGGAGAGAGCTAGAGTCCAGTGGTTAGCAGATGAGTATTGATATTGCATTTAAATTTCTGGAGGTTGTAGCCGTCAGGAAAGCAAGAATATGGGAGCGAGTTTGGGGGAAAGTGATGAGAAAGAGGGGTAGGTTATAGTGGGTGTCAGGAAAAGGGTAATTGAAAGATGAGAATCCCGGTGTGTTGGGGGTAGAGTAGATGAAGAAAAGAGTTTGAGAGAAATGATGCGAGTTAGTGAGCTAGGAGATGACTGTTGACCTTATATTTAAATTCTTGGTGATTGTAGCTGTCGGGGAAGCAAGAAAGAAATTGCACAGGCGGGAAATGCAAGAAAATAAGCTATTAGAGTAGAAATTGCGGTTACATTTTATCGATTTCACTGTAAAAGAGTAGGACCTATTTGCTAGTCTAGTAGCCCGAGCAAATTCATATATAGGGGGCACCACTGAGCTCAGTTCATTGGAGCAGAAGTCGTGAAAGTTTTTGTAGAAGAGCCATCGGGAAGCCACATCACGCCGGTGAGGGAGCAACAGCAGCCGAGCTGCCAAGTCGGGATCGATCACATTACTGGTAGATTTATATATATGCAAGATGAATTCAGGCGGAAAAAAACTTCCTGGGCCTGCACAGTGAACCTATATTCTTAGTAGCGGATTTAGCTATGGATTCTATATAGTCATTCCACTTGAGTTCTGCTGAAAGAGTTAGGCCAAGGAGGTGCAGTGTTTTAGTCTCAGGGAGGCTAGCCTGATACATGATACTTCAGTCAATCAGTTAAGTGCCATACGTGATACACGCTTGGGCGATCATGTCTCGAAAGAGACATGACTGACTGGGCAAAATATTATCCCACAGTAGATTGTCATTGCTTTCTGCGGTAGACTAGTACACGCTTTGATCGATCATGTCTCGAAAGAGACATGACTGAATGGGCAGAAAATTATCCCACAGTAGGTTGCCATTGTTTCTGCGGTAGACTGGTTGCCAGCCAAAGCTACAGAACCCAATCTGTTCTTATATTTGACTCATAGCTAGAGAGATAAGAGATGTATTATATTATTACGTAGTAATTAGTGGGGGATCAGTTTATTACTTCATAACAATAAAAAACCGATCCCGCAACTTTATGACCAGTAAATGCTTTAATCAGGATTCCAACTATTACCTTCAGTTAGTTAAGTGCCATACGTGATACACGTTTTGGGCGATTATGTCTCGAAAGAGACATGACTGACTGGGCAGTGTATTATTCTGCAGTAGGTTGCCATTGCTTTCTGTGGTAGACTGGATGCCAGCCAAGGCTATAGAACCCAATCTGTTCTATTAGCTATCCCATAAATAGAGGGAAGAGACGGATTAATATCTTTCCCAAGGGTATTTGCGCGTAAGTGAATGCAAGGAATTAAACTGAAATTCGAACTCGGCTCCCCGATTTCTCGTTCCGAGCCGATATCCACTGCACCACAACGCACATTTAAAACAGACGCTTACAGCAGCTGGTATTCCCATGTGGACACTGATCTAAGTAATGATCAGGCTCGATGTTGCTTAATTTCGGACGAGAACCTGTGTATTCAAAGTGATATGGCCGTAATACATTAGCGCACCTATAAAATGGGAACACGTCTCTGATACATAACACCATTCCATTAAATGAACACGATTTTAATACGCTTCTTATAGATGAGCATGCATCTAATATATGAGCAAGTCTCGAATGCTTAAATACGTATCTAGTACGTGAGCACGATTCTAAAACGCGAGGAGCTATTAATACAAGGGCACAATTCTAATGCAGGAGTACGCTTCTAATAGCTTTTTTCGAATCTAGTATATGTACATTTTTTTAATCATTTCACCCCAAGCAAGGCATTCCACTGCCACTATTGCGCAGGGGGTTACATAGGGGAAGGTGGTGAGAAAGAGTGGTTAGATGTAGGAAATGTCAGAAGGAGGGTGATAGACGGGTAAGGATGTAGATGGGAAGAGTGTTTGAGAGAATGAATGCGTGTTACTGTGTTAGGAGGTGTTTATTGACCTTACATTTAAACTCAAGGAGAATGTAGCTGTCGGGGAAGCAAGTATGTGGAAGGCAATTCCACGGGCGGGAAGTGCGAAAAAAGAAGCTGTTAGAGTAGAAATTTGGGTTACATTTTATCGGTTTAACTGTAAAATAGTTGCTAATTTGTATATCGTGTAAATTCGTACCTAGGGGCACCAGTGATCTAAGTTCATCGAAGCAGAAGCCGTGAAAGTATTTATAGAAGAGGCACAGGGAAGCAACGTCACGCTGGTGAGCGGGTGACTGCAGACGGTCTGCCAAGTCGGTATCGATCACATTACAGATTCTCCGTTGTAGTTTGTCAAGAAACCCGAGGAGAATAGCAGGAGCACACGACCAGATGTGGCAGCAGTATTCAATACACGGGCGGATGGTAGATTTATATATATGCAGGATAGACTCAGACGGGAAAAACTTATATTAGCAAACCTTGTGTACATGAACACGATACTCATAAAAAATCTTTAATCGTTTCACCCCAAGCAAAGCGGTACTGATGCGCAGTGAGCTACATAAGAGAGTAAAAGTTTGGGCAGGAGGAGAGTGAAGACAAAGACGAACCAGTTACAGTGGGTGTTAGAGAAAGGACAAGAGAAGGATGGGAACAGAGTTGTGAAGATAGTTGTGAACGTATAAAGAAAGGAAAAAAGCAAGAAATACGGAGTGATGTACAAATAACTGGAGTCAAATGGATAAGAGATGGGAATTGACATTGCATTTACATTCTTGGAGGTTGTAGCTGTCAGAAAAGCAAGTATATGGAAGCGATTACCAGAGGGGGGAAGTGCGAGTAAAGAAGTTACTGTGGTAAAATTGTCGGTTGCATTTGGCGATCTAACTGTAAGTGTGTGGGCCCTTGTTGCCAGTCTGGTTGCACGTGTAAATTTTTGAGGAGAGGGAACAGGTGATCAAAGTTTTTTTCGGAGCAGAAACCATGAAAATATTTTTAGAAGAGGTAGAGGGAAGCCACATCCTGCCGGTGAGAAAATGGATGTAGCCAAGCCATCAGGTCGGGACCTAGCATGTCATTCATAAATGAATACAAATCTGCTACAAGAACATTCTTTATTACAAAAGCATGTCTCTTATACAGGGGCACGTCTCTAATATATGAACATGCTTCCAGTACATAAGTACGTTTGTAACACATGAGCACACCTCTAATACATGTGCACACCTCTAATACATGTGCACAGCGCTAATACGGAAGCAAATGACTTATACATGAGCATATTTCGAATAATCGCGCTCGCATCTACTACATAAACACGTGTCTAATACATGTGACGGTCTTTATTACATGAACACAATTCTAATAGATTATCCAAATTTTGATACATGAACAAGCCTCTGACACATGAGTACAATACTAATACAAGAACGGGCTTCTAATACATGAGCACAATTCTAATAGATTATCCAAATTTCGATACATGAACAAGCCTCTGATACATGAGTACAATACTAATACAAGAACGGGCTTCTAATACATGAGCACAATTCTAATAGATTATCCAAATTTCGATACATGAACAAGCCTCTGATACATGAGTACAATACTAATACAAGAACGGGCTTCTAATACATGAGCACAATTCTAATAGATTATCCAAATTTCGATACATGAACAAGCCTCTGATACATGAGTACAATACTAATACAAGAACGGGCTTCTAATACATGAGCACAATTCTAATAGATTATCCAAATTTTGATACATGAACAAGCCTCTGATACATGAGTACAATACTAATACAAGAACGGGCTTCTAATACATGAGCACAATTCTAATAGATTATCCAAATTTCGATACATGAACAAGCCTCTGATACATGAGTACAATACTAATACAAGAACGGGCTTCTAATACATGAGCACAATTCTAATAGATTATCCAAATTTCGATACATGAACAAGCCTCTGATACATGAGTACAATACTAATACAAGAACGGGCTTCTAATACATGAGCACAATTCTAATAGATTATCCAAATTTTGATACATGAACAAGCCTCTGATACATGAGTACAATACTAATACAAGAACGGGCTTCTAATACATGAGCACAATTCTAATAGATTATCCAAATTTTGATACATGAACAAGCCTCTGATACATGAGTACAATACTAATACAAGAACGGGCTTCTAATACATGAGCACAATTCTAATAGATTATCTAAATTTTGATACATGAACAAGCCTCTGATACATGAGTACAATACTAATACAAGAACGGGCTTCTAATACATGGGCACAATTCTAATAGATTATCCAAATTTCGATACATGAACAAGCCTCTGATACATGAGTACAATACTAATACAAGAACGGGCTTCTAATACATGAGCACACTACTAATACTTGAGCACATTTGTAATGCATGAGCAAGACATGATTATAATTCATGATTCTAATTCATGAGCATACATCTAACAGCTTATCCCAA
Source organism: Ascarosepion bandense (assembly GCA_037127315.1). Lineage (NCBI taxonomy): Eukaryota > Metazoa > Mollusca > Cephalopoda > Sepiida > Sepiidae > Ascarosepion > Ascarosepion bandense. Next base: position 3,548,154 of record JBBBDQ010001830.1, read on the forward strand.
TTCTAATATATGAAAAAAACCCGCGGGTACATGAGCATGATACTAATACCTGAGCACGTTTCGAATACCTGAAGACGATACGAATAGATGAGCATTTTTCGAATACACAGGCACGCGTCTACTATATTATACGATACTGATACATGCACACGATTCTAATACGTGAGCCCGGCCATGAAAAATGAGCACGGTGCTGATCCATTATCCCGCATTTAATACACGAAAAGGATTCAAATACATGAGAACGACTCTAATACATGAGCATAATCCTAATATATGTGCACGATTCTAATACGTAGCCACAATTCTAACACATGAGTTTGCCTTTAATACATGAGCACTATTATTCTACAAGCGCATATTTCTAATACATAAGGACGATTGTAATACACGAGCACGCCTCTAAAACTTGAGCAGGATTCTAATGCATGGAAACGATTCTAATACATGAGGAAGCCTCTAATACATGAGCGCCCCATTAATAGATGACTGCGACTTTAATACATGAGCATTCCTTTTATACACGAGGAATAATTTAATATATGAGTACGCCATTAATACATGAGTGCGACTTTAATACATGAACATTTCTTTTGTACATGTGAAAGCCGCTAATACATCAGCGCGCCATTAATAGATGAGTGCAACTTTAATACATGAGCATCCCTTTTATACAAGAGGAAGAATCTAATACATGAGCACGCCATTAATACATGAGTGCGAGTTTAATACATGAGAATTCCTTTTGTAGATGAGGAAGCCGCAATACATGAGCGCGCCATTAATGCATGAGTACAACTTTAATACATGAGCATCCCTTTTATACATGAGGAAGAATCTAATACATGAGCGCCCCATTAATACATGAGTACGCCATTAATACATGAGTGCGACTTTAATACATGAGCATTCCTTTTATACACGAGGAAGATTCTAATACATGAGTACGCCATTAATACATGAGTGCAACTTTAATACTTGAGCATCCCTGTTATACATGAGGAAGCCTTTAATACATGTGCGCACCATTAGTACATGAGTGCGACTTTAATACATGAGCATTCCTTTTATACATGAGGAAGAACCTAATACATGAATACACCTGTACGGGAGTGAGATTCTAATACATGGACTTTGCCAGGAAGCTGAGAAACATGTCATTAATTTTCGGTGTTAAATGTTCATAAAAAACTTTACATGCCGTTAAACAAATTAAACAAAGCTTTTAAGAAAATTAAATTTCAGCATTAAATGGCCCATAAGAAGTTGATATGCCGTTAAACAAATCAAATCAAAGCTTTTAAGAAAATTAAATTTACAGCATTAAATGGCCAATAGGGTGTTGATATGACGTTGAACACACAAATCATATCAAAACTACCAAGAAAACCAAATTTCGGCATTAAATGACCCATAGAGAGTTGATATGCCGTCAAACAAACAAATCAAATCGAAGCATTAAAAAAATCAAATTTCAGCATTAAATGGCTTATAAAGAATTGATATGCCGTTAAACAAACAAATCAAATCACAGCTTTTAAGAAAATTAAATATCGGCATTAAATGGTCCATAAGGAGTCGATATGCCGTTAACAAGCAAATCAAACCAAAGCTTTTAAGAAAATTAAATATCGGCATTAAATGACCATATAGAATTGGAGAATTGAAAACTCACAAAACATAATAGCTACACGATTAGGAAACGCTAGCAATAAGTAAATTGTATAAATCGTTTGGACGGATAGGTACAGAAAAAGAACAAGATAAAAATGTGTAAGTTACTTCATGCAACAAAAGACGGGACATTGTGGAGAGTAACGTTCTTTGAATTGGTAAAAATACATTGCATGTTAAAGAGGAATGCTTGTAAGTGTATTTAAATGTCTCCATTATTCAGATACTCGATAAAAGCCGTGCTATCTTTTCCAAAGTTATTTACCTTAAAATTAATGTCATTTAGAATCGTAAAAGGGCGCAGACTGCTACAAGCGACAAATGACAGGAAGCTGTGCAGGGTCATGATCTCCAATGGCGCACAAGAAAGCTATTTACGCAAAACTTCAATACATTTTCGAGATTGCTTTGCTACTGTCTTTCTGATTAATTGTAAGTCATTCCCGAGGTGGTTCAAATGGTTCGTTTCGTTAACGATGGAAAAACTCCCAAACAGTGAGTTGTGCCGATGGAGATGAAGATTCCCGGGGTTTATACGTTGCTTTCCATAATCATGTCAAGGTCTTTGCATCTTATGACCTTCTTGAGGTACTTTTTGCTGGTGTCAAAATCCCATCGGAAAGCAGACTCATCAATTATTAGATTTCCAACCACTAATGGATCAATATAATCCCTGTTCTCCAAGGGGGAAAGAAGGAAAGTCGTATAAAATCAATCAGATTCTTTCCTTGAATTTATTCATTCAGTCCTTCATCTTTTAAGTTTCTTCTTTCTTGCTTTCTTATTCTTTTTTTTTTTTAACGTTTTCTTCTTCGCTGCATTCTTCTTCGTAGTTGGTTTTCTTTGTTGCTTTGTTCTCCTTCGTTGTATTCTTTTTCGTATTTTTCTCCTTCATTTCCTTCTTTTCTTCGTTAATGTTCTTCTTTTGTTATTTTCTCCTTCGTTGGTTTCTGATACTTTGTTGATTTTTTTTCTCTGTTGACTTCTTCGTCTTTTTTTCTTTCTTATCTTTTTCTTCTCCATTGTTCTATTTTTCTTCCTTGTCATCTTTTTCTTTGTTACCTTACTATTCTTCGTTGTTTTTTTCTTTGTCTACTACTTCTTTTTGTTCTTCATTTTATTTGTTGTCTTCTTCATTCTCATCACTTTCTTATTCTTTTTTACCGTTTTCTTTTTCGTTATCTTCTTTTATATTCTTCTTCTACTTCGTTGTAGTTTTCTTTGTTGTTGTTTTTTCCTTCATTTTATTCTTCTTATTATTTGTCTCTTTATTCTTCATTGCGTTTTTTTCTTTGTTGAGGGTTTTCCCCTTGTTATTTTCTTCTTCGTTCGCCCGGTTCACACTCCACCCACGTCTATTGAACAAGTGAAGATGCTCATCCCTTGTTTCTTGTTTAGGATGTGGTTTCCGGCTTTCTCTTTTCCAATCTTTTCACTCTTTTCTTTTTTTTTTCAATTGGAGTAGATAAACTAAACTATCGCCCGGTTCACACTCCACTCACGTCTATTGAATAGGTGAAGAGGCTCATCCCTTGTTTCTTGTTTAGGATGTGGTTTCCGGCTTTCTCTTTTCCAATCTTTTCACTCTTTTCTTTTTTTTTTTTTTCAATTGGAGTAGATAGACTAAACTATCGCCCGGTTCACACTCCACTCACGTCTATTGAATAGGTGAAGAGGCTCATCCCTTGTTCCTTGTTTAGGATGTGGTCTCCGGCTTTCTCTTTTCTAATCATTTCATTCCTACGTAGCCCCCTGCGCGTCAGTGGCGTTAACGCCTTGCTCGGGGTGATATGATTAAAAACAAAAAGTTTCTGATTCTTTGTTGCCTTTTTCTTCTTTGTTGACTTCTTCGTCTTTTCTTCCTTGTCTTTTTCGTCGCCATTGTTTTCTTCTTCTTCTTCTTCTTCTTCTTCTTCTTCTTTGTAATGATTCTTTTGTTACCTTCCTCTTCTTCGTTGTTTCTTATTCTTTATGACCTTCTTCTTCGTTGACCACTTCTCCGTCTTCGTCTTCTACTTGGTCTTTTTTCTCTTTATCTTATTCGTTGTCTTCTTCATTCTCGTCACTTTCTTATTTTTTTTTACCGTTTTCTTTTTCGTTGTCTTCTTCGACATCTTCTTCTTTTCTGCATTCTTCTTCTACTTCGTTGTTATTTTCCTTGTTGCCTTCTTCTCCTTCGTTGTATTATCTTCTTTGTCTTTTTCTTCTTCATTGCCTTTTTTCTTCGTTGATTTTTTTCTTTGTTAATTTCTTTTTCTTCGTTGTTTTCTGATTCTTTGCTGCGTTTTTTTATTCGTTGTCTATTTCTTTGTCTTTTCTTCGTTGTTTTTTTTCTCCACTGTTTTCTTCTTCTTCTTTCTAATCTTTCTCTTTGTTACCTTCCTCTTCTTCGTTGCTTTCTTATTCTTTGTTGCCGCCTTTTTTTTTCGTTGATTTTTTCTTCGTCTTCTACTTCTCGTTTTTCTACTTCATTTTCTTCGTTGTCTCCTTCATCCTCATGATTTTCTTATCTTTTTCAGTTTTTCGTTTTCGTTTTTTTAATCTTATTCTTCTTCGTTGTCTCCTGCTTCATCTTCTTCTTCGTTGTTTTCTTCTGTTTGGCTGTGTTCTTCTACTTCTTTGTTGTTTTTCGCTGTTTTCTTCTTTTTCCTTGTCATCTTTCTCTTTGTTAATTTCTTCTTCTTCGTTGACTTTGTATTCTTCTTCTTAATTGTTTCCCCTTCTTCTTCTTCTTCTTCTTCTTCATTGCTTTTCTTCTTTGCTGCCTTCTTCTTTGTTGTGTTTTTCTTTTTTGCTTTCTTCTCCTTCGTTGTCTTATTTCTCTTTTTTCTTTGATTTCTTCTTCATTGCTTTCTTTTCCTTCGTTGCGTTCTTCTTTTTTGATTTCTTTTTCATTGCTTTCTTTTCCTTCGTTGTCTTCTTCTTCTTTTTTGATTTCTTCTTCATTGCTTTCTTTTCCTTCGTTGTATTCTTCTTTTTTGATTTCTTTTTCATTGCTTCTTCATTGCTTTCTTTTCCTTGGTTGTCTTCTTCTCATTTTTTGATTTCTTCTTCATTGCTTTCTTTTCCTTCGTTGTCTTCTTCTTCTTCTTTGATTTCTTCTTCATTGCCTTCTTTTCCTTCCTTGTCTTCTTCTTTTTGATTTCTTCTTCATTGCCTTCTTTTCCTTCCTTGTCTTCTTCTTCTTTGATTTCTTCTTCATTGCCTTCTTTTCTTCGTTGTCTTCTTTCTCTTTATTACCTTTTTCTTGATTGCTTTTTTATTTTTTGTGGCCCCTTTTTTCCTTGATTTTCTTCTTTTTCGTTGATTCTTCTTCATCTTCTCTTTCTTCGTCGTTGTCTTTTTCATCTTCGTTGTTTTCTTCTTCTTTGCCTTCATTTTCTTTGTTGCCTTTTTTCTTTTTCGTTTCTTTCTTGTTATTTGTTGCCCCTTTTCCTTGGTTTCTTCTTCGTGTTCTTTTTCTTCGTCTACATTGATTCTTCCTTATCTTCTGTTTATTCTTTGTCGTCTTTTTTCTTGCTTTCTTTATCTTTGTCGCTTTTTTCTTTTTCTTTTCTTTCTTATTCTCTGTTGCTGTCTTCTTCTTCGTTTCTTCTTTTTCATCATCATCTTCTTCGTTCTGTTCATTTTCATCGCCATTTTCTTCTTCCTCGTTACCTTCTTTTATTCGTTGTCATCTTTTACTTTATTTTTCCCTTTTTTACTTCGTTGTTGTTTTCTTTTTTGTTGCCTTAGTCTTCGTTTTCTTAATCTTCATGGTTTTCTTTCTTTTCCTTGCCCTCTTCTCTTTTCTTCTTTGCTTACTTTTTCTTCTTCAATATCTTTTGTGTTGTGGATTCCGGTTGAGGAACAACACAAAATAACGAACAACAAAACAGATATTTGAGATAGAAAAATAAGTTATATTTAAATGTAAAGATACACACTTGAACGCAGGTTAGTAATCCAGGATTAGTAGGAATATATATATATATATATATACAAGTCTTTGAAGTGAAGCCGTGTTGTAATAGTATATCTGTGTAATATTATTATGGCTGAGTTGAGCTCAGAATCACTATGACTACTGACGCGGTATCCTCTGTGAAACTTTGGTATCGTTCGGTATATTACGGATCAGTCACTGATTGCCTACTATGTCTTACTGTACTCATACTGAAACAATTCCGAAAAGGATGCTTTCCCGATTAATATGATCTAAACCTGTTCAAGTCTGGGGCTAACCGTATTCTTCTCAACATATCTGGATAAAGACTGCCTCTGAAATTCTAAGAGTATGACTCAAGTGTCTCTTTCATCTTGTACAGGGTGAAAGTTATAGTAAAAAATATGCTTAAATTAATGTTATCAAGAAACCACAAACCAAAGTTAATCCGAAACATTAACTTGAAGGGATTTATAGGAGAGGCAAACGGTAACTACGATACGACAGTGAGAAAGGGACTGAAATTGAGATGCCAGCTTCTGACTGATATCATTGCCGATTCTTCTTTGGACTGTGGAAATATTACAGATGAATCAGACAAGATGTAGCATCAATATTCGATACACAGATGAATAATATACGTGTACAGGAGAAATCAATTTTTGGCAAGAAGAGCATGACATAATGAAATTACTCCCCAATAATTCTATTTCATATCATTGGAAAAACTGATACAAAAATAGTAAAACAATGCATTCTATCAATTACAAAAAATATTTGAAAACATACGCATACTATGAAAGTGTAAAATTATTTACAAAATACCTGTAATTTAATGCATATAATTCCGTACAAAATACTTCGAATTTGGCATTAAATAACCCACAGAGATATGTGACAGATAGAAATTAAAATTAACTTTCCTCTTTACTTTTACACAAATTCACAATGACGTGTTAAATTCCGGTTTTTTTTTTTAATAGAAAAGGATTGATCATGTGCTTAAAGAAAAAGTGGAAGCCGGATTTCGCAAGTAGATGTTAAATTGATTTTTTGACCAATAGAGGCAAGTTGCGGGACCATAGGGACTGCGCTATCCAGTGCGAAAATGTCTAAATGCAATCAATACTTCGGTCAGCGTCAGCCAGTCAGTCAGATGGGAGCAGCGAGAGAGAGAGAGAACTAAAATATAACTTCAAGTTGACCCGCATATTGCCCTCGTTCTTCTTCTTTCTCGTGTGCTGATTCATTTTGCTTCTTCTTCTCCATCCAAAAACATTTCTCCCAAACAAACGCTAATACATACAGACGTACACATAAACACTTTCAAACAAATTACTAGTATGAACATTTTCTTCAACTCTTGATACCCTTAATTTTCTCAGTGAATATTAATTTCTACCAATTCTTGTTATTCTTTTTCTTTAATAAATTTCTATATTAACATGAAAAATGTATATTTTTATTCTTACAATATTTCAAACTATTCCACACATTCCAAACTACCGACAACCAACCATTTGATGAAAACCTTCTGATAATTCTGAATAAATCTGTAAGCTGTAGGGAGTTCGGTCAACTAACACGAAATAACTTTTTCATAATATTAATCAATATAATATCCTAAAATTTCTTTAAAGAAATCAGACTGTATTCCAGAATATAACTTCAACGAAACTGCAATATAAAATGCACATCACCACCTCTACAATATAAAATGCACATCACCACCTCTACAATATAAAATGCACATCACCACCTCTACAATATAAAATGCACATCACCACCTCTACAATATAAAATGCACATCACCACCTCTACAATATAAAATGCACATCACCACCTCTGCAATATAAAATGCACATCACCACCTCTACAATATAAAATGCACATCACCACCTCTACAATATAAAATGCACATCACCACCTCTGCAATATAAAATGCACATCACCACCTCTACAATATAAAATGCACATCAACACCTCTACAATATAAAATGCACATCACCACCTCTAATAACCATGTAAAAATATGCACAAAAGCCGAGTATCGTCTACTATGTATTAAATTGTGAATGAAGAATAACATATATCAACTTTTTATTACATCCAAGCTCCCAAGAGAATTCAATTTTGGCATTAAATGACTATATAATCTTATTAATTAAAAATAGGCATTTAAAAATATACCTTCAAACTGCAAGTCTAACAATTTATAAAAATATTTAGATTTTGGCATTTAATCTTACGAACCCGAGTGTCTCTAAAGTCGCTTTCCTAGGTCCTACGCATTTTCTGATTTTCACCAACGATCTCACTTATATAATCAGATCCCAAGCAGTCATCTACGCTGACGATACCACCATTTACTCCCGGCTCGCTAAGAAATCTGCCGATGCTGACAAAACAAACCTTGCTGCTGTTCTCCGAAAGATCCTCCAATCGGTGGTGGACTGAGATAAGAAATGGGTCTTAAATTTTAATGCTTCCAAAATGAAGCTGCTATCATTTAACAACCATAGACAATCATTCCTACCCGCCATCATCATGGATCACGCCAGTCTCCCTGAGAGAAATCTCGGCCCCACCCTCTCAGCTGACCTTAAGTGGAACGACTCATCATCAACATCATTTATCCATCACACCCAGATGGTGCATAGGGCAGTAACTTTTGTTGCTGTTACTGTAACAAACTGTTTTTTTGCGGGGCAGGGTTGTTAGCCCTGCACCTAACCCCCAAATATGGAGGACCGGTGAACCATTCTTAGTCCTTACGTTTACAGTACCTGGCATTCCCAAATGGTCACACACTTAAGTACTGACCAGACTCGATGTTGCTTAACTTCAGTGATCGGACGGGAACCGGTGTATTCAACACGATATAACCGTAGACTACGTGGAACGACTACATTGAATTAATGCCTAAATCTACAGCTAAGAATGTAGGATACCCTTTTCGCGCAAGGAAGTTTTCTCTTCTGAATCCATCATGCATATATATAAATCTACCATCCGACCAAGTATTGAATACTGCTGTTATATTTGGTCGGGTGCCCCTGGTTTTCACCTGGGTATGACAATAAACTGCTTCCAACAGCAAGACCTCTGATTGGGAGGTTGTAAAAAGCATGGACCACCTCTTTTGTCAGCATCGGCAGATTTCTTAGTGAGCCGAGAGTAAATGGTGGTATCGTCAGCGTAGCTGACTATTTGGGATCTGATTACATCAGTGAAATCTTTGATGAAAATCGGAAAATGCATAGGACCTAGGAAAGCGCCTTGAGAGACACTCGCGTTCGTAAGATTTAATGCCAAAATCTAAATATTTTTATAACATTTTATACTTGCAGTTTGATGGTATAGTTTTAAATGCCTATTTTTTAAATCAATAAGTTTATATAGTCATTTAATGAATTCTCTTTTTAACCTAGGGGCACTCAACAACATCCAAATAAGAATTTCCTGTTTAGTCGATCCTGACTTGATTGCTTGACTCCAGTCTCCCTCTCACTGACGAGATGTGGCTTCCGTCTGTCTCTTCTACAAATACTTTCACGTATTCTGCTTTGACGAGCTGAGCTCGTTGCTGACCAAACCTGCACGAATTTACTCGAGCTACTGGACTAGCAACAAGGTCTCCTCATTTTACTTTGAAAACAAACAACTTCTACTCCAACAGTTTCTTTTCTCCCATTTCCCGTCTGTGGAACTTCCTTCCGTATTCTTATTTGCCTGTTAGCTACAATTTTCAATAAGTTTAAATGCAGCGTCAACCATCATCTCTTATCTTCCTGACTCCCATCCTTCTTCTCACGTTACACTTTCATCTCACGCAGCTCTATTCACACTAATGTACCCGTTCTTATCATACCCATTCTCCGACACATACTGTGGCCTGTTCTCCTCTTTACTCTCCTATTATGTAACCCCCTGCGCACCAGTGGCAGTAATGCCTTATTTGGTGTGAGACGATTATTAAAAAAACCTATAGATGATCCTGGGTATGACAATAAACTGCTTCCAACAGCAAAGACCTCTGATTGGGAGTCTGTGAAGAGCATGGAACCACCTCTTAATTGCTGTTGTTCCCAGGTCCACCCTGACCCGGGGTGGTAGCACCTGTTATGGTCCCAACTATGGGCAAATAGTTTATCCCCAAACTGGAGTCAAATAACTATGAAAGTATATAAATACACTTTTATAAAGAAATATACATTTTTTAATAAAAAATATTACCAAAAATACATTTTTGAAGGAAAAAAGTTTATTGACATAATAAATTTTTAATACATAACTAGAAGTTTTCTAAAATAAAAATAAAACTCTTTCATTAAAATCGGACTAAATTTACATTCTCACTATAACCGAACATAAAAAATATCTTAAAACCCTACCTTTTTGGCATTAAATAACCCACAGAGGTGTTGATATGCTGTTAAACAAAACTCAAACTCAAAAGCCCATAGAAGTTGATATACTTCCAAAATAATTCAACAAAGAAATTAGCAAACATGAAGTATTTTTTCATAACATCAGTCCATATAATATCCAAAAATTACTTAAATAAAACGGTATTCTAAAATATAACTTCAACAAAACTACAACGTAAACCCTACATAACACTGTTTCTAGTAATGAACACCACAAAATCATGTATATACACAAAACTGAGTATCATCTACCATGTATTTATTTATATGCAAGTTACTTCTTCACAACTGCTGGAGCCTGGTATTGAACACAAATCTCTTTGGGTCAAGTCAGAGAAACCAACCAACATCTATATCCACTGGGCTATGTGTGCTTATTTGGTGAACACATAAATTACAGGTTTAGGAGGAGATAACTCATCACTATTAAAAGAGGCACTACGATGCAAGGAATGGTGTTTATATACCTCAGTGATTGTAATAAAGGGTTCGGTTCGAAATTCCTAGCACCTGAAGAAGGCCGGAGCTTACAACGGCAGAAACATCGTACAAATGGCAACAAAGATGAATACAATAGTCCGAAAAATGTAAATACTGTAAATACTAACTCATCTCAGAAATATAGAGAAATACTAATGTATTTAATACTTCAAACATCCGATGAAAATAACATTTCGTTCTAAAATAACCCATAAGCTGTTGATATGCCGTTAAACAAATTAAACAATTAAACAAAAAGAATTTGATGAAGTAATTTGGATTAACAAAGATAGAAATAAATATCTGTAAATTTCTGTAAATAATTTTCTAAACGAAGGGGAATAAGGTAGTAAGCCAAGCGGATAGGAAATAAGGCTTTTCGAAGAAAACTAATCCATATTTGAGTCACGCAGGGCTAGGGTAGGGGACTTATTAGTTATTCTCGAACTGTCTTAGTTACAAAAGGCTGTAAAACATGAGACGTAGAGTTAGCATAAAAAGTAGCTGAACTTACCATGAAAAATATTTTTAAAAATAATAATTAACAATACTTCATCGGCGAAATTACAAAAAGTAAGGATGATAATATAAAAATTATGTTTTTACTTTTAAGAATTTTTTATCGCTAATTACGTTATAGAAATATTCCTCTTTTGTTAGAAGTTTCTTTGGATAAAACAGGAAAATAAAAAAAACTTAAAAAATAATATAAACCTGTTGAAAAAAAATTTCTGTGCATAATCAATAAGCGCCTATTATAATCAGCGGAAAATTCTGAAAGACTGATGTCCGGAAATTCATCGGCTGTACAGAAACCTTTTTATCATTTCATCCCAAGTAAAGCAATAAAGCCAATAAGATGCAATGCTTGTGAAAGAATATGAAAAAATAATTATTGAGTAAAGAGAAAAATAAAAGAACAGATGTTAAGACAGAAGCTAACAACGTTGCATTTAAATTTTTAAGAGTTCCACAAGCGAAAAATGCCAGAGAAGAAACTGTTAGCATAGAATTTGCGGTTGCATCTAACAATTTCAATTTCATTTCGCGCAAATGCTCTTTGGGAAGGCATTACTCCATCTTTCTCCCCTTCCAGCAATGGGTTAAATAGCAGTATCGCCTGGTCTGTTCCATGTTTGGTGACAGCTAATCTGGTAGAAGAAACGCTCTGGATTAAAAACCGCCCAGAACGCAATATCAATACAATCCACTATCTTTTCCAAGGAATCATGACAATTAACAGATAATAAAAGGAAAGAATTTGTCGAAAGCCATGCCATTGTACGGCCTGATGGGACATTGAATATAAAGAAGAAAAAATTAAAGTCAAAATTGCAGCGACAACTGCGTTTCTTCCCTTCGCCTGATTAGCCTTAAGAGATTATGAGTTCATCTCTTCCTCGCTAGCTATGATTTAAATTGGGTGGTCTCTTGACCTTTCAAACCTTGGTTGGCAACAAGTCAAGTATGCCTATGAATTCAAGACCGTAAAGCAGGCAACGGGAACTTTTTCTACTCTCTTTTCAAAGATGTTATGGCAATTAAAAGATAATAAAAGACACTTTAATTTAGAATCGAAAGACAAGTAAAATTTGTAGGACACGAAATGAAGAAAGAGAAAATTAGACATTTATAGGATCCAGGATGTTTTTTTTTCCGCCTGAATCCATCCTGCATATATACAAGTCAACCATCCGTCCGTGCATGGAGTACTGCTGCCATTTATGGTCAGGCGCCCCTGCCGATCTCCTCAGTGTTCTCGACAGGCTCCAAAGGAGAGTCTGTAATGTGATAGGTATTGATCTGGCGGCTCGACTGCAGCCACTTCCCCACCGTCGAAATGTGGCCTTCCATTGTCTGTTCTATAAATACTTTCATGGCTTCTGCTCGAACGAACTTAAGTCACTGGTGCCTCCTCAACAGGTGTTTACTCGTGCAACCAGACTGGCAACTGGGTTCCACCCATTCACAGTTAGGTTAGCCAAATGCAGACGACAATTCTACTCCTGCAGCTTCTTCTCTCGCACTTCCCGCCTGTGGAACTCGCTCCCATATTCTTGCTTCCCTGACGGCAACAACCTCCAGAAATTGAAATGCGATGTCAATACTCATCTATTAACCACTGGACTCTAGCTCTCTCCCCACCCTGTATATCCTTACCTTTCTCTCCACCTATGTATCTGTCATCGCACCTGCATTCTCAGCGTTCTATTGCTCTTTTCTAACTAGTTTGTACTCCTCACTCTTTTCTAATTAATCTTTTAACAGTTATGTAGCCACCAGCTCCTCAGTGGCATTTCTGCCTTGCTCGGGGTGAAATGATTAAAAAAAAAATATTGACAGCAAATGAGATAGAAGAAATGATTGTCAACTACCAAAAGAGATTGTGTAAATGGTTTTCAGAACAGGAATAGGAGTGATATCAAAATGATAAAACTTTAAGTGCGACAAAATAAGGAAGTTGGGAATAACTAGGATCGTCTATGTACTGAAAGAAACATTTATAATGTTTCCAAAGACCAGTTTCACCACACAAACCTACAAACAATGGCTTGAAAAACCCTCTTGAACAAGGCTCCAGAATCTGACCTTAAAATGACATATGTACAAAACGAATCATTTTTCTTGTTATTTCTGTACTTTTTTCCGAGCCGAACTTTTTTGGTGAACCTTACGAAAGAAAATGTTATTTGAAAGTTTTAATGCAAAAGAAAATTCATTATAAATCATTTTTTAGCTGATTTATTTCACATTTGAAGCTATGGTCCAGTTAAGAATGTAGAGTTTTGAGTTTGAGTTTTTTATTTAACGGCATATCAACACCTCTGTGGGTTCTTTAATGCCAAAAAGGTATTTTTTAAATATTCAGTTCCAGTGAGAAGGTTAATTTAGATTTTAGTGATTTTGTTTTTATTTTAGAAAACCAAAAATGTCTTCTATTTTTGTATTCAACAATATTTCGCTGAAAATAATCTTTACTTCAAAAATATGTTATGGTAATAATTTTTTCTTAAAAAATGTCTCGTTGGTAATGTCTTTCCTTCAAAAGTGTATTTTTTTATTGTACGAAATGAATGGTTTTTCTTGCTATTTATTAGGGATCCAAGAGTATTGCACACTATCAATTTTCATTATTATTATGTCATTTTTCATTATAATACGATTTCTGCTATGGTTGCACTACCTACCAAGTCTGCGGGAAGACCTAAGGCTGGTCATGGTGTGTTGTTTTTGTTACATATATTTTTATGTTGTTATGTTTTTATGTTTTTTTTCTATCTCTCCTAATAACTTTAGTGTTACATAGACAAGTTTCTTCTTAGTGTATGGACTGTACTTAACAAGACAAATGTTTGTATATCTCTTAAGCTGTGGCTTCCAGGGATTCTTTCAATGTTTTTTCTTTTTGTTCCATTTTTTATCATTCCAAGTGCACGTACTATCACTGGCACGACTCTTGTTTTCAATTTCCACATTTTTTCTATTTCAATTTCCAGGTCTTTATATTTTGTCAGTTTTTCGAATTCCTTGGTTGCTATGTTACAATCCGCTGGACAAACCATATCAATTAATAGGCAAGTTTTTTTCTTTCTTCTTCTTCTTCTTCTTCTTCTTCTTCTTCTTCTTCTTCTTATTATTATTATTATTATTATTATTATTATTATTATTATTATTAATTCCTTGTATTTATATTGTATACACAATTCCTCCCCGATCCGAAACAGAGACGTAAGATTAGAAATAGCTTCATTAAATTTTCCATTGAATACTTTTGTAAAAAAAGTCTAGAATTATACACATTTTACTTCGATAAATCTCTTTTTAAAATGTAAGCTGCAATTGTGAGTACAAATATTAAGACATAGCCTCCTTGCATTCACTTACACGTAAATACCCTTGGGAAAGGTATTAATCTGTCTATTCCCTTCGGTTATGGGTTAAATAACAGAACAGATTGGGTTCTATCGCCTTAGTTGACAACCAATCTACCGAAGAAAGTAATGGCAACCTACTGCGGGACAATCTTCTGCCCAGTCAGCCATGTCTCTTTCGAGACATGATCACTTAGGTGTGTATCACGTATGGCACTTAACTGACTGACTGACTGACTGACTGACGGGAGTCCCTTCAATGGGTCTATCAAAATCATTCCCATAAATCCGAGTGCTCTAACTACAACTAGAATTACTGCTGTCCTTATTTGCTACATTTTTTAGACTTCCATTTCAAGATCGTTGCATTATTATTATTATTATTATTATTATTGCAACTGTTGTCAAAGCAAATCAATTCAAAAGCTAACTTGGTTGAGTAAAGTTAATCAAGGTATTAAACCTTTCTAGAATATCAACCATTCCATATAAATAATATTTTCTGAGATTTCTACAATAAACAAAACTTCGAAGATTTCTAAGCGTAACACCCCACTTCGTTGACAAACCTCACTCAATGCGACCCGCTACAGAAATTTTAATCCCAAGCTTCATTAACTTCAATAATTCCTGTTGTCATCGTGTGTTGATAGGATGCCATAAGCAATCAATTTTTGTCTAATCATTTTAGCACTGTTTCAAGAACCGAAACGAAGTTTGGATATTGGCAAGCGAAAGAGAAACTTGTCTGCAATACTGGCGGCTTAGTTTTCATCGGTGCACATGCGTCCAAAAAGCCTGCGCAGAAGATTTCCCGCAGGAAAATACAATTTGTTTTATCAGTGTAACTGTAGGTGAATATGCAAAACAGGTTCTCTCAATATGGCCTCACCAATCCATCCTCAAGCCATACACAAACAGACACACATAGAAATACAGGTGAATATCGATTTATATGATCTCATATACAGCTATATAGATATAGATATAGATATATAAAAGTGCAAATATAATTATCTGATATGATAGTTTATATATATATATATATATATATATATATATATATATATATATATATATATATTAGGAAATTTAGGTTTGTAGTCATTGCATATAAGTAACAAATGCAATATGTATTGGAAATAAGTAACGAATGCATGTATTACATTTTCTGGAAGAATATATAGCACCAAATTACTAAAGGAGAAAATAGCATATTTGAAATTTATACAAAACTTTACATTGTAGAAGCGAGAGATAGCACCAGATTCCATTTATGAAGAAGAAAGAACTTAGCATCAATTGTAAGAAAAGATAATTTATGGCCGTTAGCAAGAGTAACTGCCCAAAATACGAACTTCAAAGTAGAAAGAATTTACCATCAATTTTATGAAAAGAGAATTTATGTCTGTTAGCAAGAAAAATAGCCTAACGTGCGAACTACGAATAGGAGATGTGAAAATCGGCCAAGTACACAAGTTAAACTATCTGGAAATGATTTTAAAATGTAACACCAAAATTTTGGCAAATTAGATATCGAAAGCATTTTTTCTAAAAGCTAAACAAAATATCTAGGAACAGGAAAACTTCATTAAAAAAAGACTGCTAAAGTGGTATGTAATAACAATCAGCTTATATTGAAGTAAATGCTGAAAAATAACTTCATTAAAAAAAGACTGCTAAAGTGGTATGTAATAACAATCAGCTTATATTGAAGTAAATGCTGAAAAATAACTTCATTAAAAAAAGACTGCTAAAGTGGTATGTAATAACAATCAGCTTATATTGCAGTAAATGCTGAAAAATAACTTCATTAAAAAAGACTGCTAAAGTGGTATGTAATAACAATCAGCTTATACTGCACTGAATGCTGAAAAATAACTTCATTAACAAAAGACTGCTAAAGTGGTATGTAATAACAATCAGCTTATATTGGAATAAATGCTGAAAAATAACTTCATTAAAAAAGACTGCTAAAGAGGAATGTAATAACAATCTGCTTATACTGCAGTAAATGCTGAAAAATAACTTCATTAAAAAAGACTGCTAAATTGGTATGTAATAACAATCAGCTTATATTGAATTAAATGCTGAAAAATAACTTCATTAAAAAAGACTGCTAAAGTGGGATGTAATAACAATCAGCTTATATTGCAGTAAATACTGAAAAATACCTTTTTGAAAATCGTATTTGACAGAAAAGCGGAAATCTGAAAAATGTTTAAAAGCGGCTATAAGAGTGCGTTAACATATAATTTACTGCTGTATCTGACAATTCCAGCAGTAAAATGATGAGACATAGGTTGCATTTTTGTCCTGCTCTTAAATACATGTAACTGAGTTACCAAAACGGATAGCTCATCATAAGAATAGACATGAAACTATTTGTAGAACAGGCGCAGAGAATTTCCGTTACGGCGGAGCAATGGTTAATGAAGCCGAGATCACAGGTTGGGACCGATAGTATTGTAAATATTCTTCGGAATCTTAAGATGCATAGCAGAAACATCAGAGCAAATGAATGGCAATATCGGATTGATGAAAGAATGTTACACTTCAAGATTCAAGTAAAGAAAACTGACTAATACAGGTGCCCGACAATATTTTTCGGACATTTTGAAAAAAGTACTTCAAGGTGGTTACTAGTGCCAAAAACTTTTGAGATTGTAAGTACATAGTTGAGGAGTGAAAATCCACTACTAGTGTAATCATTTATTTTTAGTTTATCTTTGATAATTTTAGTTTTTTGTGATTTTTGCGAAAACTTGCGCGACACTATTTTTCGGACATGACAAAAAATCCTCTTTTATTAAGAGCTAAGTTCATGTATATGTTGCTGTATGCAAATTTTCTGCTTGTACACTTAGCTGTCATCATTAGAATCAATTATCTGTTCTATTTTACTGGCAAAACAATTAAGTTTAATGAGGTAAAATGCATTCAAAAGAAGTCGTGTGTTTGGCACGGAAGAAGCGGGATGATGGCCTCAGCATCAGAAGGATCGACATGGATTTGAAGCTGTCGAAATCAACGGTCGAATACATGCTGAAGACAAACTCCGAGCGGAAAAAGAAGAGAGGACGGAAAAGATCAATTGGCAAGAGGATTGAAAGGAGAATGAAGAGGATTGTGACACGGCTTTTGACATCTGGTGAAAAAGTTACAGCAAGAAAAGTGAAAGGAGAAATGTAAATTGGATGTAAACGTCCGAACAGTACAAAGAACGCTGCATAGGATTGGTTTGAAGTATGCAAAGGCTAAGAAAAAATTACACTAACAAAGAAACACAAAGGAGCAAGACTGGAGTGTGCTAAAAGGTGGTTAACAAAGCATGTTAACTTTAAGAAGGTTATATTTACTGATGAGAAGCGTTACAAGTTTGATGGGCCCGATGGATAGTGTACTTGGTCGAGAAGGGGTGAGCCTGCTGTACTGAATAAATGACAGATGGGAGGAGAAGGAGTTATGGTTTGGGGTATGATCTTTGCTAATGGAAATATATGGTTGGAGTGGCTGAAAGGACAACAGAACAGCGAAAGCTACAAACAGTTGCTGGACGAGAAAGCCCTACCAAGGATAAGAAGAGAGATAAGGAATTATTTCGTTCTACAGCAAGACAATTGCAGCATCCATGTGTCAAAACTCATGAAAGAATGGATGGTTAAAGTGAATATGACTACTTTGGAATGGCCTGCAAAAAGCCCAGATCTAAATTTAATAGAAAATGTTTGGGAAATGCTTGCGCAACTTGTCTATGATGGACCTGAAATAACGAAAGAGGCTCAACTATGGGAACGGATACTAGATGCCAAAAAACAACTAATAGAAACATGTAAAGATGTTATTGTGCATATGTTTGATCATTATGAAGAGAGATTGATAAATGTTATTGAGAAGAAAGGTGATATTACAGACTATTAACAGTTTTTCAACGATGTCCGAAAAATAATGTCGCGTGTGTTTTGTAAAAAATGATGAAAAATAAATATTTTTCCTTACCTAATCGATTTTCTTCCATTTTTATTTCCGGTATTGTCTTTATATGTTTATGCTATTCTATTGAAGGAATTTCGCTACTCTATGGTACTGGGAAATGCGAATACTAAAGAGGACAGAAAAATATTGTCGGGCCCCTGTACGACATTCTGTACCAAAGATCCTTATTTTCCTCTCGTGGTTATTCTACTGATGATGAGGTGCGTATATGATGAGGGTGAATTACGTTGAGTATGTAATTGCGATAAGAATGATCTTGAACAGAACATTTGTATAGAAAGAGGACCGAACTTTTCGACATTAATTGTTGAACATATAGAATACAAATCTTATATCATCCAACAATTAACAAAAACGCAAAAAGTAAAATTGCACACCCTCAAACGATTGAAAACATTATTTTGGAAAAACCCATACCAAGTAAAGTTTCACAAGTCGGTGTGAAAATTAAGATTCTGGATTCTGATTGGATAGTAAATAGCAAATTGATCTATGACCCAGGTTTATTTTCCTAATCATGTCACATGATTTCATGAGTTAATCACTTTCTTGACTGGTCAAATCTGTCAGTCAAATGGAAACACACAGAGACGACACGCAAGATGTGACTAAAGAAAATTTAATTTGCCAACCCGGACGTAAGGGCACGTCACACATTCGTTTTTCCTCTATTTCCAATTTTATTTTCATCTTCACTCACAAGCCGGCAAAGAAAACAACAACATGACATCTTCAACTGGCTCCTAAAAACTAACGTCCGATATGTACAATCTCTTTTATTGCTTGACTTTCCTTTTCACTCTCTTGCCGGACAAAAAAGGGAAAGAAGCACAAACTTTATCAGTAGCCTGATTAATCTTTTTACATGCACGCATTCTGCTACTATCGACTATAAGGAACATTTAAATGCTTACTTTTTTCTCTTTGAACATTTTCTTCTTACAAATTTGTTATTCAGTTCTATTAACAAAAATCCACTTATTTTGCAAGCAAAACACTTTTATTTTTCCAAACATTCATACAACCTTCTTATATTTAAAAAATGTATGGACTTCGGTTGTGTTTGGCACAAGGACAATTTGACAAAGATAGCCGAGGCCCTTACAAATATAGACCCGTTCACCCGCTATAAGTAGAACGTCTACTAATTTTTAATGACATATCAAACCTTTGTGAGTTATTTAAAACATATATATATATATATATATATATATATATATATATATATATCGGTGAATATTACTGTTATGGTGTAACCTTCTTTTATGGAATTTTTTAGGTAGAGTTTTCTCTTTGTGGTTCGAATCTCATCTTCGTCGCTAGTGTTATGATCGAAGGGTCATAAAAAGATAACACGGACTCGGATATAAGGTTGAATAGTATATTCTCGGAAAACGGAGTACAAAAGTAAACGTGGACTGGAGAGTACTTTCTCTCTCAGGCGCCCTGACTCACTCATTCACTCACCCTGCAGCTCCTGCTCAGTATTTAGTCACTTCCCCACTTAAGGCAAAAAGTGACACAAGGTCTTTTTAATGTGGTCTTTTTAATCTTTTTAATGTGGTCTTCCGGACCATATAGCCCAGCCAAAAATATTTGTCTATCTTTCCCCAGTCGTGATTCTACCCTTCGGCGGAACCACGACTGGGGAAAGATAGACAAAGGCAGAGAGTTGACAGTGTCAATAGTAGCAGAGGCAAGTCTATTACTCAGTGACTTCTCACTAGGAGTTGGTAGCCAATTATAAGTTGTGGAAGAGTCCATGTGTATGTAGGTCCCTACAATTACATTAACAATCGTTTAGAGAAAACAATGCTTTTTTTCTATGTAAAAGTCCTACTGTTTAACCCGTATGTAAATAAGGAAAGAAAAAAGTAAAGGATTCACACCATTCTCGGTGGTTTTGGCGAGTAAATAAATGTAACTAGCAGGCTTGGAAATTAAACCTGACGACTCGCGATCCGAGCTGCTAAAAGTTGAATCATCAGCACATAACTGTGAATGTTTGAAAGAGTAAAATAAGATTATTTGATATATATTCGAAGGTCATTCTGTTCATTTCTTATATGAGAACGGTTAACGAAGTGAGGCAAGATGGCCATTACTCTGAAATACTGAAATATAAATAAATTGCCTAACAATTTTTATTTAGCTGTCTATGTATCCCTATATATATATTCTAAACATAAACTGTTAAATATAAGAGACAATGAATGTCTATTATGTTTAATTATGAGCCGTTCGAAACGTCGTATTTTTACTTTAATTTCAATTGAAAATAAAGACAAAAAAATTCTCCAACATTTGGATAATTTTTCATTAAGTTGGTTCTAAGGTTTCGGCTCACATGAGCCATCTTCAGAGAGGTTATAATGATGGCACCACAATAATTATTAGTAGAAGGTTGAATTTTAGGTTTTTTTTTTTATTGAAGAATAGATTGATTTCTACTATCTATGAGTTAAGGGGATTGATGCTTTCATATTTCATTGTAATAACAAAAGTACAATATATATATATATATATATATATATATATATATTTTATTGTTTAATCCACTAATAATTTTCTCCAAATTGGGCATACAGCAATAACTAAATTTTACGTTGTTTTTTAAATATTTTATACAACTTATTAACTTTATGAAAATTTTGCTGTAATAAATTGAATTTTAACGATTTTGGATTTTACCGTTAAATTAAACGGGGGATTAAACCATAAAATGTTCCTAGCTCTGGTTTTGTATCATTTTTGGTTTTCATTTTTTGTTTTCCTCTTTGCATTCACTAACCTTTAAAAAAAAATTAAAATATACGAAATTAAAAATGAAATTTGTTTTCTATAATAAAGTTCTCCCCTATTTGTGTTTGGTATCTTCTTTCTTGGTCACGTGGGTTGATTGAATTTCCTTTATACATGTCGTTTGTTTCTTTCCTCGTTAGCCAGCTTTACCTGACGATCCGTTTAGGTGAAAACTAGGTAGGTCTATCTGGCTCACTAGGTATACTTTACTTATTCCGCTCTACCTAAGTACTGAGCGCTTTTTTGTTAGTTGATTACTCGTATCGGGGTTTTTTCTTTGGGCTCCGTGCTGACTCGGTCCGAACACTTTTGACTGATGTTCATGTACTTATCTCTTTCTTTTTTAAAACAGTTTTTTCCCTTCTTCATAGATTCGTGGAAGGTTTTCAACACGAGTATAATTTTAATCTCATATACATATATATCATACATATATATTTGTTTATTTAGGCAGCAAATTTACTTTTAGACATGTCAGATAATATATAAAAGTGATGGTTACTATGGCTGCACGCACACATACACACACATACTTTATACAAAAATTGGCATTAGAGCACTCTGGCTATTAGGCGTGTATAATGATAATATACACGCTAAAAAAGTCTGCCTTCTTCTACCGAGCGCTCATAGCCCAGCGGTAGAATCTCCGACTGGCGCTAATTCGGTCGGGTTTCAATGCTGGGTTAAAAGCAATCGGAGTTTAACTGTACTGATGAGCTGTGATACAGCAAAACAGATCTGTCTGCGGATGACTATATATATATATATGCTCTCACACCCTGATTGAGCACTCTGGAAAAATAGTAGACTTTGATAAACAGTAGCTACTCTGGCGTGTACGCATCACTCATTCAATGAAATGAATTAGAGTGCTCTAGCTATTGTGCGCGTATTATGATATGCGCTAAAATGTCTACTTCCACCGAACGCCCATAGCCCAGGGGTATAATCGCCGACTGACGCCATTTCGGTTGGGTTTCAATCCTGGGTAAAAAATCGGAGTCTAACCGTACTGATAAGCTGTGATACGGCGAAACAGATCTGTCTGCGGATGACTATATATATATATATATATACTCTCACCGGCAGAACGGCTTTGAATTTTATGCACAAGACAGCTTTTCACTGCTGGGTATAGACTTAATAGTTCTGATATGTTACATCAGTTACTGTTTTATTAGCACGATCACGAAACTGTGACATATATATATATATATATATATAGATAGATAGATAGATAGATAGATAGATAGGTTGGAACAGATTGGGATAGATAGATAGATAGATAGATAGATAGATAGATAGATAGATAGATAGATAGATAGAAAATGCAACACTGAAAGAGATAGATAGATAGATATGAACAGAATGAGATAGATAAATAGATATTGGACTGAGTGTGTGTGTGTGTGTGGTTTTTGGAAGGCGTTATAAATGTATAACTGAATACACTACACAAGACAACGCTTGATATATTTTACTCAACTCCCGCGACATTTACTCTGATGTTCAACCGGCTAAAAACCAAAAATTACCCTCCATTCCTAAAGATAAATGTTACCTCCACACAAAATTCTATCTCCCCAAATTTTATCTCTCTCTCTCATTTGTAACAAAACAATCTTACAAAATGACAGCACATCCCATTACATTACAATCAAAGAGATCTCTTCAAACTATGCTATATTAATTGTAAACAAAAAGTACATATAATTAAAGAACGTATAATTAGAAGAAAATAATAGATTAAATAATATATCCTTTTATCTAGAAAATCTGTTTACCTTATGATTGATTATAAAAAAAGACGTTTGTAGTGCAGTGGATATCGGCTCGAAACGAGAAATCGGAGAGCCGAGTTCGAGTTCCAGCTGAATTCGTTTCCTTCACTAACGCACAGATACTCCTTGGGAAATATATTAACCCGACCTTTTTCTCTCCAGTTATGAGTCAAATAGCAGGACAGATTGAATTCTATAGCATTTCTTGGTACCCACTCTACTGCAGAAAGAAATGGCAGCCAACTATGGGAAAATCTTCTGCTAAGTCAGTCATCTCTCAAAAGAGACACGATCGCCCAAGTGTTATCACGTATGGCACTTAACTGACTGATTGTATGGATGTAAGTATGTGAAATGTTTATAATTATATATTTTACTATATATATATGAATAGGCTCCTATCTATCTATCTATCTATCTATCTATCTATCTATCTATCTATCTCTCTATCTATCTATCTATCTGTGTGTCAGTTATCTAGCTTTCTATTCCAGTCTGTTCATATGTATGAATCTATTCCTGTCTGTTTATTTATATGCATATATCTAGCTATATGTTTATCTATACTGACATAATTGCATCAAGTATATATATATATATATATATATATATATATATATATATATATACACAGTTGAAGAGAACCAACAATTTTACAATTCCTAATTCTCCGACATTTACTTTTTCTTTATAAAAATGCTCAATACATTAAATATTGTAGAGCATAATATAATTAAATTTGTTTTTTAATTAAAATTACATTGCGACACAGAAATTTATATGTTTCGATATTTCTACCTTGGGGTCAGGCAATGTTAGATGTTTGTTGTGAAAATGATTTTCATTTAGATATAAGAAACAATACGTTCGTTATTTATAGATATATGAAGACAGAAAAGTTTATGCGTGTATTCAATTTAACGAATCAGAATAGAGATTCACTTTAAATTTGAAAATAAAGGTTATATGTTTCGGGAATACCAATAATATTTCGATGGGGATGTTCTATTTCTGTACCTATTATTATAAATGAAGACGTGCACTGATAAAATCAATTTTTCAGAGAGTTCTTAGTACTACCTACATAAATTTTTACATTACTAGGGTTTTCTACAGAAGAAATTTTACATTGATAGATAATTGATTCTGTAAAGCACTTGTTTTCCAAAGGACATTCTATAGAATTTTTGCAATTACATTTATTATTGTACAAATTGTTAATCCCACCTATATCACAACAATCCTCTACAAAGTGAATAAGGATAATTTTTTACAATGGCATGGTCAGTCTTAGCCATGAAGTTTAGAACTTGTGGACTTTAGGAATATACTTTTCTGAACATTTTACGTACAAGTAGCAATAGAACAGTATCATCTGATTAAACTTTATGCTTTTGTTTTGTTTTTATTTTTGTCACTCTTGTGTTTATCCATCTCACATTGTAAAAGTAGTCATTTTGTCAATGACCCCTAGGTGGAAACGAGGGGCACTCAACTAGATATGGTATAAGTATTCAATGCATGGGTGGATGGTAGCGTCGTTGATGGCATCCTAAATAACATTCAGGACCTGCAAGAACGCTTCTTCATTGCTGAGATGTCAATCATTCTGCTTTGCCCTTCCGGGTGCTGGCTGTAGAAGTGCCTTGAGTCCGCTGGCTGATCAAAACGCTTTATAGCAGATAGCTACATATATTCTGTTGTGGGATCTCCCCTTCATTTATGATAATGGACTCTACTGAATATACATATATTCCTGCCATAGAGAGAACAACAGTTGATAGTTATAGCAGAAATCCGTTCAAGTTATCGGAGATAACTGGAACTGATAAGTAAGTTATCGAGAGATACTGAAGTTTCCCAGAGATTACCGTGTCATAAGTCAGAATAGCATTGAACTCCACTCAGCTAGAATTATATACACGGATGTACTATTTCCAACGACTTCACTTCAAGACTTGTATGTATTTATTTCTTACTAATAGTATTCCTGGACTACTAACCTGCGTTCAAGTTTGTATATTACGTTCAATAAAACCTACATTTTTATATCTATTTTTGTTGTTCATTATTTTGTGCGGTTCCTCACCCGGAATCCACAAAATATTCATACATGTTGTTTGCCACATCTTACTCACATGTGAATAATCTTCTCATGCTTTGCATCAATTTTAATACCTCCCGTCTCTTTTTGACATCCCTGACCCATAAAATGATTTTTACACTAGCATTGGAACTCATAGACATCATGGATATCTGACAGTTAAACACTGTATCGTTGATTGGATATGTATTACCTACAATTCTCCTGTGCACCACCAGGTTTCTCAACAGTCCAGATGATCATCTGCAAACCTTTGTCCTCACCCAGGGCCGGATGTACGTGTCAATTACCCTATCGTTCAATGTAATATATTACACAAATTCTCACACTTCACAGCACTTGTAATGTCTTCTGTCTCATTTTGACGTCCGTGTCCTCTAATATTGCCGATGAGCATTTGATTTCATAGGTTTCATGCATATATGGCAAATAAATTTTGTATCGCTGATTGGGTTGATCGGATGTGCCTTCCCGAAAAGTCATCGCGTGACTTCTCGGATTAGATGATGCTCTGCGATCTTTGTAGCAAACAACGCGTGACCGGAGGATGAGGTAAGTTAGTATAGTCGGCTTAAATCTGATTGTTATGAGCATTTTCATATGGCTTACGTAAACTTTCCTCGACAACAACAGCATAGTCAAGACTGGTTAGTAGTTGGAAAATCTCTCTTCGGAGTTCCACTTCCGAGATCACGCTTGATCTGATCATGCCAGAGATATTCACCCTCAAAAAGTTTTGCATCCCTCCTTTATAAAGTGTGGCCATGATAGCATCTGAAAAGGCCTTTATGACCCGCAAAAGCTTTGAAGTTTTTCTCACATTGCTGATATGTCAATCTTTCTGTTGCAGCTTAACTTTCTGGACGCTGGCTGTGGAAAATGTTTTATGCGTCTTCTAGATCAGAGGTTTTCAAACTGTGGTTCGCAGACTACAGAGGGTCCGCAAGGATAAGATAGGGGGTCCGTGGATTAACTCCTCACGTGAAATTAAGAGTAAAAATTTTCAATGTCTGGATATTTATTTTTACTTATTAATGTTATCCAATGAAAATTTAAATTTATCAATTAAAAGTAAGCTTAAAACCAGTTTTTACTACGTTAATGCAAAACTATAAGCTATTTTTAGTAAATATTTATGTATAAATTTCATAAGCGTTTATAGTGGCCCGTAAGTCAAAAAGTTTGAAAACCCCTGTTCTATATATATATATATATATATATATATACATGATGATTGGCATACTTTATTCAGGTTAGAGCCCTCTCCTGACCCTTCGCATTACTTTTAACGGCACCCGTTTCATTTTGATGGTCACGGCCCCTAAGATGATTCTTGAGACTACTGTTTGATCTCATAGGCATTATGCATATATGACAGTTAAATTCTGTATCATTGGTTGCATGTGCATGGCATACAAATCTCTAATGTTCCAAGATGTGCCTCAGCAGTCGAGAATATGATCTACAAAACTTGTTGCAAACATATGTATATTTTTGGAAGAACAATGAAGCAGGTTAGTACAGGCGATTTACTTTTGGTTGTTATGATGAACTTTCAGTTGGTTTACATAACCTTTCCTCGACAGTGGTACGCCCTCACACTCGCCACTAACCTGGGAGTCAAACTGAGTGTCTCTTCGTAGATCACATTTGACCTTATCATAACTGAGGCATTCATCCTTAAAGGCCTTGCATTCCTCCTTTGTAAGGTGCCTTTAATCTGTACGATTTAAAGCCAGTTCATTTAAATGCAGTACATACATATGCAATGAATTCAGATTACTCTGTTCAACAAAATAAAACTTTTGAAATGATGTCGAGACAGCAAACATCTTTTTTAGCTAATTTGTTGGCGCTGAAATTTAAAATAACTTTTCTTCTTTTGGTTAGCTACGTTTTAGCTGTACAGAAATGCTTTTTTGGGGTAAAAAAGCATTTTTCTTTTGTTTTCTCTATATATGATATTGACCGATGGTAATATTTCGTAATGTTTCAGATTACACATTATTATAGTAAATACTTTTAAATTAAAGGTCATATGATTTTTTTTTTTTTTTTTTTTTTACATAAGATAATACATTGAACCTCTATCGGCCTAGGTATTAGAGCAATCCTAATACAAGAAAATATGTTCTGCCCGCCAGGGTTCGAACCTGCGTCCCTCTGTGTAGGAGAAAAGATCTGGTTTCACTATTCGTCCATGAAGAACATCAATGTTCAGCTAGTCTCTATTTTCCTCTTTAAGGAAAACACCATTTTTCCTTAAAAGATTTTTCTCGAAAGCCCACATCTAATCAGTTTCGTATCCGAAATATAAACAAAACAATTAGTAAAGAGATAACGGATCTAATTTTGATCTGAAATATTTATCAGTTCAAATGCTATTATAGTACATACCCATATTTGAAAAGGAGCAATTATGTTTTTTTTCTTTTTCTTTGGTTTTAACATTTCACCCCAAGCAATACAGAACCGCTACTGTTGCGCAGAAGGTCACAGTGAAAGAAAATACTGGGTACAGTTTTTATTGAGGAAAGGATAAAAGATGAACGGAATTCAAAAAGATAGAAGGTGGCAATTGATGTTGCAATGCATTTTTTTCAGATTGTAACTATCAGGGAAGAGAAATGACTGGGTACAGTTTTTTATTGAGGAAATGGTAAAAGATGAACGGAATTCAAGAAGATAGAAGATGGCAATTGATGTTGCAATTCATTTTGTGAAGATTGTAGCTATCAAGAAAGAGAAAAGACTGGGTACAATGGTTAGTGGTTATTGAGGAAAGGATAAAAGATGAACGGGATTCCAGAAGATAGAAGATGGCATTTGACGTTGCAATTCATTTTTGGGAGATTTTGGCTATCATGGAAGAGAAAAGACTGGGTACAGTGGTTATTCAGGAATGGATAAAAGATGAACGGGATTCAAGAAGATAGAATATGGCAATTGATGTTGCAATTGATTTTTTGAAGATTGTAGCTATTAAGAAAGAGAAAAGACTGGGTACAGTGGTTAGTGGTTATTGAGGAAAGGATAAAAGATGAACGGGATTCCAGAAGATAGAAGATGGTATTTGACGTTGCAATTGGGAGATTTTGGCTATCATGGAAGAGAAAAGACTGGGTACAGTGGTTATTGAGGAAAGGATAAAAGATGAACGGGATTCAAGTAGATAGAAGATCGCAATTGACGTTGTAATTCATTTTTGGGAGATTGTAGCTATCATGGAAGAGAAAAGACTGGGTACAGTGGTTATTGAGGAAAGGATAAAAGATGAACGGGATTCAAGAAGGTAGAAGACGTCAGTTGACGTTGCAACTCATTTTTAGGATATTGTAGCTATCAGAGAAGCGTGTAAACGGAAGAGACTTTCACAGGCGGGAAATGATAGAAAAGAAACGGACGAAGTAGAAGAAGCGGTTACATTTAACTATTTCAATGGTAAAAACGTAGGACCTAGATTCCAACGTAGTTATTTAGTTAAATGCCATACGTGATATACGCTTAGGGTGATTATGTCTCAAAAGAGACATGACTGACTGGGCAGAAGATTATCCCGCAATAGGTTGCCATTGCTTTCGGTAGTAGACTGGTTGCAAGCCAAAACTTTAGAACCCAATCTATCGTGTTATTTAACCCATAACTGGAGGGAAGAGACGGATTATTACCTTTCCCAAAGGTATTTACGCGTAAGTGAATGCAAGGAATTCAACTAGAATTC
This sequence comes from Ascarosepion bandense, assembly GCA_037127315.1. Classification (NCBI taxonomy): domain Eukaryota; kingdom Metazoa; phylum Mollusca; class Cephalopoda; order Sepiida; family Sepiidae; genus Ascarosepion; species Ascarosepion bandense. Next base: position 3,576,942 of record JBBBDQ010001830.1, read on the forward strand.
GAACTCGGCATCCCGATTCTTTTTTCTGAGTCGATATCCACTGCACCACAACGCACATCCAACATAGTAACGCGCTTAAATTCACGTGGTCTGGGAACCAGGAAAAAAACTCGTCAGAGCAGTTGCCATGAAAATATTTTTAGAAAGGATGAGAAAGTGACCGAAGTCGAGATGCCAGGTCAGGGTTGATTTACATTGCAAATGCTTCTGTAGATTTTGTCAAGAACTTCGAGAATAATAGCAGGAGCACCCGACTAAATGTGGTAACAATATTAAATACATGGATGAAATGTGCGAGATGAATTCTACCGAGAAATATCTTTCTGGTCCAGCATTGTGACCCAACTTTCCCAGCTTTCCACCTCAGGTCGGTATGTATTACGTCTACCAACCTGTGTATTGAAGAAACGTTAATCCGAGCGTGCATAGAATACTGTTGTCATATCTGGTCAGGTGCCTCTGATGTTCATCTCAGTGTTCTTGACAGGCACCAAAGGAGAATCTGTAATGTGATTGGTCCCGACCTGGCAGGTCGATTACAGCCGCTTTCTCATCGTCGGGATGTGGCTTCCCTTTTTCTCTTCTATAAATATTTTCATAGCTTCTGCTCTGACGAACTTGGGTCACTGATGTTCCCTCCACAAGAATTTACTCGGGCAATCAGACTAGCAACAAGGTCTCACCTTTTTAAAGTTAGATCAACCAATACAAGTGACAATTTTATTCCCTCAGCTTCTTTTCTCGTGCTTCCCGCCTGTGGAACTCCCTTTCGTATACTTGCTTTCCTGACGGTTATAACGTCCAGGAATTTAAATGCAAAGTCAGTTCCGATCTCTTAACCAATTAAATCCATCCCTTTCTACATCACCCTGTGTATCTTGTTCATTCTTTTCTCTCTACCTTCGCAACTGTCTTCACTCCTGTGTTTACATCCTTCTCTTGCTCTTTCTCTTTCACTCCCTGTAGCTGGTTCGTCTTTCTCTTCACTCTTTTCCTGCCTAACACTTCAACTCTTTTATGTAACCCTCTGCATATCAGTGGCGTTAACGACGTGCTTGGAGCGAAATTATTTAAAAAAATAACAATATTAATAATTAAAAGTATTTTGTCGAATTAAAAAGCTGTGTTTGACTTAATAATATATTCATAAAAGCATGCATGAATATTGTTTAGATGTCTGTTTTGCTTTGTCTAAAATCTGATGCTAGAGAGATGTTCGTATTTTGACAGCTACCGAAAGCTTACAGAGCTCTTTCATTGCACCCTTACAAAAGCTCATAGTTATTAGAGATTTTCTAAGCGTAGCTTAGATGTGTCACAAGGCCGGGATTATAAGGCAACCTATAAGAATCGAACTCGCTACACAGTTGCAATTGATCTAGCGACAGAAGCTTCCTAATCATTACATCATGTCGATGTTTCTTATGGGGATTTTCTGAGCGGAGCTTAGATGTGACACAAAGCCAAAAGTATGGAGGAAATGGTGAGAACTGAATTCACTATTCAGTCGTAATTTACTCAGCGAGACAAGCTTCCTGATCATTACATTAGGTCGATGTTCCCTATGGGGATTTTCTGAGCGTAGCTGAGATGTGGCAAAATCCGAAGGTATAGAGCAATTGGTGAGGATTGAACTCGTAAGTCGTGAGTGAGTCGTAATTTAACCAGCGAGACAAGCTCGCTAACCATTACGCTAAACCTAGTAGTTTTTATCTTGAAGTGCACTGCTAAAATGAATGCCTCAGTCGATTGGCTACCAATGGACGTCAACTACGTATGCATTTCTTACGAATGATACAATTAAAGTATATACAGCCCTGGAACTTCTTGATATTACCTCGTATCAGGCTAAGTTTTGATCTGTCCAGGTATTTTTTAAAAAGTTTTCTACTTCTGAAAAACCAACGAAAGCGACATAATTGGGTTTTCCCGTGGTTCTGTCATTAAAAAGAAATACAAAAGAAAAATAAACGCTGAGGATATTTTTAATTTTCCCCAGACATCTTTATTAAAATATAATGATGTTTGTGTCTGGCTAGAGAAAAAAAAATCCGAGATAATTTTTCTACAGTAAAACATTTAGCTAAAATTAAAATATTTAAAGGAAAAAATATAGAGTTGGATGTTCAATAAAAGACTTTTGCAGAACATTGTCTTGTATTTTATATCAGACTGATACAAGAAACAAACAAACTTTTTGCGCATTAGTTCAATCCTAGCATCATAACCCGGCGTTGCCCGTGCAACTCAGAACATTTTAGTAGTAGAAGAACAAAAAAAATCTATTTTCTTTTGTTTTGCGTAAACGTGATTTAATGTTTTGTGTGACATTGTAAACAACATTGCGTTTGTTTTTGTTTCAAATTTATGGGTGAAAATATTTACATTTTTGTTGACTAAATGAATTTAACATAAAAATAATTTTTTTTTACTGAAATTAGATATTTTGTGTGACATTGTAAACAACATTGCGTTTGTTCTTCTTTCAAAATTACGGGGGAAAATATTTACATTTTTTGATGAATAAATGAATTTAACATAAAAATAAAAATTATTTATTTTGTTTTACTGTAATTAGAAATATAAAAACTATTACGCTCTCAGTTCAGAAATGTTCGAAGAATATTTTAAAATGTAGACATTTAATTTTAGAGGAAACAGTTACATTAATGCCACACGAATTATAGACAGTTTTTTACATTTTTTTTTTTACATATTTTGTTTTTGTTTGAAAAACATACTTTTTTAAATAGTTAAATAGTTTTAAATAGTTCTTTTGTTTTAAAATTACGGTGGAAAATATTCACATTTTTTGTTGAAGCAATGAATTTTTAAAACGTAGGAATAAAAATTAAATATTATAAACGCTCATTTTTTTTATAATAAAAAATATTTGAGTCGCGTTTGACACGTGTGATTTGATTTCTGTGAGGTAATTTAACAACCATCAGATGTTTTACGGAGCAATTGTAAACAATCGGCTCCGGTGACCAAAACGTGCGAAAGGGAAAATTGCTGAACTTAAACCCAAAAAGTATGTATCGACCTGGCTTCCCTGTAGATATGTGTCCCTAGAAAGTTTGAATGGAGTAGCTTAAAAAATGTAGGCGTGCATAGGGAATAGTCACACACAGACTCACAGATTGACTTTTATATATAGATAACAAAAAACATTGATAATAGCATGTCCCTCATAGCCCGACAAATTGTATTTTATATTTAAAGCTAGTAGAAGATTATTTTTTTTAAACATATTCACTTCAGGGCTGAGACGATATTAGCTCTATACATAATCATTATCGTTTTTTCTAAACATGCGAAATTCCCACGATTTCAAAAGTAAAGAAGTAAATTATAGTCTTCTCCGCAGTTTCGTATTCATTGCTTTTCTTCTCTTAACCTGGCTGCCAGACAAGTTTAGATAACCCAATGTAGGTAGCTTTGTATAGTTTACGGAGGAAAAAATAGGTATGTATGTCGCATTCACCCTAGTCGGGTTGAGTCGGGTTGAGCCAGCTTCCTCCCTGACGGAGCAAGTCTCATTGGGATTTGTTTAAGGGCAGGGTCCCAAGTCCTACGCTGTTATTTAACCCATAACTGGAGGGAAAGGACGGATTAATACCTTTCCCAAGGGTACCAGCGCGCAAGTGACTGCAGGGCATTCAACTGGAATTCGAACTCGGCTCACCGATTTCTCTTTCCGAGCCGATGTCCACTGCACCACAACGCACATCCGTCACTATACGCTTACAGCACCTGGTATTCCCAAGCGGTCACCCATCTAAGTACTGACCAGGCTCAACGTTGCTTAACTTCGTTGCTTAACTATATATATATATATATATATATATATATATATATATCAGTGATCAGGTCTCGAAAGAGTCATTACTGATTGGGCAAAAAATTTTCCCGCAGTTGATTACCATTACTTTCTGCGGTAGACTGGTTGCTAACAAAGGCTACAGTACCCAATCTCTCCTGCTATTTAACCTATATCTGGAGAGAGAAGATATGGATACATACCTTTTCCTACGGGTATTTGTGCGTAAGCGAATGCAACGAATTCAACTGGAATTCAAAATCGGCTTCCCGATTTCTTGTTCCAAACCGATATCCACTGCACCACAACATATATCTTCGCAGAAATACTATTCCGAAATACATGGCACCCTGCCAGATGGTTCTAGAATAACTTGTAAGCTGTAGGGAGTTTCGTTATGTATGACACAAGGAAGAATCAAATAAACATCAACCATCTCTTTACAGCTACACTCCTTTCATCTTCCCACCATGCCTCAGACTCAACATGGACGCCTACATCAATTGCTTTGAGGAGATAGGGACTCACATATTCTGCCTTGTGCTACATGTAAGTAACACTTAGAAAATTATTGAACACATTGACATTGTGTAATAGTTAGCAGGCTTGTCTCACTACTCAATTGCTAGTTCTCTAATTTGTAAAGTAATAATGTAATCGAGACCAAATTTTGTCACGAGCAATTTGAAGATGAGTACTTCATAAATATGATAACGATTGACATTGCATTTAAATGTTTGGAGAACAAAGTTAGCTGGAATATATAGGACTGAAACAGGGTTCGAGATGTCTCAGAAAAGAAACTGTCAGCATAGAACTTACGGTTACATCTTGCTAATATAACTGTGCATTGATAAGACCTTGTTGCCAGTCTAGTACTGCAGTTAAATTAATGAAGTCTAGCCACCTTAGTAAAAAGATTCATATGAACAATTACCATGAAATTATTTATTTAAAAACACTTAGAAAATTACTGAACACATTAACGTTGTGTAATGGTTAGCAAGCTTCTCTCACTACTCAATCACTAGTTCTGTAATTTTAAAGTAATAATCTAACTGGGATCAAATTTTGTTATTCTCGAAACAACTTCGGAATCTCCTGCAACTTTTCAGGACGGTTTCATTGTTTAAGATTGTGAAGGCTTACATAATCCTTGCCTTCAGTTCATCTTTGGTGTTACAAGGAGTATTGTTGGCCTCTCACCTCAACTATGCCCTACATATAATAATTTATTGGAATTTCTGTCTGACGAGTTAGGCGGCCAGATGTAAAGGATGACATGCTCGCAGAAATTGCCTAACAGACATAACTTGAGTGGCATGGTGCAGAGACCTGTTGCCAGACATAGGGTCTTCCAGCAGCCCCCCACTTGACCAAGGAAAGCACTGCATCTTCAAAGCACTTGATTTAGTGATGGCAAACTTATGTCTCCTTTCATCTTCCAACAAGGACTCAGAATCAACACGGAGGCCAACATCAATTGGCTCGAGGAGGTAGTGCCTCACATATTCTGCCTTATACTACATCTAAGTAACACTTAGAAAATCATTGAACATATTGACGTGGTGTAATGGTTAACTGGCTTGTCTCGCTAGAACTACTACGATTGAGTAGTGAGATCAATCCTCACTAGGTGCCACATACTTTCAGATTTGTGCCACATGTATATTGCATAGAAAATCATTACCCCCACCTCGATGTTGGGTAATGGTTAACAAGCTTGTCTTGCTAGATGAATTACAACTAAATGACGAGTCTGATCCTCACTGGGATCTCCAAACTTTTGGCCATGTGCCACATCTTAACTACACTAAAAAATCAGAATAAGAGTAAAGTCAGTGGTTGGAATACAGTTATAATCGAAAAAAGGGCAAAGAGTTCAAACAGCAAGGCTGATTTTACAATCAACTAATCTGTCCTGGGCATGACGATAAACTACATCTGGCAGCAAGAACTCTTATTGAGAGGTTTCGAGGAGCAGGGAACTATCTCTTAATTGATGCTATTTTCAGGTTCCTACTACAACAAATTAAAATTCAGTAAATATGCTTTTTTTAAATCTTGGTTTCTCCTTACTTAATTTATATCTGAAAAATTTATTTCATCTAAAAATCTGTATGAATGTTAATGAGCTTCTCAAAACCAGAAAATACCCAAATATTTATTATTTGTGGAGATATTAATAAAAGGAAATAAGATACAGATTTTACCATGTAGCCATGCGTGTCTTTTTTCTTTATTTCTTATTTTTTATGCGGGATGGGTTATTTTTATACTGGTTTTTGCATGTCTTTGGAATATTTTTCCGGGTAGCATATGTTGAAATAACTTTTAATATTTAAGATCCTATATTGCTCCCTATAATTTTCAATCGCCCAGCATTTCTGCTTAGTGGTTTATCGACCACCAAACGGTTGAAATCACCCAACGGTAGGTGATATCGTCCAAGTTGGGAGACACTGCTGTTTATTTTTGTTAAATTAATCTTAAAAAGGAAACTACATTGGCACGCGAACAAAACCAAAACAAAACAAACCAATTTACGATATTGGAAATTGTAGTTATTGGCTATCATATGATATATAGCAAAATGATCTTCCGATAGCCCGTTTGTAATTTTCTATACATTTTGCACCAACAGAGTTTTGAGATTCAACGCCACAAGACCAATCATGTAAAGAATTTATTTTTTATAAATGATAACGTGCTGATTTTGTTGTATCTGGGAGAGTGATTCTATTTCCGTTCGCTTTGGAAAAGAAAGTTTTCTTTCTTTTAATATTTTCGTTCTTATATTTGAAATATTTTCTTTCAGTTCTCTTAAAATACTTTTTTAAAGTTACTTGTGTTTTCTTTGTTTATTTCTTTTCTTTTTAGTCCTTTCCTTTTCCGTCGAACAAATATTTCGCCTACTTTCTTTATTTTTTGCAGAAGAAAAAATGGCTCCATTTTCTCGATCTCGGATAAACAGCTTCATTATTCTTCAACGCGGCATTGACTTTCTACGCATGCTCAGTAGATTCACACGAATAACTAGCAAAGTATTGTCAGCCATTTTGTTTGATGAATCGATTACATAACGTGGCCGATGCCTTATTTGCTGTTTTTTAGTGAATTTTTTCCTTCATGAAGAAATAGCCGCTGACAGTAATTCTTTTTGTCACTTCTTGCTTTTTTCAAGCGGTTAGTTTAGTTCTCTATGTTTTTTCTTAAAAAAATGCTTAAGAAATGGCATGTCTCGAAACGGCATCAATGGTATTAATATAGTCGACATACTTTTCTCGTTTCATTCCCAATTTTTAGTCGAGGTTTGAAATGAAAATAGCGCATAATCACGTATACGAATATGTTTCATGGTGTACATTGAAGTTGTGAAAAAATTAGCTGCCGAAAACATGTCAGCTTTTTTAACCCCTCGTATGTTTTCCCTTTTTGTCGAATAAAGAAAGAGTCATTTTAAAAATATTCATGACTATTCGGGTCCCACACGAAAGAGTTGGTCGCTGAACACGATAAAGTTATTTAGCTACTATATAAAGAAAACATATTAGCATATATATTGTTTCACTGCTTCAACTTAAAAGCAAATTTTTGCCTTTGACATGTGATTTATGTAGAGTTTGTGTGTGTTTTTTTTTAATTATTTACCCTGTATAAAGGATACCCGGGGTAGAGTATTACAAAGTAAGAGGAAAAGTTTATGCGGATAAGATGATGGCTAATCGTAGACGTGAACCTGTTTAGAATATAGCATCCTTTTGACAGTCGGTAGCACAAATCCTAGGGTATTGTGCTACAATATGTGAGGCATAGCGTGCTGTTTTGCGGTTGATATTATTGTGGTGAATAAACTAAATCGAGTAGAATGTGAAGCTAAACCTGAACAAACAAATATGATTTATTTAAATTTTTATATTCACAGCGTTTGTCAGGGATTGATCTCACAACAGGCTCGTTAACAGTGCTATAAACAAGAGTATGGTTTCAAGAAGAATTATGACAGAGGCAGATGTAAATTTATTTCGCTTATTGGGGAAATACAAAAGAGGGACTTACTAATATGGTTCTTAGTTCTTAGCCGATTGGCGTCAGATGTTGATATGAAATTGTTTTACGTTGGCTGTCTGTAATGGTCTGGATGTGCGTTGTGGTGCAGTGAATATCGGCTCGGAACGAGAAACCGGGGAGCCGAGTTCGAATACCAGTAGAATTCCTTGCATTCACTTACGCACAAATAATGTTAGGAAAGGTATTAATACGTCTCTTCCTTCTAGTTATGGGTAAAATAACAGGACAGATTGGGTTCTATAGCTTTGGTCGGCAACCAGTCTACAGCAGAAAGCAATGGCAACCTACTGCGTGATAATCTTCTGCCCGGTCAGTCATGTCTCGAAAGAGACATGATCGCCCAAGCGTGTTTCACGTATGGCATTTAACTGACTGACTACTTTTGTAGTAGTTTGTAGTTTGAACATGTTCCAATGTAATGATAATATATATATATGTATATTTTACATTTGTTGACATTACGATACATTTCAGAGCAGATATGGTTGTTACGATGAATCGAAAATTGTGTTATATAGGCTTTATTAAAATATATACATATATATATATATATATAACTTCATAACTGAGGGAAGAGAGGGATTAATACCTTTCCCAAGGGTATTTGTGCGTAAGTAGATAGAAGAAATTCGACTGGAATTCGAATTCGGCACCCCGATTTGTCGTTCCGAGTCAATATCCACTGCAGCACAAGTAGTTTTCACTAAAGTAATAATAAATATTCATTGATCTATTTTTATATCGAGCACTGTTTTAAAATAATGTTTTCAATGTTGAAATTATTAAATTAATGTTTTTAACGTTGCAATTATTTTCTTCGTTCTTATTCAATTTGATATGAATATATATATATATATATATATAGATAGATAGATAGATAGATAGATAGATATAGATATATAAATGTGTGTCTGTGTCTCTGTTTGTCTTTGTGTGTGTCTGTGTGTGTGTGTGTGTGTGTGTGTGTGTTTAGGCAGCACATTTTTATTTAGACATGTCAGATTTTATAAATTGTAAAAATTGCGTATTTTTGATAAAATCCTCTCAAACTCACGGATAGTCAACGTTAAAGCGCATTTCTTGCATCTTTCAATTATAATACGCAAAAGATTATCCGTGAGTATGAAAGGATTTTCTTAAAAATAAGCAGACACAATGTTTGCAATTTATTTAATTTGACATGTACATAAATTCATCTACATACAAGCCTGTTTCGCTGTATCACAACTCATCAGTGTGGCTAGACATCCACTTTCAGCCACCATCGATACTCGACTGATTTGGTGTCAGTCGGAGTTGCTACTCCCTAAGCTGTAGACGTATGGAATGAGATAAGTGGAAATTTTAACCTGTTATTTATATAGAAACGTGAGAACGTGAGAACGACAACAAAAAAAATTAAATTTTTCTAAAAAGAGGATATTAAAACAAAGCATGAAAAACAGTGAAACGAAGAATATTTTTAAGTGGTGTGCACATACGCCAGCCACTGAGAGAACTCAATTCATTACAGGAGAGTAACGCGTTAATATATATATATATATATATATATATATATATATATATATATATTAATGCAGGTTTCATTGAATAATATAGACAAGTTTTGTCTATTAATTTTGTGTAGGATCCGTTCATACCGTCTGATATACTTGATGGTGATGTCGTTAAAAGACAACAAAAAATCACAGTATTTGTTGAATTTTTTATCGGGTCTAAGCTTTCGGCTCACATAAGCCATTATCAAAGAGTAAATAATAACACACAGTAAACATAGAACATTTAAGCTATTAACAATAAAGATAATTGAATTGAAAATATAAGTCCATCCCTACCGTGGCGGATGGCCGAAGACAGTGACAAAATAGTGGTGTTGTGGTCCCTGGTCTGATTACAGACATTTGAGTACGTTGTTGGAAATATCGAAATTGATTGTATTCAAACCAGGTTTAAATTGTTTAATGTAGAGTGCTTCGAGGATTTTTAGTTTCTGCTTATTATTTTCTTGTTTGAGTATGTACGTGTTATCAACAAGCGTTTTTCTCAGAAGTGTGCCTTGATAACCGTGTTGTTCTAAATGACGGAATATATTTGAATTTTTATTTAAGTGCAACGTCAGACGCCGTGAGAGTACATACTCAAACAAGAAAATAATAAGCAGAAACTAAAAATCCTCGAAGCACTCTACATTAAACAGTTTAAACCTGGTTTGAATACAATCAATTTCGATATTTCCAACAACGTACTCAAATGTCTGTAATCAGACCAGGGACCACAACACCACTATTTTGTCACTGTCTTCGGCCATCCGCCACGGTAGGGATGGACTTATATTTTCAATTCAATTATCTTTATTGTTAATAGCTTAAATGTTCTATGTTTACTGTGTGTTATTATTTACTCTTTGATAATGGCTTATGTGAGCCGAAAGCTTAGACCCGATAAAAAATTCAACAAATACTGTGATTTTTTGTTGTCTTTTAACGACATCACCATCAAGTATATCAGACGGTATGAACGGATCCTACACAAAATTAATAGACAAAACTTGTCTATATTATTCAATGAAACCTGCATTAATGAAAAAATGCTGCCAAAATACACACAATATATATATATATATATATATATATTTGTATGTATTGAAGGGAAATGAAGTACGGCCATATAACGTTGAAATACTTGTTCCCGTATAATCATCGAAGTCAAGGAATTTTATTGCTTATCTTCTCCTGCTTGAGAATATCAGGTATTGTAGGCTTGTATGTGCGGATGGTTCAGTTGATAATGGCTTGGAATCGTTAATAGGAATGGCGAGTTCTAATATCCATTGGTTTCGTTATATAAACTTACTCGTAAATATCTACTGAGAAATGTATGAATACACCTCTTCTCGCTCTTCTTAAATATGGATTAATTAGTAAAGTTTTTCTCCTCTGAATCTATCCTGCACATATATAAATCTACCATCCGCCCGTGTATTGAATACTGCTGCCATATCTAGTCGGGTTCCCTCGCTTTTCTCCTCGGGGTTCTTGACAAAATACAACAGAGAATCTGTAATGTGATCGATACCGACTTGGCAGACCGCCTGCAGTCACTCTCTCACCGGTGTGACGTTGCTTCCCGGTGCCTCGTCTATAAATACTTTCACGGCTTCTGCTCCGATGAACTTAGATCACTGGTGCCCCCTAGGTACGAATTTGCACGAGATACTAGATTAGCAACTAGGTCCCTTTTATAGTTAAACCGATAAAATGTAACCGCAATTTCTACTTCAACAGCTTCTTTTCTCGCACTTCCCACATACTTACTTTCCCGACAGCTACAATCTTCAGGGATTTAAATGTAAGGTCAGTAGACACCTAACACACTAACTCGCATCTATTATCTCAAACACTCTTCCCATCTAAATCCTTACCCGTCTATCACACTTATTCTAACATTTCCTATATCTAACCACTCTTTCTCTTCAGCTTCCCCTCTGTAACCCCCTGCGCAACAGTGGCAGTGGAATGCCTTGCTTGGGGTTAAATGATTAAAAAAAATCACTAAATCATTCTTATCTCCCTGACAATTCTTACGATTTGAAAACATGTCCTGCCTTTAAATAAACTGCAAAGAGTTGATAAGCCTTAGAAAACGAACCAATCAATCAATCACTCAAATACTGATTAGATACACAGGCATATAATTATTTTCTTTGATACAAATGTATAGAAACTAGTGGCCAAAAAATGGGGTATCAGTTTGAATATTGATGGGAATGAGAAAGTTATCCTCCATTCTATCCACTTTCTAATTTCTTGTTTGTTTATCAAATTCAGATTAGATATTATTCTCCCTCTTCTCCTCGCGGCTATGGGTTAATTAATAAGACCTGTATAAGTCAATCATTATTAGGTAAAAACAATGTCTTACAATCTAAAAATATTATCTGGCTTTAAAAACCTTCAAAGGATTGACAAGCCGTAGAAAAAAATCAATAAAAGGGAAAGTTTATTTTATATCAGTCAGTCAATTAAGTGCAATCGGTGTGAGATGCTTCGGCGATCATGTCTCGAAAGAGACAGGAATGACTGGGTAATAGATTTTCTCGCGGTAGGTTGACATTACTAAACAGGTTGCGAACCAAGGCTATAAAACCCATACTATCCTGTTATTTGACCCATAGCTGGCGGGAAGAGAAGGATTAATAAATTTTCCAAGGGTATTTGTGTGTAAGTGAATACAACGGAATCAACTGGAATTCGAACTTGCCTCTCCTGTTTTGTGTTCTTAGCCAATACCCACTGCACCACAAAGCACATTATTTTACGTAAACAATTTAAATGTAGGTAGATACAGTGCTGATAGCAGACACGGAAATGAAACTACAAGACCTTCTACAGAAGGGAGCTAGAGAGAGTGACCAAAAAGAACCACAAATAAACTAAGAAAGTCGAATGCATTGTCATCAGCAAAAAGAACAGCCCAAAATGCCAAATATAGGCAGAGGATACTAAAATCAAGCAGTTACAAAAATGTAAATACCTGGGAAGTGTTCTAACAGAAGACGGAAAATGCGACACAGTGATCCGAAACCAAATTGGCGAGGCGAAGAACGCGTTCCAGAAGCGGAGTAGAGTAATAAGAAAATTTTGCTATGTGATATCAGTTCTTCAATATGGCAGTGAATGCTGGACAATATCATCAAAGATTAAGGAAAAACTTTAAAAAATTGAAATGTGGTTCTACAGAAGGGTGCTGCTGATAACATGGACTGTGCATGTGAGCAATGATGAGGCTTTGGAAAAGATGGAAACGAAAAGGAAATTAATACTGAGAATCAGGAAGAGACAAGTAAAGTTCCCGGGACATGCAGTGAGGAATGAGGTCTTGGAGAACCTGATATTAACAGACTAGATAGATGGAAAAAGAGACAGAGGAAAGCAGAGGATAAAATATTTGAAGAACCTGATCCGGTGAATGACAGAACGATGGTTGAGTGGTATAACAGAAGAAAGCGTGCTAAGAGCCACCAGGGATAAGGAGACGTGGAGGGTCATGATCGCTTGCGTCCTGAAAAGACAGAGCACATAGAAGAAAAAGAAGAAGTCTAATTAGAGAAACGAGAGGAAAAACATTTTAACTTATTTTTGATTCTGATACTGTTCTAGTATTTTTTTATTATGAACTCGAATAGGTTTATGTATGACTAGCATCATAGCCCGGCGTTGTCCGTGCAACTCAAAACATTTCAGTAGTAGGAAAAGATGCCACTGTTTTTTACATATTTTGTTTTGTTTGAAAAAAAAACCTTTTTTAAAATATTTCTTTAGTTTCAAAATTACGGAGAAAAATATTCACAGTTTTTTGTTGACCAAATGAATTTTTAAAACGTCGGAATAAAAAATATTTTAGTGGCGTTTGACTCGTGTGATTTGATTTCTGTGACGTAAAACGTCAGAATAAAAATTAAATCTAAAGGCTCATTTTTTTTTAATAAAAAATATTTTAGTCGCGTTTGACACGTGCGATTTGTTTTCTGTGACGTAATCCAGCAACCATCTTAGCTCTTTTACTGAGTAAATGTAGACAATCAGCCTCATTGGCCAAAACGTGCGAAAGGGAAAATTGCTGAACTTAAAACTCAAAAAGTATGTGTCGACCTGGCTTCCATGGAGATATGTGTCCCTAGAAATTTTGAATGTTGACATGCATAAGGAACAGTCACACACAGACACACAGATTGCCTTTTATATACAGAGATCTGAGCCAGATCGTATGCGATGTAGAAGTCATTTACCTGTTTCATCGGCTTTTCTTTTCTTTTCCATTGCACGTGATGAATAAGAGAATCTAAACTTGTTTTATAAATGGAATTTTGTCTCTGTGTGTGTATGTGTGTGTGTGTGTCCGTTACCTATAGACTCCGAAACGGCTAAATCGGCTTTTGATGAAAATTTACACAGTTGTAATATAAGCTTCTGCGAGTGTTTTCAGCTAGATTTTGTGTCGAGGTACCCCCGATAAATATCGAAAATCGATAATCGAAAAAATCGGGTTATAGAAGGAATGGTCCGATTTTAATCAGATTTCATGCACTCATTGATGAAGACATAAGAAACGATATTCAGAAGTTTCAAGGTTGCAGTTCTTACAATAGGGCAGAAAATCGATAATATATATATATATATATATATATATATTAAATATAAGAGACAATGAATGTCTAAATAAATCCCTTAGGCAACATTTATACACAAATAGATGGTATTGCGATGGGATCTCCTTTAGGTCCCCTCTTTTCTAATTATTATATGGCAAATCTAGAAAATAAAATAATTAATGACAACAATAAACCCTCTATATATGTAAGATATATAGATGACATCTTTGTTTTAGCTAAGAATATCGATCAAATTAAATATCTTAAAAACAAATTTGAAAGTCACTCCGTCCTCAAATTTACATTAGAACTTAATATTAATAAGAAACTCCCATTCCCCGATGTATTCATTGATTCTAGCACACATAAATTTACTACCAACTAGGAAACCAACTAGCATAAATTCGCGTCTTCTTAATTATAATAGTGAATGCCCCCAACGATATAAGTTAGCTGTTATAAAAAACTTACTTCAACGCACACAAATGATATCTTCTTCCAAATCTATATTTTATAAAGAATTACACAACATTAAGCAAACGCTAGTCAATAATGGATTTCCTAACTCCGTTATTGATCAACAAATTAAAATGTATCTCAACAAAATTAACAATAGCTCCAACAATAATGATAATATTAATAATAATGGTTTACATCAAAATAAACATAACACTATTAACTTATTGCAACCAAATACATAATAATTATAAACAAGATGAAAAAACTCTCAAAAACATAATACGTAGAAATGTTAAACCAGTCGAAAGTAATAATCAAATTAAACTCATTATATATTATAAAAAGTTTAAAACAATTGACCTCATAGTCTATAATTACCCAACAAGCACTAAACTAAATTCTTTACAAAAAACCAATGTAGTGTACCAATTTACATGCCCATTCAGAGATTGCATCTCTGATACTAATCAAAAACCTAGTACATATATTGGTTTTACCACAACCACGCTCTCCCGTAGACTTACATGTCATCTTTCTGATCAGAGTACTATTAAACAACATTTCTCTGAAAAACATAAACATGTAGGTAATATCAGACAGATTTTGGTCAACAATACGGTGATCCTTACTCATACACACAGTAAGAGGAACCTGCAGATATTGGAGGCCATGCACATCAAATCAAAACAACCAACACTCAATAAAATCAACTTTAAAACAGGAAATAACATAGTACATTGCATTTGACTAGATGGTTTTGTTGTCATTTCGCGCTATCCCGCGGTGTGACGTCATAAAACCGCATCGCAAACTTAAGAACTGCGTTTATTATTTTTGGTAACTATTGCCGTTGCCAAGCGGAGTTTTATGTCAGCACAAAATAAAATCGTCGGTGATGGTGGATTTTATAATATTTCAGTTTAAACTACCTCTCTGAATATGGCTCATGTGAGCCGAAAGCTTAGAAGAAAACCAATAAATAATTATCCAAATGTTGGAGAATTTTTGTCTTTATTTTCAACTGAAATTAAAGCAAAAATACGACGTTTAGAACGGCTCATGATTAAACATAATAGACATTCATTGTCTCTTATATTTAATAGCATATGTCTAGAAAATTACTTGCTGCCTCGATATACTATATATATATATATATATATATAAAAGGCAAGTTGTTTGTGTGTGTCTGTTTATCTGCCTGTATGTCTGTATTTTTTCAGCCCTTTTATTTTAGTTTTTGCTTCGAGTTTGGCTCTAAGTAGGTATAATTGTAGTTCTTTTATATGATACTATTTACTCAGAGGACTTATTTAGTCTTAAAAATTCAGTTTACGACAAAAAATCTTATTTGATATCGATACCAGGAAATCAAAATTTGACTTACATCCATTCATTTTTCTTTCAGTCTACGGTTTCGCTTTCACTGGAAACAACTATTGCCTTTTAGTCTTTCGTGCCAACGTCCAAAGATCTGAGCTCCAGGACCATGGATTAGTTTTAAAGCTTTTATTACACCCGAGCAACGCCGGGCTATACTGCTAGTCGCCACATAAATGAATGTATGCTGATAGATGACCAAAGAGAATAACAACACTTTTCTCAGTTCTTCTCTCAAACAACACAGCTTTATCACACTTAAGATAGGCAGTTAATATTATGTACAAGGGCAATGCTAAATCTCACGAACCAGGTTTTGTTTTGGGACCTCATCTAAATGGCCTCTGATATAGGGTCTTCTTCTTCTTCTTCTTCTTCTATGTGCCCTGTCCCTTCAGGACGTAGGCGATCATGGATCTCCACGTCTCCCTATCCCTTGTGGCTCTTAGTATGTTTGCTCCTGTTGCTCCTGGCAACCCCCGTTCCGTCATCCACCTGATCAGACCCTGCAAATATGTTATCCGCTGCCTTCCTCTGTCTCTCCTTCCTTCTATCTGTCCAGTCAGTATCAGGTTCTCCAAGCTCTCCTTCCTCATTGCATGTCCCAGGAACTTCAGTTGTCTCTTCCTGATGCTCAGCATCAATTTCCTTTTTGATGCCATTCTTTCTAACACTTCGTCGTTGCTTGTATGCTCAGTCAACGATATCCGTATCATCCTTCTGTAGAACCACATTTCGGCCGCTTCCAGTTTTGTCCTCATTTTCGATGATATTGTCCAGCATTCACAGCCGTATTGAAGAAAAGGAAATTACTGCATTAAAATTTACCACTATTTATTCGGATCTATCGGAGGAAGATCGTAACATTATAATGAATGCCAAAAAATCAGTTCTCATTCATAACAAAGAACAGTGGACAAAAAACAATTCTAATGAAAATTTTGATACAACAATGGGACCTTTAGACACTGCTAGGCTTCCAATATTCTTGGAATATATGTGCTTTATAGTCTTATGGCCCATAATGATAGAAGATATCAGATTATGAATGAATGATGGCTTTATTGTGGTGAAAAACTTCATTTATTTTAAAATTGAAACAATTAGGAAGTTAATGTAGAGAGCATGTGAAAAACTCAATTTAAAAGTGACTATTAATATAAATATAAAAAAGTATATTTTCTCGATGGAACTTTAGATTTAGAGAATAACAGATACCAACTGTATAAAAAAATAAATCTATCATCCATCCATTAATATTATTCTATTTTTCGAGATTATTTACCTCGTCATCAAGCAATGTGAAATCATTGTTGGGAAAAGGTTTTCATTTGAATATAATAAACAATACATTTCTATTTTATGAAAATCAGATGACAGGAAAAATTATGTGTTCAATTTAACTATTCACTTTAAATTTGAAAAATGAAAAAAAAATGCAATAAGAAGGAAGGACTTGTACCTATGTTTTATTGATTATGCGAAGGCATTCGACAAAATACACGACAAAGAATTGTTGGAGATGCTCAGCAGCCTCGACATTTTTGGGAAAGACATCAGAGTAATTAAGAATATTTACTGAAAGCAAGCTTCCTGCATACGGACAGATAACGAGTTCAGCAGATTTACAAAGATCGGAAGAGGCGATATACAAGGATGTGTCTTTTCACCGGATCTGTTCAACTATATGCTAGATCATTGTCGGGAAAAGGTTTTCATTTGAATGTAATAAACAATACATTTGTTATTTATGAAAGTCAGAAGACAAGAAAAATTATGTGTTCATTTTAACTATTCAGAATAGAAATTCACTTTAAATTAAAAAATATATATATTTATATTTTTGAGGCATACTTGATTTCTTCTTACAATCTTAACGGCAAAAGTGTCAGTTGATCAAAACCCTTGTCTAGACTACCTTTCCGTTGATGCATCCATTATTGTCACACGTTCTTTTGAGTTTTCTCAGTATCTCAACATTTTCTAAAACAAAAAAGAAAAAGAAAAGAAAGAAAACATTTTATATTGTTGATCTAACTTAAAGGGACCTTTGAATGTAATTATATTGGCATGGTGAAGGATACGTTCCAGAAGTTGAGTACGAGTATTAAGAGACAAGAAAATTTCGCTATAAACAAAGAAAAAAGTACTGGATTGTTATGTGATGACAGTTCTTCAATATGGCAGTGAATTCTGGACAATATGATCAAAGATTAAGGAAAAACTTGAAGAAATTGAAATGTGGTTCTACGGAAGGATGCTGCGGATATCATGGACCGAGCATGTAAGCAATGATGAAGTGTTGGAAAAAATGGCGACGAAAAGAAAATGAATAGTGAGCATCAAGAAAAGACAAATGAAGTTTCTGTGATATGCAATGAGGATGATGGGCTTGGAGAACCTGATACTAACAGGTCAGATAAAGGGAAAAAGAGACAGAGGAAGGTAGCGGATAACATATTTGAAGGACCTGAGCAGGTGGGTGACAGAACGAGGGTTGCGTGGCGTAACAGGAAAAAGTGTACTAAGAGCCACCGTGGAGAGCAATGATCGCCCACGTTCTGAAAGGATAAATCACATAGAAGAAGAAGATTATATTATTATTATATTCTAATACAATTCTTGATATCATAATATAATTTTTTAAATACCTACTTAATCCGCCTGAATCTATCCTGCAATTATATAAATCCACCATCCGCCCGTGTATTGAGTACTGCTGCCACATCTGGTCGGGTACCCCTTCTATTCTCCTCGGGGTTCTTGAAAAATACAGCCAAGAATCTGTAATGTGATTGATACCAACTTGGCTGACCGCCTGCAGTATCTCTCTCACCGGCGTGACGTGGCTTCCCTGTGCCTCTTCTATAAATACTTTCATGGCTTCTGCTCTGACGACCTTAAATCACTGGTTCCCCTAGATGTGTATTTGCACGAGATACTAGATTGGCTACTAGGTCCCACCCTTTTACAGTAAAACCGATGAAATGTAACCGCAATTTCTACTCCAACAGCTTCTTTCCTCGCACTTCCCGCCTGTGGAATTCCCTACCGCATGCTTGTTTCCCCGATGGCTACAACCTCCAGGAGTTTAAATGTAAGGTCAATAGACACCTCCTAACACACTAACTCACACCCACTCTCTCCAAATCTCTCCCTATGTACATCCTAAGTCGTCTATCACCCTCCTTCTGACATTTCCTATACCCAATCCCTCTATGTAACCCACTGCGCTATAGTGGCAGTGGAATGCCTTGCTTTGGGGTGACACGATTAAAAAAAAAATTATTGAAAATTTAAATATCAATGTAATTTTTTTAATATCCATTTTATTATTATATTTTCATGATATAAAACAAATATATTTTTAAGAAGAATCTCTTTAACCATATTCTAAGGTGAACATTTTTGGAGGATGGTTAGATTTTGTGGGGATATATAAAGAATTTGTTTGGTTTTTTTATATGGTTTGTATATATACTTTTCTAAATCTAAAGTCACATCGAGGAAATCTACATTTTATATTTGTATTAATAGACACTTTTAAATTAAGGTGTTTAGATTCTCTATATATTATCTTTATAATTTTATCTATTTTAAAATTTGTGGCATTCATCACTATCATAAGGTCATCATCCCTGTATAATCCAATATCTTCAGTATTTATATCCTAATAGGCTGTAAGATTGTATAGCACATATAAGCCAAACAAATTTGATAACTCTGCATGTAACCATCCTCCGTCCATTATTAAGCATGTACCCTCATCCATAGAACATAGAAAAATCGCAGAAAATCCGCAAATGAAGAAGTATTTTACAAGCGCAATAATCTTTATAATACTACCTTAAAATTAGTGGATATAAAATTCCAAATATCAAATATGCAAAGGAGCATGTCTACCACCGAAGAAAAAGTAGAAATAGAAAAATTATTTGAGATACTCCTCCTTTCAACCAAATCAGACAAAAAATTATTTGATTTGATTGAGAAATATTTATCGAATCAGTCAGTTAAAGTGCCATACGCGATACACGCTTGGGCGATCATGTCTCTCTCGAGGCATGACTGACTGAGCAGAAGATTATCCCACAATAGGTTGCCATTGCTTTCTGCGGTAGACTGGTTGCCGACCAAGGCTATAGAACCCAATATGTCCTGCTATTTAACCCATAACTGGAAGGAAGAGACGGATAAATACTTTTTCCAAGGGTATTTGCGCGTAAGTGAATACAGTGGATTCAACTGGAATTCGAACTCCGCTCGCCGGTTTCTCGTTCCGAGCCGATATCCACTGTACCACAACGCACACCCATTTATTTATCGAATAATAATCCATTAAACAAGATTTTCAATAAAAATACACTAAAATTAAGTTATAACTGTACAGCTAATCTAAAAAAAAAAAAAAAAAAAATAATAATAATAATAATAATAATCTAAACCTAAATAAAAATTAAAATCATCAAGAAAATTAAATCAATAATTTAGACAATAATATTGTAATTGTAGAAATCCTATAGAAATGTCCATTGGAATAAACATGACAGGTTCTTGGAATCCCAAAAAAAAAAATCTTTAACTATGAATTACAGACATAATAACACAATAACTCTTCTTCTTTTTCTTCTGCATCATCATCATCATCTTCTTCTTCTTCTTCTTCTTCTATGTTCTGTGTCCCTTCATGACGTAAGCGATCAGGACGCTCCACATCTTCCTGTCTTTTTTAGCCCTTACTAAATGTTGTATTATTACTTCCAAATCTTACTCTACCATCTAATTGCTTAAGCCTATCAAGTATATCACACGCTGTTTTTCCCTAATTCTCTTTCTCTCTATCCGCCCTGCGAGTATCAGATTCTCCTGGCCCTCCTTTCTCATTACGTGTCCAAGAAACTTCAGCTGTCTTTTTCTTATTTTAATCATAAGTTTCCGTTTAGTTTCCATTCTCTCCAAAACCCCATCGTTGCTCAATTGCTCGGTTTATAACATTCTCAGCATCCATTTGTAGAGCTACATTTCTGCTAATTCGAGTCTTTCGTTCATTCACCGCAATATAGAAGGACTGATATCAAATAACAGTCCAGTAGTCTGTTCTTTATTTCCCGGGAACGAACCTCAGACTTTAAAAAAATCACCCGGAAAGAAAACATAAAAACAAAGTTTGGTAAGTTGTGATCCCGTTTCCGATTCACATTTCACAAGATCTTTCCCGTAGCGATATCTACATGTTTCGTTGCATTCACTTCCGCAAAAATACTCTTAGGAAAGGTATTAATTCGTTGCTTTTCACTCCAGCTATGGGTTAAAAAGTAGAACACATTAGGTTCTATAGGCATGTTTGGCAACCAATCTACTGCAGAAAGTAATTGCGATTTACTGCGGGAACATTTTCTACCCAGTCAGTCATGTCTCTTTCGAGACATGATCGTCCAAGCGTGTCTCACGTATGGCACATAACTGACTCACTGTAATCATAGTTTTTTTCGTTTGAAGCGTAATATAACTTACAAATTATGAGTGACTATTAATACTAACCAAAGCGCGACCCAGGGATCACGCCGGCGCACCTTTGCTTCCCCCAGAAATGATGGATTTAAAGAAAACATTACCCATAAGAATACACATTTTTAAAAAAAATCTTCCCCGTTAAGTCGATAGTTTGTGACATGATTTTAGCGAGGAAAGAAGGACTAAGAGTTTTTTGTTTTTGTTTTCTTTCTTATGTTCGAAGTTTCGTATTAACAAATTTGGTAATGTTTCCAAGTTTATTTTAAGTCGCATAGCAAATGTGAAAAAATCGCAAATTAAAGACGCATTATCGCTGGAAGGAATCAAATTAAACATCGCTGGTCGGGATTCATTATAGAAGGCTTTTAAAACATTAAAGTTCGTTCTTGGACATTGCGTCGCGAGACATATTTCACAGGGTGGATTTGCCAGTTACACAACACACCAGAACAGCCATATAGAAGAGACAGGAAATACACAGACGCGCGCACAGCCGCACACACATAAAAACGGAAACAGATACAAAGCACAAGATGCAGACGTTTTAAAAAATAAAGATATTATATTATCTAGAATAAATTTTATATTGAGTACAATTGTTATGTGATATCTATACTTCTTTATGGGATCTATATCTATACTTCTTTATGGGATCTATATCTATACTTCTTTATGGGATCTATATCTATACTTCTTTATGGAATCTATATCTATACTTCTTTATGGAATCTATATCTATACTTCTTTATGGGATCTATATCTATACTTCTTTATGGAATCAAATGTCAAACAATCTCAACAAGTGTGAAGGAGTGGTTTGAGTTTGAGCTTTGTTTAATGGCATATCAACACCCCTGTGGGTTATTTAATGCCAAACAGGTGGGAGTTTTAAGGTATTTTTTTAATGTTCGGTTATAGTAAAAAGGTTGATTTAGTAAGATTTTAATGACTTTTTTTTGTTTTTATTCTTTTTTATTTTAGAAAATTGAAAATGTCTTCTAGTCTTGAATTCAAAAATGTTTTGTTGCGAATATATCCTTTTCTTCAAAAATGTTTAATGGTAATATTTTTTTCTTCAAAAATGTATTGTTGGTAATATTTTTCCTAGAAAAATGTATATTTTTCTATTAAAGTCTAGTTTTATGTATATATTTCTCTGAAAGTGTATTTTTATACTTTCATAGAGTTTTGACCTCAGTTTTGAGGTTAACTCTTTGCCTATAGCTTGGACCCTAACAGACATGATCGCCCAAGCGTGTATCACGTATTGCACTTAACTGTTTCATATGCATATTTCGCTTTCAAAAAATATAATTAATACGTCTCTTGCTCCTATATGTTTTTCTTTTCTTTTTCTTCTTTGTGTTTTATTTATTCAGACGTTGGCGATCAGATTCTCCACAATTTCCTCTCCTTTGCAGCTCTTAGTAAATATTCACAGTTCATTACTTCTTCTAATACCCGTTTTGCCAATCATTTACAAAAGCACATTAGGTATATCAACTGCTTATTTCCTTTGTCCTTTCTTTCACTCTCTCCTGTGAGTGTCAAATTTTCCAAGCCCTCTTTTCGTATTATCTACGCTGTAAATTTCAACTGCCACTTTCTGATTATGTATTTTTATTGCTTCTATTTTCTCTAAAACTTCACCGTTTCTCACATGATCGGTTCATACTATTCTCAGTATCCTTCTGTAGAACCACATTTCTGTTGTTTAGTGGACAATCGTATTTGAAATTGTTTTGGCCTCTCAGGATCAGGAAGAAAGACACGAAAGCAAGAAAGTAAGCTGAGCCAATGTACTGGAATAAGAAAACATATTTAAAAAATAAGAGTGTTATTAATCAGCAGATAAAATGTCTATCCGAACATTCAAGTTACACTGCGTCTCGACTGCCTCCCAGGAAGTCTCGCAGGTTATTTATGGAAGAGGAAGAGTTCATTCCAATGTAGATAGGGCACTATAACAGAAATAGACACCTAGTTTTTTTTTAATAGTCTGTATCATGTCTATCGGTCTACGTATTCGAAAAATCTCAATGAAGAAAAGGTGTTCTCCTGTAGAGATTGAACCTACGCCTCACTTGTTAGGAAAAACCACTCTTTTATCTGGTTCGTTTTAAAGATGCTATTTTTACTTTTACTGGTAGCACACTTCCGCATATAGTTTTCTTGAAAGATCTACTCAACATAGTATCCGAAACATATACTGAATTCATATAAAAAAATCAATCATTAACCATCCCCCTTTGCACTGAATACTGTTGTCAAATCTTTTCGGACGCCTCTGCTGTTCATCTCAGGGTTCTCAACAGGCTCTAAAAAAGAATTTCTAATGTAATAGATTCTGACCTGACAGTTCTATTCCAGTCATATTCTCGCCGACGGGATGTGGCTTCCCTCTGTCTCTTCTACAAATATTTTTTATGGATTCTGCTCCGACAAGCTTAGGTCATTGGTGTCCATTCCACAAGAATTTACACGAGAAAGCAGACTGGCATCAAAATTCCACTCTTTCACAGTTGAATCAACAATGCAGCTACCACTTCTGCTCTATCAGCTTCTTTCCTCGCACTTCTCGCCTACTTCCGTAAACTTGCTTTCTTGATGGCGACAATCAAAAGAATTCAAATACAATGTCAATTGCCATCTCTTACGCATTTGACTCCAGTCCTTCTCTCGTCTTTTCCCCATCACCTCTTGTATCTTGTTCTTTTCGTTTGTCACACTATTCTCGCAACGGTCTTCACGCCGGTATTCCTATCCTTCTCTTGTCCTTTCTCTGACACCCACTGTAACCGGTTTGCGTTTCTCTTCGCTCTCCTCCCGTTTAAACTTTCACTCTTCTCTTATGTAGCTTCCTGCGCACTAGTGACAGTGATGTAGTAAAATCTTTCTTGTCTGTCGTTTTCAATAAAGCACGCTTAAATGATAGGTTTCTGCCAACATATATATATATATATATATATATATATATATTACTATACGTACCAACAATACAGTAGCACTAATAAAGACCAAAGTCAGAAACTACTAACGCTAACAAATCAGTAACGTAAATCGTCAACAACCCAAAGAGGACTACCAAGTGGGTTAAAGGAGGAAGAAAAAAAAAGAAACAAACAAAGTCCAATACCAGTGAGTCAAGAGCTTGTTTGAAAGAAAAAAACCCAAGACGAAAACCTTAACAGTAAAGAGCTCAATACGAAAGTACGAAAGTAGAGCAAAAATACAATAAACTAAATTTAAAAGTGAGCCAAGGAGTACTATTTATTTTGCTTTTCTGTCTAATCTGTTAGCCAAGTCCTGACAATCCGTAGAGTGAAACCGCGGTCGACGTTTGGCTCACTTTTAGATTTAGTCTATTGTATATATATATATATATATATATATATATATATATATATATATATATATATATATAATATATATAATATATATAAGTATATATAAGTATATATATATATATATATAAGTATATATATATATATATATAAGTATATATATATAATATAAGTATATATATATATATAAGTATATATAAGTATACATATATATATATGCTTATTTATAAATGAAACTTTGTCTGTCTGTGTGTGTCTGTGTGTCTGTGTGTGTGTGTGTGTCCGTTACCTATAGACTCTGAAACAGCTGAACCGATTTTCTTGGAAATTTACGCAGTTATAGTTGTACTATAAGCGTCTGCGAGTGTTCTTAGCTAGGTTTTGTGTCGAAGTACCCCCGATCAATAGCGAAAATCGATAATCGAAATAATCGGGTTATAGAAGGATTGGTCCGATTTTAATCAAATTTGATACACTCATAGACAAAGACATAAGAAACGATATTCAGAAGTTTCAAGGTTGCAGTTCTTACAATAGTGCAGAAAATCGAAAAGGCAAGATGCTTGTGTGTGTGTCTGTTTATCTGTCTGTATGTCCCTTATACAAATCCACAATTTTTATCCGATTCTCACCAAATTTCACACATATATTCTTTAGGCTGAGTCGAAGCTCCGGGACCATGGATTAGTTTTAAAGCTTTCATTACACTCGAGCAACGCCGGGCTATACTGCTAGTATATATATATGTATAAATGAAGAGAACTAACAAGCTTAGAATCCCGGATCCATTGGCATTTTATTTCCTTTTAAAAATTTGCTGAATACAACGTAGAGTGTAATATAATTAAATTTGCTTTTCTATTTAAAATTAATTTACATTGCGATACGAAAATTTCTCTGTTTCGAGATTTAAAATGTTTATCTCGTCATCAGGCAATGTTAGTTATCTTTGGTGAAAATGATTTACATTTGAAAATAGAAAACAACAGAGTTGCTTATTAAAGAGTTAATGTGATGATAGTAGAAAGAAAGAAAGAAAATTTAAATCTTATTCGCGTGTTTAATTGAACTAATCAGAATGAAATTTAAAATATATGATAAATGTTAGAGGATATGGGATATTCATACATGTCTAAACAAAACTGTCATATTCACGGCTACACCGTTTACTTTCGGCAAGAAGTAAACATTTTAATTAAGAAGAACTATTCTAAGAGTTATATGTTGCCCTGCTCTTTGTTTTCTTAAACCGCTATGATGTTCTCCCTTTTCAAGGCTGTTTGTCAAACAAATATGTTTATTGCATTATTCTTACGATAAAGGAATAGGTCTATTTTATTAAGGCTTACGGCCATATCTCGCTGAATACACCGGTTCTCGCTCAATCACCGAAGTTAAGCAACGTTGAGCCTGGTCAGTACTTCGATGGGTGGCCGCCTAGGAATAACAGGTACTGTAAGCGTTTAGTGATGTGTGTTGGGTGCAGTGGATATCGGCCCGGAAAGAGAAATCGGTGAGCCGAGTTCGAATTCCAGTTGAATACCCTGCATTCATTTAAGCACTGGTACCCTTGGGAAAGGTATTAATCCATCCCTTCCCTCCAGTTATGGGTAGGATTTGGAGACCTTGCCCTTAAAAACAAATCCCAATGAATCTTGATACTCGAAAAGAAAAAGTATTACTAGACACAAAACTTATAAAAATAAACAACAATAAATTGTAGAAAGAAAAAAGATATTACCAGCAATAAATAAATAAAAATTTAGTTGGCAATAAATGACCCGCCGAGGTGTTGATATGCCACAAAAACAAACCAGCCAACTATTTTATTATTCTAACGGTTATGTTTGAAATTATTTTAGAGGCTATTCTGTTAACATAATTGCGTATCTGAATTCAGTTTTGGGGCTCTTTTATAGTTTTGTTTGCTAACATATTTTTTTATCCAATATAATTATTCGAGGTCTAGTTCACTTTCGGAAAATTTATTAACCGCCACGTTGCGTTCCCGTTAATTTTGTCCACAGTCTGATCCCAGCGTTCTTTCAAATGCGATAAAAGCAAATCGCAGCGTGAAAAAAATCTGTCTTGATAATGTTGATTTTCTATTGTCACCTTAGACGTGGCACAAGGCCAGAAGTTTGCTGCACCGAGTGAAGATAGAAATCATTATCCAATCGTAATTGAACAAGGAAGACAAACTTGCTAGAAATTATATTCTAAGCAACGCTTAGATAGTGGCACAAGGCCGAAAGTTTGGAGCACCCAGTGAGGAACGCATTTACTACTCAGTTGTTAATAATCTAGAGAAACATGCTTGTTAACCATTGCACCGAAATGACTAATAGATATTTTTAGAATAAATCGATTTAAAAACAAGCCTAAAATTAACAACTTCAAGGTGTCAAAAATTATTCAAGATGTCAAAAATAATTAAGCTTGGGAGTTTTCTTCCTTTAAAATAACTGCACAGATTTGCAGTTTAGTCGTGATTTTTTTTTCATGGGGTTTTTAGAAAGTTCCATTTTGTTCCAATCAAGTCTGGAAAACTCGAAAATTTAATTCAGTTTTAAATAAAACAAAATGCATATATTTTCACGTTTAATATTTATGAATTAATTCCCGTGCTTTAATAACAACCTGCAGTTTCCATTAAAAACATGAAAATTATTCATTATTTGATTCTTGGAAGAATCCATATGCCAAAACCATGCACAGATTGTCTCAAAAAGTGTAGACACCTCCAACTGTAACTCTAACGCTGCAACAATTTCTCATGAAAAGAATTAAATTAAGTTTTTAGAGATAAGACATATTATTTTTAGCAAGAAGGATCACCACCACACGACCATCGTAATATACAATC
This sequence comes from Ascarosepion bandense, assembly GCA_037127315.1. Classification (NCBI taxonomy): domain Eukaryota; kingdom Metazoa; phylum Mollusca; class Cephalopoda; order Sepiida; family Sepiidae; genus Ascarosepion; species Ascarosepion bandense. The sequence continues at coordinate 3,604,547 of JBBBDQ010001830.1, forward strand.
GTACCTAAATTAAACAGTTTTATAGAAAGACGAGATTCTGTAGAATATCGGTCAGCATTACTGTTATGTCGCCAAGTATAAATGAATAACTCAACAACAGAATCAGAATATCAGTTGTATTCCGCGGAAAGATGGTTTAAGTACAGAAGTGATTAGTAATATTTACAATAGAAAAGATACAAGAGTCCAATCCGTCGTAAAACGTGTGTATACGTGATTACTTCCGATACGCCACCGGAAGTGTGACTAACTCTTCACTGACTCGCACTGACTCTTCAGTAACTCATTAGAGACTCTCAAGTGACTCTCTACGACTCATTATTTAGTCGTCCCTCCCAGTAAGGGCAACATATGACACATGGTCAGTTTATATCTGGGATTTGCGGGCTATATAGCCGGGCCAAAAAATGTCTGTCTATTTTTACCCAGTCGTGCCTCTACCCTTCGGCGCAACCACGACTGGGTTATTGCTCTCTGCTCGGAAGCAGAGAGCGCCCTCCACTCGAAGGCAGAGGGCTGACAGTGTCGTAGAGTCGTCAGTCTACTGACTCTCTACGACTGTATTTACTAGCCTTCCCACGCAAGGCTGGATGTGACACATGGTCATTTTATTGTGGGTATTCCCGGCCAATATAGCCGGGCCAAAAAATATCTGTCTATTTTTCCCCAGTCGTGGTTCTACCCTTCGGCGGAACCATGACTGGGTTACTGCTCTCTGCTCGGAAGCAGAGAGCGCCCCCCGCCAGAAGGCAGAGAGCTGACAGTGTCGTAGAGTCGTCAGTCTAGTGACTGTCTACGACTCCCTTGTAGAGAATCCACCATTGCTATATATAGCAATGGGAACTGCCCATTTGTAGTCAAATAGGAGCGGCGCCCTAACAATTACTCAACCCTTTATTTTTTTGTTTTTGTTTTTATTTATTTATTTTTTTGTGGAGATACTTAAAAGATAAAATCTGCACAAAATAGCCCATAAAAATTGCTGAAAGGAAAGTTTCCACAGAGCAAGAATGTAATCAAATATGTAACGAAAAATTGATTTCTTAACATGACTCCATTGCGTAAGGTTGTCAGCAATGTCCGGATCCTAACTAACATGAATTTGAAAATATGCAATGACAAAAACTTAAGAGCGTGTATTTATAATAAATAATGTCTTCATATACTTTATTGAAATTAAACATCGTTGGTTCAAGTGGCTTGAATTCTTCTTCGTAATGTACCATGCCTCTTCGGAACGTAGGCGATCAGAGACTTCCACTTGGCCCTGTCTCTTGTCGCTCTCAGTACGTTTCCTTTTCGTATCTCTCTTAAACTTCGCCCAGCCAGCCATTTTTCTTTTTCATGATCCGTTCCTTTCCGGACGTAGGCGATCAGAGACTTCCATTTGGCCCTGTGTCTTGTTGCTCTCAATATTTTTCCTTTTGGTATCTCTCCCAAACTCCGCTCCGCCATCCATTTGTAAAGCCTATCAAATATGCGTTTTCCTTGTCGCTCTTCCATTCTATTAGTCCTGTAAGAATTAGATTCTCTAGACCCTTCTTTCTCATTACGTTAACCATTATCGGGGATTCAGATAGAGCGTTGATAATCTTCGGACATAATGCTTAAATTATTTCTCGTTAAAGTTTCAAAATGTGTATAGATCGATAGAAATTATATATATATATATATATATATATATATATATAAAAGGCAATCTGTGAGTTTTACGTCACAGAAATCAAATAACACGTGTCAAACGCAACTAAAATATTTTTTTTATTAAAAGAAAAAAGCCTTTATATCTAATGTTTATTCCGGCGTTTTAAAAATCCATTTGATCAACAAAAAAATGTGAATATTTTTTCCCGTAATTTTGAAACAGAAGAAATATTTTTTAAAAAAAAGTGTTTTTTTTCAAACAAAAACAAAATATGTAAAATAAAAAGTGGCATCTTCTCCTACTACTAAATGATTCTAATATATATATATATATATATATATATATATATATATATATATATATATACATATATAAACTTATTTATAAATGGAACTTTGTCTATGTGTGTGTGTGTGTGTGTGTGTATCCGTTACCTATAGACACCGAAACGGCTGAACCGATTTCTTTGAAAATTTACACAGTTGTACTATAAACGTCTGCGAGTGTTCTTATCTAGGTTTTGTGTTGCGGTATCCCCGATAAATATCAAAAATCGATAATCGAAAAAATCCGGTTATAGAAGAAGTGGTCTCATTTTAATCAAATTTGATAAACTCATAGACAAAGACAGAAGTTTCAAGGTTGCAGTTTTACAATAGTGCAGAAAATCGATAATATATATATATATATATGGCAAGATACCGGGTTTGATCAAAATCAGTTTTTCAGCCCTTTTATTTTAGTTTTTGCTTCGGGTTTGGCTGAAAGTAGGTATAATTGTAGTTTTTAGTCTCAGCCATGATACCATTTACAAAGAGAATTTATTTAGCCTTCAAAATTCAGTTTCCGACGAAAAAAAGTATTTGATATCGAAACCAGGAAATGAAAATTTGACTTACATCCATTCATTTTTCTTTCAGTGTATGGTTTCGCTTTAACTGGAAACAACTATTGCTTTTTAGTCTTTCGTGTCAACGTCCAAGTAGTCTGAGCTCCAGGACCATGGATTAGTTTTAAGGCTTTTATTACACCCGAGCAATGCCGGGCTATACTGCTAGTATAGTAAATGTGAATAATAATAATATATGTAAATGTTGTGTTGCGTGCGTGCGTGCTTGCGTGCGTGCTTGCGTGCGTGCTTGCGTGCGTGCGAAAATAATCAGTGTAAAAACTATGTATAGTCAGTGTCCTTGGGGTAGAATTAGAATACGAGACAAACCTACGTGACGTTTTGAATAGAAGTTACGATAATGTATGGAAAATTATAATGAAAGTAAATGTGAATAATAATAATAATAATAATAATAATAATAATAATAATAATAATAATGGTTACGTGCCTCTGGATTAAAGTCTGTAACTGAAGGCTTTATTCTTGCAACACAAGACCAAAGTCTTTTCACTGGAAACTTTCAGGCAAATATTATGCATAATAATATGGATCCAAAATGCAGGTTTTGTGATAAACACCAAGAAACAATAGACCACCTAATCTCAGGCTGTTCTGCGCTTGCCCCAAATGTCTATAAACATCGCCACGATAGAGTGCGGCAATATTTACATTGGACAATGCGCGAACACTATGGAAAATCTGTAAACAAAACACTGGTATGAACATCAACCAGCACCGGTTACAGAAATAAAAGATGTCACCATTCTATGGGATTACACCATCTACACAGACAGGAAAATTGAAGCAAGTAGGTCAGAAAAACCAGAAAGAGAAAACTTGTCTATTAATTGTTATGGCATAATTGTTATGGCTTGTCCAGCGGATTGTACCATAGCAACGAAGGAATTTGAAAAACTGTCAAAATATAAAAAGCTGGAAATTAAAATAGAAAAAATGTGGAAATTGAAAACAAGAATTGTGCCAGTGATAGTGGGTGCACTTGGAATGATAAAAAATGGAACAAAACAACACATTGAAAGAATCTCTGGAAACCCCCGCTTAAGAGATATACAAAATATTGTCTTATTAAGTACAGCCCACAGACTAAGGAAAACTTTATCTATGTAGCGCTAGGGATGATAGAGAAGATAGAAAAAAACATGAAATGGGGCCATAACAACACGCCACGACCTGCCCTAGGTCTTCCTGCAGACTTGGTTGGTAGTGCGACCATAGCAGAAATCGAAATATGATGAAAAATGACATAATAATAAAAGTAATAATTGGCAACGTTTCATCAAATATCCTTTACTTTCGATCTTGCACTGTCTCTTCACTAATGTATATTGCCAGCCTGAGAAAAAGTTTGTTATAAAAAGCAAGTAAAAATTAAGATGAAAATAAACGCTAGTCCTAATTAATAATAACAGTCTTCAATGCTTCATTCAATTGCCTTTATTTTTGACCATGTGCTGCCTCCTCACTGCCGTAGATTGATGACCTGAACAAAAAGTTACAATAAAAACAAGCAAAAAAAAAAAGAAAAGAAAATGCTACCCAAAATTGATAATAGTGATCGTCAGTGCTTCAAATGATAAAAATGAATAACGGTATCAGCGAATATTTCCGATTCTGACCTGTTTACTCATTGCCATAGATTGACTTTCTGAAGAAAATCTTAAGAACATGCGTATATAAATACTATCTTCATGTGTATTATTTAAATTGGTTATCATTGGTTCTAATTGCTTGAATTATTCTTGAAACAGTTCCAAAATGCGTATAAATTTTTTGAGACACCCTCTTCTGTTTGGATGAGCGTTGTGGTGCAGTGGTTATCGGGTCGGAACGAGAACTCAGGAAGCCGAGTTCAAATTCCAGTTAAATTCCTTTCATTCACTTACGAACAAATAATCTTGAGAAAGGTATTAACCCGTCTCTTTCCTTCCAGTTATGGCTTAAATAACAGGACAGATTGGGTTCTATAGCCTTGGCTGGCAACCAGTCTACCGCAGAAATTAATGGCAACCAACTGTGGGATAACCTTCCGCCCAATCAGTCATATCTCTTTCGAGACATTATCTCCCAAGCGTGTATCACATATGACACTTACCTGACTGACTCTACTGTTTAATATTTGCAGTATTTATTTATTTATAGGGGAAGAATGTTCAGTATTGGAGATAGAGGCCATATAGACTGTGTTGATATAGGAAGCAAAATGCTGTTGAATTTGAAAGATGTATCTAAGAGAGTTTCATTCAGATCCACACATGCGGCTTCAAATCTCATGAATTAGAGATAAGTTTGAAGTTGATTGTACTGTACACGATGTGCAGAAAGAAATGTTTCGGAAGATTACGGATATCAACCACGCCCTGTGAAGTAAGAAAGGGCGATGGACGGCGATGTTAATGGTTGCTTGTGACTGAATTGCGTCGCGTTGTCTGTAGTGTCTAGATCCTAACGGACATCAAGTTGAAAACATGCGATAGAGAAATTTTAACAGCATAGAGTTATAATAAATACTGTCTTCCTATTCATCATTTAAATTAGATGTCTTTGGTTTTAGCTGTTTTAGTTATTTCTCATGAAAGCTTCAATATATATATATATATATATATATATATATATATATATATCACCTGTTCTTCAAGTGATATGTTTAGAAAATTAGGGAGCAGTAGTTGGAGAAAATGATTTAGGTGTGTCAATATTGTTCAATCAAAAACGAGAATTATGTAACGATGGAGTTTTAATATTTGGGTTATGAAAGGGGGCAGGATGGCTTAGATCTAGACATGACATGTTTTAATTTTGTCTGGATATGATATATAGTGGGACCTTAGATTTTTGAAATGGGTAGACAATAAGTTTTACGGGAGATAGGATTTTAGTCTGGATTTTTTAAAAATTAAACAAGAGATTTTTTACTACTATTTCATGAGTAAAGGGGCTACAATGTTTAGGTCTAAATTAGGATTAAATAATTTTGGTGGACTTAAGTAGTTTGTATTAAAATGCTGTTGAAGTTTAAAGATGTATCTAAGAAAGTTTCATTCAGATTCACCCATGCGGTTTCAAATCTCATGAATTAGAGATAAGTTTGACGCTGATGGTACTGTACACGATGTGAAGAAAGAAACATTTCGGAAGATTGCGGATATCAACTTCGACCTGTGAAGTAAGAAAGGGTGGTTTAAAGTTTTTTACAGAAATTAATGTAGCCAATTGAAATGTTGATTGCTGCTTGTGATTGAATTGTGTCGCGTTGTCAAAAATATCTGAATCCTAACGGATTTGAAAACATGAGATAAAAAAATTTCAATAGCATGCATTTATTGTCTTCATATGCATTATTGAAACTAGATATCGTTGGTTCTTGTTATATATATATATATATATATATATATATATCCAGATGAAGGGAGTAACAGGTTTAGTATTCCGGGTTCTCCGGAATTTTATTTCCTTTTAAAAATTGCTCAACGTAGAATGTAATATAATTATTAACTTGCTTTTTTATTTAAAATTAATTTACATTCAGTCAGTCAGTTAGTTAAGTGCCATACGTGATACACGCTTGGGCGATCATATCACGAAAGACATATGTAGGTCTCCATATATCATTTCTAAAGTTGGGTGGTTTCGCCATGAATGATCAAGTACTCTTCTGAGAAGACGAGTATAACATCTATCTAAACGGTGCATCAATTTGTTCATCAGTAGTTGAGGTTTTTGGACCACCTAATCGAGGATTCTTTTTCTGTGCTGTCCTTGTCCAGATTTAATTCCGAATCTCACTTCTTCACAGTTGTATAGAAAGTATACGGAATACTCTTCAAGTGTCTGTCAGTCAGATAAGTGCTATACGTGATACACGCTTGGGCGATCATGTCTCGAAAGAGACATGACTGACTGGGCAGAAGATTATCCCGCAGTAGGTTGCCATTGCTTTCTGCGGTAGACTGGTTGCCGACCAAGGCTATAGAACACAATCTGTCCTGCTATTTAAGGCATAACTGGAAGGAAGAGACGGATTAATACCTTTCCCAGGGGTATTTGCGCGTAAGTTAATATAATGGATTCAACTGGAATTCGAACTCGGCTCCCCGGTTTCTCGTTCTGCGCCGATATCCACTGCACCACAATGCACATTTACCTTACGATACTTAAATTTCTGTTTCGAGATTTAAAGTCTTTATCTCGTCATCAAGCAATGTTAGGTAACTTTGGTGAAAATGATTTACATCTGAAAGTAGAAAACAACGCGTTTGCTTATCAAACAGTTAACATGGAGATGATTGAGAGAAAGAAAACAATTTAGATCTTATTGGTGTGTTTAATTTAAATAATTAGAATGAAGTTCGACTTTGAAAATTTAAAATATAGGTTAGTTGTTAGAGGATGCGGGATATTCGCGCATGTCTAAACACAATTGAGAAAACTTCAAAATGTGTATGCTGTAGGATTATGTGATTGATAGCGACTAGGCAGCTCGTCTGCAGTCGTTCTCTCACCGGTTTGACGTTCCTCTTCTATAAATACTTTCACGGCTTCTGCTCCCGTAAACTTTGATCACTGGTGCCCCCTAGGTATGAATTTACACGAGCTACTACATTAGCATCTAAGTCCCACCCTTTTGCAGTGAAACCGATAAAATGTAACCGCAATTTCTACTCTAAAAGCTTTTTTCACGCACTTCTCACCTGTAGAATTCTCTTCCATATATTTGCTTCTCCGACAGCTACAATCTCCAGGAATTTAAATGTAAAATCAATAGACATCTCCTATCTCACTAACTCACATCCATTCTCACAAGCTCTATTTTCATCTACTCCACCCCCTCATCCTTCTATTACCCTCCTCCTGACATTTCCTATAACTAACCCCTGTTTCTCATCACTTTCCCCTATGTAACCCCCTGCGCCACAGTGACAGTAGAATGCCTTCTTTGGGGTGAGTTGATTATAAAAAATAAAACTGAGGTATTTCTTCGTTGACAGTGTTGATGTTTGCCAAGTTTGGGTTTAAACTTATTAAAACTTAACGAGGGAAAGAATCTGGCTGGGTGGCTCTTCAACCGAGAGGAAATATTAAAAAGTGACAACGCTAAGACATCAACGTTTTAATAAAGTATGGTTTCGTTTTATCGCACAATAAAAAATGCAATTTTTCTGAGTCCTATGTCTGAGAAAATTAATTGCCTAACGAATAACTTTTTATTTTTTGTATTACCAACAAAATGTTCTTATTTCGTATTTTTTGTTTATTGTTTTTTTCATTTTTCGTATATTTCAAAATTTGTCTTTCATTATATTTTCGTTGCTCTCTCTATCTCTCTCTCTCTCTCTTTCTCGCTTTCTCTCTCTGTCTCTCTATCTTTTTTTTTTGCAGAAGTATTTATAAATGACACGAATTTCTTTTTTCAGGTTGCTTCTTTCTTTTCTCAATGTTTATATTGTTGCAAGGATGTGCGTTGTGGTGCAATAGATATAAACACGGAACGACAAATCTTGGAGCCGAGTTCGAATTCTAGTTGAATTCCTTGCATTCATTTACGCGCAAATATCCTTGGAAAAGGTATTAATCCGTCTCTTTCCTCCAATTATATTTTAAATAATAGGACAGATTGGTTTCTATAGCCTTGGCGTAGCCTTAGCTGGCAACCAATCTATCGCAGAAGACAATAGGAACCTACAGCAGGATAATATTCGGCCCAGTCAGTCATGTCTCTTTCGAGACATGACCGCCCAAGCGTGTATCATGTATGGCACTTAACTGACTGACTGAATATAATCATTGAAATAATGATTAAGGCTTCTACTGGTCATAAAGTAGGGGATCGGTTTTCTATTGTTATGAAGTAATAAACTGATCCCCCAGTAATTACTACTTAATAATATAATACATCTCTTTTTTCTCTAGCCATGAGTCAAATAACAGAACAGTTTGGGTTCTATAGCCTTGGCTGGCAACCAATCTATCGCAGAAGATAATAGGAACCTACAGCGGGATAATATTCTGCCCAGTCAGTCATGTCTCTTTCGACACATGATCGACCAAACAGTGTATCACGTAGATCACTTAACTTGAAATCATGAATAAGACTCTCACAGGTCATAAATGGGGGATCGGTTATTTATTGCTATGAAGTAATAAAATGATCCCCACTAATTACTACGTAATAATATAATACATCTTTTCTCCCTCTAGCTATGAGTCAAATAATAGAAGAGATTGGGTTCTATAGCCTTGGCTGGCAGCCAGTCTACCGCAGAAACAATGGCAACCTACTGTGGGATAATTTTATTGCCCATTCAGTCATGTCTCTTTCGATACATGATCGATCAAAGCGTGTATCACGTATGTCTTTATTTCTCCTTTAATGCTCTCTCTTTGTTATAAGTCAACTCTCTATTTCAGTGTATCTGTCTGCCCGTGTACGTGTGTGTGTATGTGCATGTGTGCGTGTTTATTCATGTTTAAAATAAATTCCGTTCTTTCGTTTGTCTAGTCTCTCTCTGTAGGTCCTGGGCATGACAGTAAACTGCATCCGGCAGCATTGCCTCTGATTGAGAGGTTGTGAGGAGCATGTAACGACCTCTTAATTGCTGTTGTTCCCAGGTCCATCCTGACCTGTGGTGGTAGCACCTGTTTGGGTCCCATCTATCGTTAAACCCCAAAGTGGGGTCAAAACACTATTAAAGTATACACTTTTATAAAAATATATATAAAAATAGACGTTTATAGAAAAATATATATTTTTAAGGAAAGATTTTACCAACACATCATTTTTGAAGAAAAATTATTACCATAACATATTTATGAATGAAAAAGTTATCATCAGCAAAATATTTTTTAATACAAAACCAAAAGACATTTTCAGTTTTCTAAAATAAAAAAAGAATATAAACAAATAATTTTCATTAAAATCTGACTAAATCAACCTTCTCACTATAATCGAACATTATCTTAAAACTCTACCTTTTCGGCATTAAATGACCCACAGAGGTTGATATGCCGTCAAACAAAACTCAAACTCAAACTCTCTCTGTAAAAAAAAACATCTTCAGATTTCAGTTGTCTTTTCGTTCTATCTTTCATAGGTACATTCTCTCGCTGATTTTCTATTCACTCTCTCAGTATTAGAGGACAGTTTCTTACTCTCCCCCTCTCTATGTCTTCCCCCTCTCTCTCTCTCTCTCTCACTCCCCCTACTCTGTGCGTGTGTGAGTGTGTGTGTTAAATGCAAACTACGTTTCTTTCTCTTTTCTCGCCATCATCTCTCTTTGGGAATTGCACAGACCTTCTGACTATTGTTCAATCTTTCTATCTTTCAGAGAACAATTCTCTCCCTGACCGATTTTGGATGGCAATTATCTCCCTATCTCTTTCTCCCTCATCCTGTCTTTTAAATAACAAATCACTTTTTTTTTCTGGCTCGTTACACTCTTTGAGGAGCACACACTCTCTCAGATTTTTTTTTCCAGATATTTATTCGTTTTCGGTATTTATTTTTTTATTATTCGCTCTCTCCATGTTTAGAAGCCAATTATCTCTCTAACTCTATGTATTTCTCGTAGCGTTTAAATAACAGTTCAATTTCTTTCTCTATTTTTTGATCAGTCTCACTCTTTGAGTAACACACACACACACACGTGCGCACGCTAACTTTTAGCTGTCTACTATCTCTATCTTTTAGATATCTATTCTCTCTCTTTTCTTTCTCAATATTCAATGAACATTTTTTCTCACACTTTAAGACATTTCAATATTCTTCCGCCATCTTTAAATTTTTATAATAGTAATTATTTTGTTTGTTGAAGACTATGTTTATTAACAAGAGAGACTTACGCGATTTCATCTAATGATGTCCAATATTTGAGGTAGGACATTTTCGGATAATACGCTCTAGATGTTGTTTCACAGATCTGAATGCAATGGACGAACACATACCTGAAAGGAGAAACCATCTACGCTGAAAACAATAGAGCACAATTCGATTCCCAGCTTACCTTTTCGCGACGCCACATGAACTGTGCACAATTATCTTATGGCGTAAGGGAAATTTGGCTAGAGGCAGAATAAAATAACTTTAGAAATACGTGAAGAAACGTGGACATGTCGTCTTGTCAAACAGAACTTTGTGCTTCAGTTGCTGACATTTGAATTTCCTTTCGGAATTCTCGTCATTCTTTTTATATGCACTAGGGTCTCGTTTAAAGAATGCGCCCAACTCGGCTACCACGTATCATCCGGTTTAGATAACTCTAAGGTTACGCGTAGGCCAAAACAACGCTTCAAAAATCAATTGAAGACCTTTCTGACACAGGCCAACATCGAACCTGAGATCTGGGTAAATGTTGCTGCAAATCGGCCTTCTTGGTGTAGGACTCGGAAGGAAATGTGTATACAAGAGAAACACAAGGAAATAATAATGATAATATCCTGATGCTCGACCACGGCCCCACTATAAAAACCAAAATCATGGTCTTCCTTACAGTCGTCCTCTCCATCCTTGTATACTCTTAGCAGACATAGACTCGTCGGGATATCCAAAAATATTGAGCCGTTCCAACAAACAAAGCTCCGAAATATCCTTTGAATAAGTTGAAAGGAGTGGATCACCAACAACGATGTCCTTTTTATCGTACATATATATCTCTCTCTCTCCGGTTTTAGTTTAATATTCTCCACCATCCCTTCTGCTAGGTTAATCACGGGTTCAGAATGTGTCTCACTCGACGCTCACGTATCATCCTGTTTAGAGAATTTGGCCAGTAGCAATAGTCTACACGAAGGCCAACAAAGCCTATTCAGGATCAGTTGAAGGAATCCCTGAGGCAGACCAACATCATCCCTGTAACCTGGGAAACGATATTTATCTGCCTCTACACCTAGGCGGAATGTGGCCCAAGGCCTTTTTAACGTGGGGAATTCGAGCCATATAGCACGGCCAAAAATTATTTCTCTAATTTTCCCCAGACGAGACTCTAGCCTTTGGTGGAGTCTCGACTGGGTTATTACTCTCCGCTCGAAGGCAGAGAGTCCGACAAAGCATGTGTTCGTGCTGATGTACAAATACAAAACCTGGAAAACTGTTACGTCAAGTCGGCCTTCCTGGTGTAGGTTCATGATCGGATGCTGTTCACCACCCAAACTTATCTTTGACTCCTGCTCACGACTCTTCAAGAATAGGCTTGGCCTTCGAAGCCATCTCCGCCAACGTTACCAGAGGGTAAAAAGGCAATAATGAGAGAAAATGACAATTAGAGATCGGGGCTTCGAAAATCAAGTCAGTAAAAAACTTAAATACCTGGGAAGTGTTCCAACAGAGAACAGAAAAAGCAGCATTGAGATCCGAATGCGTATTAGGATGGCACAAAAATGCATTTCAAAAGCTAATTAGAGTATCGAGAGATAGAAACCTTTTGCTGGAAACAAATAAAAGACTACTGGAAAAGACTACTGGAATGCTATATAATATATGTCTTCCTATATGGCAGCGAATGCTAGACAATCTCACCAAAGATGAAGGACGGATCCGAAGCCACAGAGCTGAGATTTTGCAGAGAGGTGCTGAGGATACCATAGACCGAACATATGATCAATGAGGATTTTTTGGAGAGAACGAAAACAAAACGGAAGTTTCTATTTGATAGGACCCGAAAGTTGAGGCTTCTTTTCACCCCAAACAAAGATGCAATGACACTGGACCGCAGGGGGTTATAGTGAACAGAATATTGCATTATTTGCAACACGTAATGATGAAAATAAGCTTGGAGAATAAGTAGGGCAGAGTGAAGCAGTGCATGATATACTTGATAGGCTTGAGGAAATGGGCGACAGAGCAGAGTTTCGGAGAAACAGCAAGACAATATATTAAGAGCTACAAGAGATAGGAAGATGTGGAGGTGCATGATCGCCTACGTTCTAAAGGAACGCAGCACAAGAAAGAAAAAGATCTAAAACACAAAGGTAATCCGTCACTGTCAGAATACCACGCCCACGAGGCATTTCGGCCAGTCGTTGACTATTCTGTAACATTCTGTAACAATATATATATATATATATATATATATATATTGACTTTTCTCTCCAAGTTTGAATATTCGATAAATTAAAAAAAAAAATACGCACTATTCCGACAGGAATCGAAATTGCGTTCCCCTAGGGAAAACCATCATTAGTTCTGGTGTGCATTCATTAGCATTATTTTACGATATATGTTTATATATATATATATATATATATATATTACAAAATATATATAAAAGGAAATAGGGTTGTTCCAACGAGAGAAATTAGTATAGAATCAAAAGTGACAGGCCGTGAACGTTTTATTTAAAGTGTACATTTATTGTTGTTTAAAAATATTATACAAGTTATGATTTTTCAAGTGTCCATAATATTTGTGACGCTATACGTGTTTCGAGTCTAAGATTGACTCTGTTCAGGCTAATAAATTTGTGGTAAATAAGTAAAGGAACCCGATATGTAAAACCACAAATTTATTCGCCTGAAGAGAGTCAATCTTAGACTCGAAACACGTGTAGAGTCAGAAATATTATGGACACTTAAAAAATCATAACATATAATATTTTTAATAACGTATAATATTTTTAAACAACACTAAATATACATTTTAAATAAAACGTTCACATCCTCTCACACTTTTTAAATATTATATATATATATATATATATATATATATATATATATATACATATATATAATCTTTTCACACTAAGCTATGCAATATAGTCACTATGACGGAATGGATTACTGAAAGTGGAAGAATATGAGAAAATGTAAAAAACATTCTTCTTCTTCTTCTTCTTCTTCTTCTATGTGCCATGTCCCTTCAGGACGTAGGCGATGATGGCTTTCCACGTCTCCTTATCCCTGGTTGCACTTAATACACTTTCTCCAATTACTACACCCAACGCTCACTTTGCCATGCAGCTGCTCATGCCCTTCAAATATATTATCCGCTGCTTCCCCCTCTCTCTTTCTGACCGGTGAGTATCAGATTCTCCAAGCTTTCCTTCCTCATTACATGTCCGAAGAACTTCAGCTATCTCTTCCTGGTGCTCAGTATTAACTTCTTTTTTGTTTCCATCCTTTCCAAAACCTCATCATTGCTCACATGCTCGATCGATGATATTCGCAGCATCCTTCAGTAGAACTACCTTTCAGTTGCTTCAAGTTTTTTCTTCATCTTTGAAAAAGGATAAGAGAATTAAGAAGAAAGTTTATAACGATTGACATTCTATTTAAATCATTGAAATTCTAAGCTGGAAAGCAACACTCCGGAAGTGAGTTCAACAAACGAGAAGTTCAGTAAAGAAACAGTGTGTTTGGAACTGCTAAATTTAGCCAAAGCAACGGCAAAATGATACTAGTCAGTGAGTTAATTGCCATATGTGACAAACGCTTTGGTGATCATGTCTTTTTCGATCCATGACTGATTAAGCAGAAGATTTTTCCTAGGCTGGGTGCCAGTCAACCAACCAACCAAGGCTATAGAACCTAATCTGTGTCGATATTTAACTCATTGCTGTAGGGAGAAGAGATAGATTTATACTTTTCCCGATGGTATTTGCGCGTAGGTGAATGCAACGAATTCAACTGAAAGTCATACTCGACTCTCAGAGTTCTCATTCCGAGTCAATATCCATTACACCACAAAGCACATCTTGCTGGGTTTAAATTTAGATCATCTTTGAGAATAAATTAAAATAGTTATTACAGGCAACCAGTATCAACTGTGGTTAATTTCGCACAAATACTCACGGGAAAGGTACTTTCTTTGTATAATCATATCGTCCCAAACAAAGCGGTTTACTCCCACTTGTGCGCAGGGATTTAAATAGAAGGAAAGTTATGAGAAAGAATGACAGGTTATAGGGGGTTTCATGAAGTGGGTAAGAGAAGGATGAGAATACAGATAAGAGTGGTGTGGACGGAGAAAGGAGCATAAGAGAAAGGATGCCAGTAAATGAGATAGGAGATGACTATCGACTTTACAATCAAATTCTTGGAGATTTTAGATATCGGAATATCTATCTATCTTTATTTTATAATCATATTGCCCCAAGTAATGAGAAAGAATGACAGGTTATACAGGGTGTCATGAAGTGGGTAAGAGAAGGATGAGAATAGAGATAAGAGTGGTGTGGACGGAGAAAGGAGCATAAGAAAAAGGATGCAAGCAAATGAGATAGGAGATGACTGTCGACTTTACATTCAAATTCTTGGAGAATTTAGCTGTCGGAATATCTATCTATCATTATTTTAGAATCATATCGCCCCAAGTTATGAGAAAGAATGACAGGTTATAGGGGGTGTCATGAAGTGGGTAAGAGAAGGATGAGAATACAGATAAGAGTGGTGTGGACGGAGAAAGGAGCATAAGAGAAAAGATGCCAGTAAATGTGATAGGAGATGACTATCGAATTTACATTCAAATTCTTATTGATTTTATCTGTCGGAATATCTATCTATCTTTATTTTATAATCATATCGCCCCAAGTAATGAGAAAGAAGGACAGGTTATAGGGGGTGTCATGAAGTGGGTAAGAGAAGGATGAGAATACAGATAAGAGTGGTGTGGACGGAGAAAGGAGCATAAGAGAAAAGATGCCAGTAAATGTGATAGGAGATGACTATCGAATTTACATTCAAATTCTTATAGATTTTATCTGTTTGAATATCTATCTATCTTTATTTTATAAATCATATCGCTCCAAGTAATGAGAAAGAAGGACAGGTTATAGGGGGTGTCATGAAGTGGGTAAGAGAAGGATGAGAATACAGATAAGAGTGGGGTGGACGGAGAAAGGACATAAGAGAAAGGATGCCAGTAAATGAGATAGGAGATGACTAACAATTTTACATTCAAATTCCTTAGAGATTTTAGCTGTTTCAATATTCATCTATCTTTATTTTAGAACTAAGTTATGAGAAAGAATGACAGGTTATAAGGTGTGTCAGCAAGTGGGTAAGAGGAGGATGAGAATACAGATAAGGGTGGTGACGGAGAAAGGAGCACAGAGAAAGGATGTGCAAATGAGATAGGAGATGACTATCGACTTTACATTCAAATTCTTGAGATTTTAGCTGTCGGAATATCTATCTATATCATTATTTTAGGAATCACATCTCAAGCAGGCACCACAGTTATAAGGTGTGTCATGAAGTGGGTAAGAGGATATTGCTTATAAATACCAGATAAGGGTGGTGTGGACGGAGAAAGGAGCACAGAAAGGATGCAAGTAAATGAGATAGCAGATGACTATCGACTTTACATTCTAAAATTCTTGGAGATTTAGCTGCTTGGAATATCTATCTATATCATTATTTTAGAATCATATCGCCCCAAGTTATGAGAAAGAATGGACAGTTATAAGGTGTGTCATGAAGTGTGGGTAAGAGGAGTGATGAGAATACAGATAAGGGTGTGTGGACGGAGAAAGGAGCACAAGAGAAACGTTGCAAGCAATGAGATAGAGACACTTATCGACCTTACATTCAAATTCTGGAGATTTTTAGCTGTTTCTGAATATTCATTCACTATTATTTTAATAACTACATTTGCCCCAGTTATGAGAAAGAATGACAGGTTATAAGGTGTCATGAAGTGGTGAAGAGAAGCATAGAATACAGAGAGGCAGGACGGGAGAAAGGAGCAAGAGAAAGGATGCAAGCAAATGAGATAGAGACACTACTGACTGTATCTGAAATTTTTGGAGATTTTAGCTGTTTGAACATTCATATCTATCATTATTTTAGAATCATATCGCCTCAAGTTACAGAAAGAATGACAGGTTATAAGGTGTGTCATGAAGTGGGTAAGAGGAGTGATGAGAATACAGATAAGGGGGTGGTGTGGACGGAGTAGAGTGACACAAGAGAAAACGTTGTAAGCAAATGAGATAGGAGATGACTATCGAGACTTTACATTCAAATTCTTGGAGATTTTAGCTGTTCTGGAATATCTATCTATCATTATTTCAACCTATACTTGCCCCAAGTTAAGAGAAAGAATGACAGGTTATATGTGTCATGAAGTGGTAAGAGGAGGATGAGAATACAGATAAGGGTGGTGTGAATGGAGAAAGGAGCACAAGAGAAACGCCGTGCCAAATGAGATAGGAAGACTATCGACTTTACATTCACAAATTCTTGGAGATTTTATTGTCGGAATATCTATCTATCTTTATTTTAGAATCATATCGCCTCAAGTTACAGCACCACAGGTTATAAGGTGGCCGCGAAGTGGGTAAGAGTATATTTAGAATACATAAGGGTGTGTGGACGGAGAAAGGAGCACAAGAGAAACGTTGTAAGCAAATGAGATAGGAGATGACTATCGACTTTACATTCAAATTCTTGGGAGATTTAGCTGTCGGAATATCTATCTACTACCATTTTAGAATCATCGCCCCAAGTTAAGAGAAAGAATGACAGGTTATAAGGTGTGTCATGAAGTGGGTAAGAGGAGGATGAGAATACAGATAAGGGTGGACGGAGAAAGGAGCACAAGAGAAACGTTGCAAGCAAATGAGATAGGAGATGACTATCACTTTACATTCAAATTCCTTGGAGATTTTAGCTGTCGGAATATCTATCTATCAATATTTTAGAATCATATCGCCCCAAGTTATGAGAAGAATGACAGGTTATAAGGTGGCCGCGAAGTGGTAAGAGGAGGATGAGAATACAGATAAGGGTGGTGACGGAGAAAGGACAATAAGAGAAACGTTGCAAGCAAATGAGATAGAGATGACTATCGACTTTATATCCAAATTTTGAGACGGGCCGTTTGGAATATCTATCATTATTTTAGAATCATATCGCTCCAAGTTATGAGAAAGAATGATAGTTATAAGGTGTACAAGTATGGGTGAGGGAGATGAGAATATAGATAAGGGTGGTGGACGGAGTAGTTATTAAGAAGCGTTGCAAGCAAATGAGATAGGAGATGACTATCGACTTTACATTCAAATTTTTGGAGATTTTAGCTGTCGGAATATCTATCTATCATAATATTTTAGAATCATATCGCCCCAAGTTATGAGAAAGAATGACAGGTTATAAGGTACAATAAAGGTGAGGATGAGAATACAGATAAGGTGGTGGACGAGAAAGGAGCACAAGAGAAACGTTGCAAGCAAATGAGATAGAGATGACTATCGACTTTACATTCAAATTCTTGGAGATTTTAGCTGTCGGAATATCTATCTATCAATATTTTGAATCATATCGCCCCAAGTTATGAGAAAGAATGACAGGTTATAAGGTGTGTCATGAAGTGTGGTAAGAGAGGATGAGAATACAGATAAGGGTGGTGTGGACGGAGAAAGGAGCATAAGAGAAAGGTTGCAATTAAATGAGATAGGAGATGACTATCGACTTTACATTCAAATTCTTGGAGATTTTAGCTGTCGGAATATCTATCTATCTTTATTTTATAATCATATCGCCGCAAGCAAGGCATTTTACTGCCACTGTTTTGCAGGGGGTTTCTTAGGAGGAAAGTTATGAGAAAGAATGACTGGCTATAGGGGGTTTCAGGAAATGGGTAATAAGAGTGGAGTGGACGGAGAAAGGAGCATGAGAGAGAGGATGCAAATCAGTGAGATAAGAGATGACTATTGACTTTTACATTTAAATTCTTGAAGATTGTAGCTGTCGGGAAAGCAAGTAAAAGCAAGAGAATTCAACAGGCGGGATTTGCAAAAAAAGAAGCTGCTCTAGTAGAATTTTCGTTTACATTTTATTGATTTTGCAGTAAAAGGGTGGGACCTACTTGCTAATCTTGTGTTTCGAGTAAATTCATACATATTATTACTTTATTTTTCTCCACTCCCAGCTATGGGTTAAATAACAGTATCACCTGGTTGTTCAACTTTAGGTGACAGCTAGTCTGATAGAAAGTACGCTCTGAATTGAAAACTGCCCAAGAATCATGATAATTAGCAGATAATAAAGGGAAATAATCTGTGGAAAACTGTGACAATGTACGGCCTGAAGGGACATTGGTTTAAAGAAGAAGAAATTAAAGTAGAAATTGCAGCCATAGCTACGTTTGTTCACTTTGCATTATTGTCTTTAGAAGATCATGAGTTCATCTCTTCCTCGACAGCTATGATTTAAACAGCGTTGTCTCCTGATCTTTCAAACCTTGGTTGGCAACAAGTCAAGAGGAAGTATGACTATGAATTCAAGACACTAAAGCAGGAAACGGGAACTTCCTCTGCTCTTTTTTCATAGATGTTATGACAATTTACAGATAATAAAAGATATTTTAACTTAGAATCGAAGAACAAGTAAAATTATAGGACACGAAATAAAAAATGTGCTTGGAAAATTAGACATTTACAGGATATATTGAAAGCAAGAGAGATAGAAGAAATCATAGTCAACTACCGAAAGAGATTGTGTAAATTGTTTTCAGAACAGAAATAAGGATATCAGAATGACAAAACTTTTCTAAGCGAGACAAAATAAAGGAAGTCGGGGAGAACCAGGTTCGTCTAGAAGATACATGTATAAATTTTCCAAAGATCAGTTTCACCACACAAACTTACAAACAATGGCTTAAAAACCCTTTTAAACAAGGCTCCAGAATCTGACCTTAAATTGACAGATGGACGAAACGAATGTTTTTTGTTGTTGCTGTTGTTGTTGTTGTTTGTTCTTTTTTCCGAGCCGAATTTAACACAAGTGTAAAGAAGTTTCTGGTCTGGATATGGTAGAAATACGGCTACCGAGTTTTCTCAACGTGACTTGATGAGATCAAAACAACACAGCGTGGGCGGTGAGTTCGTTGTTGTAATAGACGTCTTGAGGACCAGCTACAGTGAACACCATCAGTCGGCGTCCGTAATCGGCTACGGACGGCCGGGACGTGTTACACACAGACACACACGCACACACACACGCACACACATACATATATATATATATACATGTGTGTGTGTATGTGTGTGTGTGTGTGTGTGTGTGTGTGTGTGTGTGTGAGTGTGAATCTTACGAGAGAAAATGTCATTTTAAGTATTTAATGCAAGTGAAAATAGATTATAAATCATTTTTTCTGAGCCGATTTATTTCACATTTAAATCTATCGTCCAGTTAAGAACGTTGAGCTTTTTGTTTAACAGCATATCAACCCCTCTGTAGGTTATTAAATGCAAAAAAGATGCAGTTTTAAAGGTATTTCTTTTAATATTCAGTTATAGTGAGAAGCTTAATTTAGATTTTAATGATTTTTTATTTTATTTTAGAAAACCGAAAAGGTCTTCTAGTTTTGTATTCAAAAATATTTCGCTCAAAAATAATTCCTTCAAAAATGTGTTATGGTAATAATTTCTCTACAAAAATGTATTGTTGGTAATATTTTTCTTTCAAAAGTGTATATTTTTCTATAATTTTGTTTAAGTATATATTTCTATAAAAGTATATTTTTATGCTTTCACAGTGTTTTGACCCCAGTTTGGGGGTTAGCAATTTGCTCATAGCTGGGACCCTAATAGGTGCTACCACTTTGGGTCAGGGTGGAACTGGGAACAACAGCAATTAAGAGGTGGTTCCATGCCCCTCACAAACTTCTAATCAGAGGTTTTGCTGCCGGATGGAGTTTACTATCACACCCAGGACGGTTTACTGTAGGAATGCTTTCGAAATGAGAAAGATTAATTAATTAATTGTCAAATATTAGAAACTATTTCAAATATAACTGGTAAAATTGGGATACTATATTGTTATGTTGCCTTGTCTTTAGGAATAGTCTTTTTCTCGGTGCCAATGCTTTCATTAATCACAACAATCTTAACATCTTCAAGATTAGCGTCAAACTTTATATATACTACATATCTTCACAATCTGTACGAATTTCCTCAAATTACATTACTTCAGTATTATTCCACCTTATGTAGCTCTTTGGTTTAGTGCTGTATTAACATTTAGAAAAAAACACTATCCCACCAAATGATGATACAAACAGCTAGACATTATATATATGTATATATGGAAAATCCCGAAGATTAGTTTTAAAAACCGGTATATTGAAAAATTATTTGTTTGAACATTATTTTAATCGATACTCATATTTGAGCCGATATTGTTTTAAATCAGACAGTATATTTATATATTTATTTCTACCGGCCTGATTATTTACAATAAATTTTGTACAGAAAATGTATCGTATATAATCAGGCAGGTAGAAATATATATACTGTTTGATTAAAAACAATATCTACTCCAATTCCAGAATCGATTAAAAAATCGATAATTTCAGTATGTCGGTTGTTAAAACCATTTCGTTAATCTTCAGGATTTTCCGTAATATTGTATGTTTACATTTGTTGACATTACGATACATTTCAGAGCAGAGATGGTTGTTTGCGTAGAATCGGAAATTGTGTTATATAGGCTTGATTTTTATTCGTTTAGACTGTGGTATCATTCGTGGTCTAAGATGCGCCAGATCAATTGGTGGCTTTCCCTTTGTTGATAGGGGTCGCAGGGTCGAATTCTGCCAAATGACGCACATTTACGAACAAAATTTATCGTAAATAATCAGGCCGGTAGAAATAAATATACTCTTTCATTAAAAACACAATATCTACTCAAATAGGAGTATCAATTTAAAATAACGTTCAAATAAATAATTTTTCATACGTGTATATATCAACCATATCGAGTGAGAAAGTAAAACTTCAAAGTTAGCATGGACCTGCTCTGTATAAAGACAATTTTTTGTAATTCTAGACGCTCTATCTACACCCCGATATCGAGTATTGTACGATAAAAAACTGCTTTCCAAATTACATTTTATCAGTAAAACCACTAAAAAACAACAATCTTGGCGATAAACATTATCATAAGTAAACACTATATATATATATATATATATATATATATATATATATATTTGTGTGTGTGTGTGTGTGTGTGTGTGTGTGTGTAACACGTCCCGGCCGTCCGTAGACGATTACGGACGCCGAATGACGGTGTTCACAGTAGCTGGTCCTCAAGACGTCTATTACAACAACGAACTCACCGCCCACGCTGTGTTGTTTTGATTTCAGCAAGTCACGTTGAGAAAACTCGGTAGCCGTATTTCTACCATATCCAGACCAGACACTTCTTTACACTTGTGTTAAAATAAAATAATTTCGCACCAAAAAAAAAAATTAAATAAATGAATACTTTCGAAGATGCTTGGATGAGTGACAAAAGAAAGTCTTTATAATAAAAAACTTAATTAAAAAAGCAAAAAATACAATTGTCGAAATTCAAGTTTACAACGGAGAGAGGATGCGTTTAACAATTTCAGAGCTTTCAATATTCAAATAAAAATAAGTCCTTCCGATGTCTCGTTAGTCAGAGCTTTCAATTTTTAAAAATAATCAAGCTGTCAATTCTCCACATAAAAACACGTCGTTTCGGCCTTTATCAAACTTTGCAGAGACAGCGGAAATAACAATGCGACTTGGCAGAGGATGGGGTGGGTTTTGATTGGTCTTTGTCGCCTGAAAATCTCTCTCTCCATATCTCGAAAATTATTTTCATAACAATGCAAACTTTTCCTTAAGAATAATCAGAGCTTTCAATTCTCCAAATAACTTTTAAAACAATACAGTTCTTTCGGGGTTTTTATCGGAGGCGCATTATTCGACATTAACTCTTTAAGTTAATCGGCGGCAGGCTTTCTACGTTTCTTTACATCTTCATCCATAAGTTCTGTGGTAGGCGACCAGCATCTGGGTCGTGGCATTACGACTGCAATTTCAAAAGCTACCCAAACAACTCTGATTTTTCGCACTGAGTTCGGATTTTTATAGCTATCCCCAATTCTCTCAGGGGATCTAGGCGACTCAAAGCTTTCACCAATGAGATCATTTTCCACCCACACGATTTTCGGAAAGCCATAGCTCGACGAATGAATTATCAACAGCTTACATGACGTAGTGTCTCTCTGTCTGTTTTTTTTTTCAATTACATCATCTGTTATTCGATTTTAGAATCTGTTCCCAGGAATAACTTTTGAGGATTTAATCCTACCTGACCTCATCAAGGAAATCCTGATATTTTGTTATGACTACGGCCATTTTTCAAGCTTCTCCTGCCCCAAAACAATTCGTTTCGAAAACGATAAAAAGAAACTCATATTTTTCTCCTTTTTCCCAATTATCAGCCAATTTCTCTATTCCCCGGATTTTACAAGCACATAATAGTATTAAAAATATCTTTTTTTACGTAAGCTTACGTCGCGGATTACAATAACGGACAACTAACAATACCACTAATATGAATTTCTCTCACTCCGTTGTATTAACCAAAAAATAAAAAATAAAAAATATACCGTCACCGAAATAGGGTTACATATATATATATATATATATATATATATATATATATATATAGTGTATCGAGGCAGCAAATAATTTTCCAAGCATATACTGTTAAATATAAGAGACAATGAATGTATATTATGTTTAATCATGAGCCGTTCTAAACATCATATTTTGGCTTTAATTTCAGTTGAAAATAAAGACAAAAATTCTCCAACATTTGGATAATTTTTATTAATTTGTTTCTAAGCTTTCGGCTCACATGAGCCATCTTCAGAAACGTCACCAAGACGGTAACAAAATAACATCCACCATCAACGAAGATTTTATTTTCTGTTGACATAAAACTCCACTAGTGCAACGGCAATAGTTACCAAAAATAACAAACGCAGTTCTCAAATTTGCAATGCGGTTCTATGACGTCACACCACGTGATAGCGCGAAATGACAGCAAAACCATGGATTCAAATGCAATGTAATATGTTATGGCCAGATTCATAAGTAATTTTATTAAGCTTAGAACCAAATTAATAAAAGATTATCCAAATATTGGAGAATTTTTGTCTTTATTTTCACCTGAAATTAAAGCCAAAATACGATATTTAGAACGGCTCATAATTAAACATGATAGACATTCATTGTCTCTTTTATTTAACACTATATGTTTAGAAAATTATCTACTACCTCGATACACTAGATAAATATATATCTATATCTATATATATATATATATATATATAGAGAGAGAGAGAGAGAGAGAGAGAGAGGGAGGGAGGGAGGGGGAATACAAATATAGTTTTAATGTATGCTATCAGTCAGTCAGTTAAGTGCAATACGTGATACACGCTAGGACGATCATGTCTTGAAAGAAACATGACTGTCTGGACAGAAGATTTTTCGAACTGTAGGTTGCCATTACTTTCTTCGGTTTGCTGGTTGCAAACTAAGGCTATAGAACTCAATCTGTCCTGCGATTTAATCCATTGCTGGAGGAAGAAATGAAGGTGTTCTATATTTATCGGTAAAGTTCTCGATATCATATGCAAATATAAGAGTAGACACTTTGATCGCCAACGGCACATGACAGTCCTTTTCATTTTTCAACGCGATCTTTAGATTAAAACAGAGTGATGCGATTCTTTGTTGACCTCAGCTTCCACGTATAGATAGATAGATAGATAGATAGATAGATAGATAGATAAAGAAGGAAGATAGATAGATAGATCGATAGATAGATAGATAGATAGATAGATAGATAGATAGATAGATAGATAGATAGATAAAGAAGGAAGATAGATAATGAAGGAAGGATAAGATAGATAGATAGATAGATAGATAGATAGATAGATAGATAGATAGATAGATAGGATAATAGTTCTATAGATAGTTATAGATTGAAATAGATAGATATGAAGAGATTGAGATAGATAGATAGATAGATAGATAGATAGATAGATAGATAGATAGATAGATAGATAGATAGATGTTATCAGTAATATCCTTTTCATCATCAGTTATTTATCCTGTTTGAATACTAAGTCATAAGGCTCCGTTAAAGTAGGAATGGCAGCTGCTCTTTAAAATGACATCATGACATCCAGTAATTTGTTGCCTTGGAAAAGAAATTATTATGTGCTTTGTTCTTTCAGGGTGGAAATCCAGCAGTTGTTTGCAAGTTGACATTTATAATCTGTACCCTCCGGCAAAATCAGGTATATTTGCCGAATTGTCCACAACCATGAAGAGACAGGCATTCACATTTATCAATATCCATACATGCATATATTACTCAATTTTAATTATAAAATCTGTGTAACTATTTTTAGCTCTAACACCTGTTTGCAAGACGAACGTAACAAACTCGAAACACTTTTTGGCCCTTTTGTGTCGGTGCATGTAAGGATTCTTTGTCCATATTCTAAGCCTAATTTGCTCGACAAATACTATTTTGAAGGCTGTTACTTAATCAACGACAAAAATGTTTTTAATTGCATAGAACCACAATTAATTCAATTTCTGTAGGTGAAATAAGAATTTTTAATCATATTCTCACCTGAATTCCCAACACAAATGCTGTCACAATGGAGGCTAATTTGATACTGAGAAATATTTTGAGCATGATTTTTTAATCATAGTGGTTACAGTAACAGCAATGTTATTCCATCATAAAATGATACGAAGTAATCTAAAAATTAATGTCCAAGTTTTGTTAATTACTGTAACCGATCGTCCAAATCCTGATGAATAGAGCGAGAAGCTAAATCAGGCCAGAGAGAGGAGGGGACAAGAACAGTGCAGTTTCGTCAAAGAGACTGGAACAAGGAACGCCATATCTATGATTAAGATGTTCTCTGAAAAGGCAACGCAAAGGAAGAAGGACCTAGGTTTTATAGATTATGCAAATGTTACGCCTAGCGAATGCTAGTTCCAGTTATATCGACGAACAACAAACACGCATATATATAAAAATATACAGTTATTTTTATTAATGACGATGAACCGTGTAGCCTAGTGAACAGAGAGTGAGAGCGCGCTTCTAAGGGTTGACGGGGGGGGTCGTCGTATCTGTTGCTCCTCTGGTCTGGTCTGTCTGGCTCTCTGTCTGCCTCTGTCTCGTCTCTCTCTCTCTACTGCTACTCTGGTCTGTACTGTCTGCGTCTGGTGAAATCCGTGCGCCGAGGTCTTTTTATAATCTCCAAACCGGGACTTCCGATTTTTGCCTCGCCCACGCACGCCCACGTAATTCTCAGAGACACCTGTTCTGTTTGCCTCTGTCCATTTCCGCTACTGCCGGAAATAAGGTCAAACAAACATCCGTTCCTTTCAACGACCGGAAAACAACCCCGCTTGCAACAGCCTTCTTCTCGGGTGGGGCCAGATTGTTATATTACACAAAGGCATTCGACAAAGTAGGCTACAAAGTATTGAGAAAAATGCTCAGCAACCTCGACATATTTGGTAAAGATATAAAAGTAATCAGGAATCTCTACTGACATAAAACCGCCTGCATAAGGACAGGTAACAGATTCAACAGATATAGAAAGATTGAAAGGGACATAAAACAAGGATGTGTCTTTTCACCGGATCTATTCAAGTTGTACAGCGAGACTATGCTGAGAACCCGAGATGTTATGCCAGGATTCGTCATCGAAGGCTACAATCTGAGCAACATAAGATACGCAGTTGATACAGTGCTGATAGCAAATGCGGAAAGGAAACAACAAGACCTCCAACAGAAGGTAGCTGAAGAGAGTAATGAGAAAAGACTACAAAATAACTGGAAGAAAAATACTAGGGAAGCGTTCTAACAGAAGATGGAAAGTGCGACACAGAGATCCGAAGGCGAATTAGCATGGCGAAGAACGCATTCCAGAAGCTAAGTAAAGTATTAAGAGACAGGAAAAGTTCATTAAAAACAAAGAAGAGAGTAATGGATTGCTATGTGATGTCAGTTCTTCAATATGGCAGCTGGACAATATCATCGAAGATGAAGGAAAAACTTGAAGCAACTGAAATGTGGTTTTACAGAAGAATGCTGCGGATATCATGGACCGAGCATGTGAGCAATGATGAAGTTTTGGAAAGGATGGAAACGAATGGGAAAGTAATACTGAGCATCAGTAAGAGACACAGTTACCGTTCCTGGGACATGCAATGAGGAAGGAGGGCTTGGAGAATCTGTTACTAACAGGCCAGATAGAGGGAAGAAGAGACAGGAAAAACAGTGTGTAGCATACTCGACGGGACGTAGCAGGTGGATGGCAGAACAAGGGTTGCATACTGTAACAGGACAAAAAGGCACCAGGGATAGAGGCGTGTAAGGTCATGATGGTCTACATCCTGAAATGAAAGAAGAAGAAGAAGAAGAAGAAGAAGAAGAACTGCATAATATACTACCACTATAAGTACTGAGATTTATCGATATGTATACGATGGTCGTTCAAAAAGTTCTAATTGTACAAAGAAGGAAGAGTTATTGTTGAATTTTTTTTTTTTTGGCAACGCACTAGCGCTTCTTATCAAACTAAAAAAAACTAATTCAGACTTCTATCTTTGTTTCTGTGTATTTTAAGCCCACACAACTGTGATGGTCATTCGACAAATCTAAAAGTGGACAAAACAAAGGCCCGATCAGTTATAAAATATTTGCAAAAGAAAGGTATGACACCCAAAGAAATCAATTAAAACACGGTACAGACACTTGGGTGTACACTTGGGATGTGCGTTGTGGTACAGTGGATATCGGCTCGGAACGAGAAACCGGGGAGCCGAGTTCGAATTCCAGTTGAATCCATTGTATTCACTTACGCGCAAATACCCTTGGGAAAGGTATTAATCCGTCTCTTCCTTCCAGTTATGCCTTAAATAGCAGGACAGATTGGATTCTATAGCCTTGGTCGGCAACCAGTCTACCGCAGAAAGCAATGGCAACCTACTGCGGGATAATCTTCTGCACAGTCAGTCATGTCTCTTTCGAGACATGATCGCCCAAGCGTGTATCACGTATGGCACTTAACTGACTGACAGACACTTGATGAGTACTCCGTATTCTTTCTATGCAACTGTGAAGAAGTGAGATTCGGAATTAAATCTGGACAAGGACAGCACAGAAAAAGAATCCTCGATTAGGTGGTCCAAAAACCTCAACTACTGATGAACAAATTGATGCACCGTTTAGATGGATGTTATACTCGTCTTCTCAGAAGAGTACTTGATCATTCATGGCGAAACCACCCAACTTTAGAAATGATATATGGAGACCTACCAAGAGTATCAACCTTAGTTCAAAAGAGACGTGTCCAGTTTGCTGGGCATTGTGCATGTGCCACATTTGTATTATGGAGGCACCCATCATCTCACAATTGATCTCGTAAGTTAACCATTCCAGACAGGATACATAGAGATACATCTATCGCCAAGGAAGACCTTACAGGGCCTATAACAAATAGGGAATACTGGAAGGGTGTAGTGAGTTCTATCACGGCCGAGGCCGCAGAATGATGATGATGATTCATCGTATGGCTTTGGATGAAAGTCATCTTGCTATCCAGTAGATAGCGAATTTTGTTGGCATTATTTCAGATTTGGTCAATTCTGTTTAGCTAAAGTTTTTGGAATAAGCAAGCTGTCTCCAATATTGGTTCCCAAGAATGCTGACACCAGAAATTGAAGAAAGTTGTAATTTCCAGTACAACCCGCTTTTAGTCTAACCCTGAGAATTTCAACCGCAGATTTATAACTTCAAGATAAAACTTGTGTTCACCAATTCAAAGTTGAAACAATGATAAAGTAAAAGCCAAAAACATTCTTGTTCACAACCACCGAATCGGGTTTGAGTGTGAGCTTTGTTTAACGACATATAAACCACTGTAGGTTATTTAATGCCAAAAAGTTTTAATTTGAAGGTATTTTTTAATATTCGGTTACATTGAGAAGGTTGATTTAGTCAGATTTTAACTATTTTTTTTTATAATCCTATTTTATTTTAGAAAACTAAAATTGTCTTCTAGTTTATATTTAAATGTTTTGCTGAGAATATTCTTTTTATTTCAAAAATGTGTTATGGTATTAATTTTTACTTCAAAAATGTATTGTCGGTAATATCTTTCTTTAAAAAATGTATATTTTTCTATAAAAGTCTATTTTTATGTATATAATTCTCTAAAAGTGCATTTTTATACTTTTATATTTTTTGACCCAAGTTTGGGGTTTTATTATTTGCCCATAGCTGGGACCCTAACAGGTGCTACAACTCCGGGTCAGGTGGACCTGGTAACAGCAGCATTTAAGACATGGTTGCACGCTACTCACAACCTCCCAATCAGAGGCCTTGATGCCGGATGCAGTTTATCATGCCCTGAACCTAACCACCATCGAAAAATTTTCAAGCAAGCAGCGTCTGCAAGCAAGAAGCGTCTGCAAGCAAGCAGCGTCTGCAAGCAAGCAGCTAGACGATGAATTCTGTTTCTTTGGGATAACGAAGGCTTTATCTTAATAGATTACCTAGTGAATTCTTTATTGAAGGTAATATGCATCACAATTAAGACAATTGAGGGAAGCAATCAAGTCGAAACGTATACGGAAGCTGAGGGTAGGCGTGCCCATTCACAATGTCTGGGCTGCAGTTGTTTAATCAGTCAACTGTGGATTTCCCTTGCTACCCCATGTTTCTTTGGGGCTGCTCCTGCTATTTATCCTGTACCCAACAAAATCCAAGAAAGAATCTGCAATATAATCGATCTTGATTTGGCAGCTCGACGTGATGTGACTTCCCTCTGTCTTTTCTACAAGTATTTTATGGCAACTTCTTTTTTCCCTGGTTTCACGATCACATGTATCTACGTGTGTTACAAGATTGGCATCTAGGTTCTATTTTTTATCGTCAAATTAGGTAAATGTTACCAACTCTTCTACTCAAAGAGATTCTTTTCCCTTCTTTTCGAGGAACTCCCTTCCGTTTGCTTGTTTCCGTGATAGCTACAATCTTCTTCTTCTTCTTCTATGTGTCCTGACCCTTCAAGACGTAGGCGATCATGGCCTTCCACGTCTCCCTATCTCTTGTGGCTCTGAGCACGCGTTCTCCTGTTACACCATGCAATCCTCGTTCCGTCCTCCACCGGATTAGGTCCTTCAAATATGTTATCCGTTGATTTCCCATGTCTCTTTTTCCGTCTATCTGGCCTGTTAGTATCAGATTCTCCAAGCCCTCCTTTCTCATTGCATGTCCCAAAAACTTCAGCTGTCTCTTTCTGATGCTCAGTATTAATTTCCTTTTCGTTTCCATCATTTCTAGGAACTCATCATTGCTCACATGCTCGATCCATGATATTCGCAGCATCCTTCTGTAGAACTACATTTCAGTTGCTTCCAGTTTTTACTTCATCTTTGATGATATTGTCCAGCATTCACTGCCATTGTGAAGAACTGACAACACATAGCAACCCGGCACTCTCTTCCTTGTTTTTAGCGAAATTGTCCTGTTTCTTAGTACTTTATTCAATGTCTAGAATGCTTCCTTCGCCATGCCAATTCACCTTCAGTTCTCTGTGTCGCACTTTCCGTCTTCTGTTATAACACTTCCCAGGTAATTAAATTTTTGTACCTGCTTGATTCTAGTATCCCCGACCTGCATTTGTCATTTTGGCTGTTCTTTTTACTGATGACCATGCATTTGGTTTTCGTGCATTTTATTTCTAGTCCTTTCTTGTTACTTTCTTCTGCTACCTTTACAATCTACAAAAGTTGAAATGCAACATCCATTGCCGCCTTCTATCTCCTTGAATTCCATCTATCTCTTACCTTCGACATCCTCTGTACCTTATTTTTTACTCTTACTGTAGCCCCTTTCCTCACTAGTAGCAGACCTGCCTTGCTTAAAAAATGAAATAAGTTTTGAGTTTTGTTTAACGGGATATCAACCCCTCTGGATTATTTAATGCCAAAATGTTGGGGTTTTAAGGTATGTTTTTAATGTTCAGTTATAGTGAGAAGGTTGGTTTAGTCAGAGTTCGGTGAAAAGTTTTTTTTTAATCTTTTCTTAATTTTAGAAAACAAAACATGTCTTGTACTTTTGTATTCAAATATATAGTGCTGGTAATAATTTTTTTCCTTCAAAAATGTATTGTTGGTAATAGTTTTCTTTAAAAAATGTATATTTTTCTATAAAAGTCTAGTTTTATATTTTCATAGTATTTTGACCCCAGTTTGGGGTTAACTATTTTCCCATAGCTGGGACCCTAACAGGTGCTACCACCCCGAATCAAGATGGACCTGGGAACAACAGCAATTAAGAGGTGGTTCCATGCTCCTCACAACCTCCTAATCAGAGGCCTTGCTGCCGGATGCAGTTTACCGTCATACCCAGGACCTAAGATGAAATGATTATAGAAAAACGAAGACTTAGATTCATCTGACTTCTTCCTGATTTCCCTAATTCAGATCATCTCATCGTGTGGTTGCCATTTTTGGAAACAATGATGAGATATGTGCTGTGGCAAAATTTTCGGCAGACCAGGACTACTTCCTCGTTAATTTGATGTTAAGCGTACTATATTAAAAATAGTGAAAACTGTCTGTTTTCGCCAACTCCTTCTGGGTGAGGCTTAGAAATTTTCTTAACGACCATTTTACATGCATAGGAAAAAGGTGCTTCGTCGGTATCCCTTTCTCAAGATCTGACCAAATGATCAAACACCTGAATGCCCTTTGGAAATTCTTTTTCGTTTAGCAGAGATATTTTCAACTTATTACATAAAATATTTCAAACTTTGAGGCACAGATTAAGTATAATTCTGAAGATGAATACGAAAGCAATGTGTACATACTCTACTAGTGAGCGGTATGAAAGGAAGACATTTGGGAATGAGTCAGAATATAGAATCATCGAATAGTATTTGAACATCATTGCTAGGATATGTTTTCATTTAATGACACTGGCAAAAAAAAAAAAAAGAAATAATCAAAATATATTTACCAAATTATTCATCAGGATCGATTGTGCATATTGAAGAATTTAAACGAAGCTCACTTATTTTTATCATACGGATATATTAGTTTACGTTAAAAATAACTGTTTTTCTAAAAGTTCCATGCAGGCAAACCACGAAAGCTAATTATGGCGCGAAAAGATAGCATTAGTTTTGCAGAAAGAAGTAAATGTACCATCGGTTCACACGCACAAATATCAGAAAAAATAGTTCCGAGGTCGTGAGGACAATACCGACCTTTACAATATATCATTCACGCAAATATAAAAATAGTTTTAAAAAAAACGCGAAATACATTTATAAACATATGTGAATACTGTTCACATACGTAATATATTTTTGATATAATATAGTTTCAATGTATGCCATATTTATGTTAATTTTAAGGTATTTATAGTGTTTTATTCATACTAATTATATATCTATATGCGTATAATAAATTTTAAATTCAGGGAAACCTTCGTACATGTGCGTACTCACAATTAAAATGTTCACATTTTTAAATGCGAAAATGAAAATTATAGCATCAAATGCTTTAGTAGTGTTTTTAATAAGACTTAATAGTATCGTAGCCAGTGGTGATAGTGGAACTCTGAAAGGGGAGGGGGCCACTTAGGGGTCGAGATTTTTCTGAAGAAGGCGGAAGCAAACTCTAGCAGCGTCTTCATTTTCATACTACACAACTTAGGAATGAGTTTAAGTATAAGTATGTTAGTTCACTAAATTTAATTAAATAAATTTTCATTCATAGAGGTGGAGTTCGAATCCATTCTTGTTTTCTTTTCCACTCTCAAATCAATCAAAACGGTGGGTCTTCAGTACATTAGAGTATCATCATCACATCCAATGGTATGTAGGGCAGCAACTTCGTGTTACTGTTTCCGTAACAAACTGTTTTTTATGGGGTAGGGTTGTTAGCTCTGCGCCCCAACACCCAAAACTGGAGGATTGTTGGATCATACGTTTACATCACCTGATATCCCCAAACTGTCACCCATCTATGGACAGACCAAACTCCATGTTTCTTAACTTCGGTGATCGGACGTGAACCGGTGTGTTCAACATGATATAGCCGGAGACAAAGATCAGTGTTTAATTTAGCAGTTCTTTCTATATAATTTACTAAGCGCAGCTTAGATGTGGCACAAGGCCGAAAGTATGGGGCACCCAGTGAGGATCGAACTCACTACTTAATTGCAATAGTGCTAGCGAGACAAGCTTGCTAACCATTACACCACCTCGAGGTGCCCATTTACCAGTTCTTTCACCCAGCCATAAATTACTGACTGCCTATGTATATACATATCAAGTTGCGGACATTATTTCTAATCAACGTCTTCCTTCAGTTATTCAGATATGAAAATATGACTTTCAAGTCTCTTTCCTTCCCTACCAACGTGTCTGTTTCTATCTATCTGGTTGTTTTATTTGTTTGTTTTTCTTTCAATCTGGCTTTTCTCTTTGTCCTTAAAAAGCTAAATGAAAAAGAAAACGCAGAGGGAAAGTGCTGACGATCAAATCTTCTAAAAATCAAAGACTGAATATTTATTTTTGTATAAATAATAGAAAAAGATGTAACACAAGCCGAAATGGGGGAGGGTTGAGTGTGGTCTTCCCTTCTCTAGCTAATCACATTCACGACCAAAACGCTCTTAAAATTTTCTCCATTTACCACAAGAACTCGTCCATCTTGTTACAATCTTACATATACCATAATACCACAAATTAACAGGAAAGCATAAAAAGAGGTAACAAATAAGATAAAAATTTATTTACTAATTATAATTTTATCAAATATATAAAAAAAATATAATGATACGAAAATGAGAAGAAAAGGGGATGAATAACCCAAAAACAAACTAAAATATAACAAAATATTCAA
Organism: Ascarosepion bandense; assembly: GCA_037127315.1. NCBI lineage: Eukaryota > Metazoa > Mollusca > Cephalopoda > Sepiida > Sepiidae > Ascarosepion > Ascarosepion bandense. The sequence continues at coordinate 3,637,818 of JBBBDQ010001830.1, forward strand.
ACCAAAGGAAACAAATGTTGGTAAAACCCGTTCACCATACAAAAGTCATGAGTGGCTGCTGTATTCCGCCAAACGGCGAAATCAAGTAGCACACTCGCTAAGGGAGAAGGAAGGGATAAAATAAATAATGGAATGGGAAGGTCAAAGACTGACCCAGTCAAGATGAAAAGGTGGGGCCAAAACAAACTGGGAAGGTTGGGAATTTTGACTTGGTTCATAACAAAAGAAAAAGCCGGTAACAGACTAGGAACCACATTTATTCACATTAACTAGGTACACCAAAGAAAACTAATTTTACCATGCGGAGTCTGCAAGAAACCACCCCGTTAGGCCAAAAGAGACTTAAGAAAGAAAATCAATACTGGCGACATCCATTCGCACCAGACTTGCTATAGTTACCAACATTTGCTGAAATCTGTCGATATCAAACGCTTTCTATCAGATAAGATCATCACCTTGAGCTGATGCTCAAACAATCTAATCAGAATAACGTTCATATCGCAAGATTCCCTCCTTCCGCATCGTCTATATCACCATTCTACGGCCAGTAACCTGAGAAACAGTATTAGTTTCACCACAGACACATTTTCACAAGCGAAAGCGAGATCAATGGATGCGAGCTGTTTGAGAGCAATACGAGCCGTCAACTCACTGACACGGTCCCAGAATTGGCGCACGCGAGGACAATGGTAGAAGGAGTGCTAAGATGTTTCTTCCAAATCAAGGTCATACCGATGACAGTCGGGCAAATCCACCCCACCCTATCATTCAGAGATAACCCGTTCCGAATCGATCACCAGATAAGCGAAAACTCAGGTTTGCTGAGTTAATCCGCCCAAGACCAAAAAGAGCACGACTCGGTCGCCGATAAGCCAAGCCGATCACGAGAGAGTCCTTCATCGCGACTCCACTACCCACTAGTAAACGATACAAGTGCCCGCTGGGCCGAAGAAGGTCAGTGGTCCAAGGAATGACTCGCAAGGTCTTTCTATATTCGAGTAAGAAATCGATTGATTTCGAGGCTTACGTCGGCACTCAACCCTCAAAACGGAAGGAGTGATAGTAAGGCTAGGGAAGGCGTCGCCAACACTCCCCACCAAACTCGAATCCTCTGTCAAGCAATGCATAACATACTTACTAGTATGAGCTTGAGCAAATGGCTGGTAGACCAGATATATATATATATATATATATATATATATCACCCAGTTCGTATTTGTTTTAGTTGATTCATGTCTATCTCTCATTTACTAAATTAATTTCGACATCATTTGTGGAATTAACACTTTCCTGATGCAGTCATAATTTTGGTGGGTTGGTCACGTTGCAAGGATGAGGGACGACAGAATATTTAAGGTCCTCATGTATAATTAGCTTGACAGTGGACAAAGGATTGTTGGACGGTCGTTGCTCAGGTATAAAGACAAGCTAAAGTGTAACCTCTCGGCAGTCAATGTGTCTCATATGAACTTTGACAGAGTTGGCCTGGATAAAAATAACTGGAGATATTTGTGCCAGTGTGGTGTCAGAAATTTCGAAGTCAGTTGTATTGACCGGCAAAGAGATGAAAGACAACACGGTGAAAAGTGTCAGCAAATATTCATGTGTCTATGTCTGAAGATTCCCGCTGTGACACAATATGTGGGCTTGTTGCGTAAATGTTCTCATATTGAGCAACACCGATGATCTTGAGGGACTGAAGGGTCACATACGACACAAGCATAAAAACTTAATGAGTTTGTTGGAAACTGACAGGAGAGAACATCATATATATATATATATATATATATATATATACATCATATATATATACATCATATATATATATATATATATACATCATATATATATACATCATATATATATATATACATCATATATATATATATACATCATATATATATATATACATAATATATATATATATACATCATATATATATATATTTATACATCATATATATATATATATACATTTATACATCATATATATATATACATCATATATATATATATATATACATCATATATATATATACATCATATATATATATATACATCATATATATATATATATACATCATATATATATATATATACATCATATATATATATATATACATCATATATATATATATATACATCATATATATATATATACATCATATATATATATATATATATCATATATATATATATATATATATATATATATATATATATATATATATATACATCATATATATATATATATACATCATATATATATATACATCATATATAAATATATATATATATATATATATATATCCGGAGACAGACCTGTTTTGCTGTATCACAGCTCATCAGTACGGTTAGATATACGATTGATTCTAGCCAAGTTTGAAACCCTACCGAATTGACACCAGTCGACGATTTTGAGCTATGGGTGCTCGTTAGAAGAAGGTGGATTTTTGTTTGTTGTATAGTATGTAAACACACGCCAGTAGCTGAGAGTGTTCTAATTCATTTCTGAATGAAATATATATATATATATATATATATATATATATATATATATATATATATATTAAAAAAGGATTAATTCAAAGATGTTGAATGGCCATTTCGATATGAAGATCCCTACGGGGGACGACACATCACCTCAGCAACAGAAAAATCCTTTAATGGCCATTCAACATCTTTGAATTAATCCTTTTTTAATATATATTTGCTCTGTAATATTTTATTACATGGAGCTCTCTTCCTGTATCATTTTTTAATATTAAAATAAATTTTTAATATTAATTAGGATCGGGTTTTTTGGAATTTACCCTCCTGCTTTTTTCCCTTGGATTGAAATATCTGAATTAAAATATATATATATGTTTAAGTATGAATCTAACCTAGAGGCAACGGAACTACATAGGTTTCAACTAACGAATCGTCAGGGCAAGTTGGCCTGACGATCCGTTAGGTGAAACCTAAGTAGGTCCGTTGGCTCTAGGTTAGATTCATACTTATTTATTTTCTCTGCTATTTTATTGAGCGCTTTACGTGTTAGTGTTCTCGTCCCGGGTTTTTTTCTTTCGGCTCGTACATTGACTAATGTTCAAGTGCTTAGTTCGTTTCTTTTTTTGTTTCCATTTTTTTCCCCTCCGCATTTATACTCGGTGGATTTTTCGAGACGGGTTTAAAAGTAATTATATATATATATATATATATATATATATATATTAATGAAAGGAACATTTCTTTTTACTTCGTGTTTCGTTTTTTTAAGAACTTCATTAAAATAAATGCAGAAATTTATTGAATATCCTCTATTTAGATAAATATAGCTGAGAGAAAATGACGTAATGCGTTGCAATTAAAATTTGGAAATATTCTGAAATACATTTGAAAAACCCTGGAAGTTATCAACGTAGGATAAGTATGGTGGTCATAATATTAACTTGCTTCTAAAAGAAAGTGATTTAATCTTGTAGTTGTTGCTTTATTGTTGTTTTTAAGAAGCAATGTCTCATATATTTTCCATTTTTTAGAAATATGTAGATATGAAAAAGCATTAGTTCATTTTAAACAGATAATTAAAAAAATATATATTAAAATAAGATTTCCTGTCTTGTTATTTATTCTGTTAATATTCTCTCTGCAGATATATCCATTTATATCTTACTTAATGCCAAAAAATATTTCGTTTGAGGCGTTTCATCAGACCGAAGTAATATTTACTTTAATTTAACTAGACATGCACACATTTTAAATTTACTATTAAAAATGTTTAGGTTTTTAGGTTATTTACATTGTTCAGACTCTTACCAGAGCTCATATTGCGATTCTTGAAGCTAATGATTTCTTTAGCACTCTCATGTTATATTCATTTCTATGCTTGGCCAGCTTAGGATATTTTTGTGGCCTAGGATATGCGCTGATTGATTTGTTTATCTATTTTCCAAATTCATGTTCTCTATCAAGTATTTCAACTTCATCTCATAGCTGGTAGAGAGCTACTTTCCCCCTCTATATGTTGTCAGTTACACCTGATTTTTCTATACCCCCACGAGTTACGACCTTGCGATGTTTTGCAGCCTTATCTTGGCACCCGAAGTGACATTTCACATGGAATGAGAATGATATACCTCAGTGATCGAAATAAAGGGTTAGGTTCAAAATACTGAAGACGGAAAGTTCTACACAGAGATCCAAAGGCGAATCGGCATAGCGAGGGAAGCATTCCAGAAGTTTAATAAAGTATTAAGAAACAGGACAGTTTCGCTAGAAACAAAGAAGAGAGGACTGGATTGCTATGTATTGTCAGTTCTGAAGTAGTCTTGCGTACGACGGCCGAAACATTGTAAACGTAGCAATAAAGATGAAGACAGTCTGAACAGTGTATATAATATTAACACTAACGCATCTCAGAAGCATGAAATATATTTTTTGGTTACACAGTTTAGTCATTTGTATTTAATTTCTTATTATTTTTGCTGATGTTGTTATTATTTTTGTTATTGAATATTCCAGATTATTATAGGGTGGCCACTGAAACACTGAATGATATAACGCGCTGCTGGGTAACTTGGAATTAGTAAAGTTTGGATCATTTCAATCTTGTATAGAAACATTTTTTAATCTAGTTTCAGAATTTTCTGAAGCGATATTCTGGTGATCAGCTCTACTTCCATTTTAGCAGTGCATGTCGGGTAAAATTTCATGGATCCTGAGGGACACTCTACCGTACAACTTCCACCTCGGCGTCAGTGTGCACAGTGCTTAGGACCTCTTTCCGGAAAATCACCGACTGATCTATTCTTTCAAACCAGGCAATTAGGTTTCGAATCATGTTATCGTGTGAGAAATATATTCACATAGCTTAGCGCTTAAGCAGTGAAAGGAAATTATCAAATATAACAAGACATACCTGGTATAGAAAAAACAATTTATTTGTCTTGCAAAAATATGCTGAATTTTGCTGCTACTGTGTAGCTTGGTATAGTCTCTTTTCTCTGCTTAGCTTGGTATAGTATCCTCCGTCTAGGAGTGGGATGAAAAAGACACAAGGAACTGCGATCCGCGACGTACAGGAACTTTCTTCTGGGTCAGCTTCTTTCACAGTTTCTTATCTTGGTATAAGATGATAGTGCTTAGAGAATTTTTCTCTAGGAAGGCAAGGCTTTGCCCATAGGGTATCCTTTTTAAGGTAAGAAGGGTAACAAGAGATTTTCTCTGTTACAAAGTTGTGGCATTAGCCTAAAAGATTACAAAGAATTGGTAAGATGGTCTCGATATAGCGAGACAAGTGGGCGCCAATTTAGGCCCCGCTGCAACAAAAATCCGGAGCGGCACAAATACATCCGATACTGTTCGTGCTAGCTGAAAAAAAGGAGAGAACAAAACCATCAGAAAAAAAAACGAGTGACAAAAAGTCGCTATCAGCTCCGCCATGATGAAAAAAAAAACAAGCAGCGGTGAAGTTCGAAAAGATATCACCTTTCAAAATATGTCCGACACTAAACAAAACGAGGTTCGGGTTAAATCAGCCAATCAGGAGACCCGTTACATCTGTAAATTTCCGACAATCGCTAAGCGCTACTTTGACATTAAATGTAGCAAGTCATTTCTATGACTATGAAATATTAATCTTTCACTAGTGTAGAAAAACTAAATGAGTTTTACTATTTGCCAGACATCATACGTAGATACTAGAATCAAGCAGGTACAAAAATTTAATTACCTGGGAAGTGTTATAACAGAAGACGGAAAGTGCGACACGGAGAACTGAAGGTGAATTGGCATGGCGAAGGAAGCATTCCAGACATTGAATAAATTACTAAGAAACAGGACAATTTCGCTAAAAACAAGGAAGAGAGTACCAGATTGCTATGTGTTGTCAGTTCTTCACTATGGCAGTGAATGCTGGACAATATCATCAAAGATGAAGTAAAAACTGGAAGCAACTGAAATGTGGTTCTACAGAAGGATGCTGTGAATATCATGGATCGAGCATGTGAGCAATGATAAGTTCCTAGAAATGATGGAAACGAAAAGGAAATTAATACTGAGCATCAGAAAGAGACAGCTGAAGTTTTTGGGAGATGCAATGAGAAAGGAGGGCTTGGAGAATCTGATACTAACAGGCCAGATAGAGAGAAAAAGAGTCAGGAAAAAGCAACGGATAACATATTTGAAGGACTTAATCAGGTGGATGATGGAACGAGGTTTCATGGTGCAACAGTAGAAAGCGTGCTAAGAGCCACCAGGGATAGGGAGACGTGGAAAGCCGTGATCCCCTACGTCTTGAAGTGACAGGGCACATAGAAGAATAAGATATATGCCAAAGGTTTATAAGAAATTATAATGTGGATATAAAGTGGGGAATCAAATCTATATTATAATCCCTTTATAAACTGATCGCTCAATTTGTGGTCATGCTAATGTTAATCTCTCTCTCTCTCTCTCTCTCTCTCTATATATATATATATATATATATATATATATAGCAATCTGTGAGTCTGTATGTGACTGTTCCTATGCACGCCTACATTTTTAAGCTACGCCATTCAAACTGTCTAAGGACACATATCTAAACTCGGCACATACGTTTGAGTTGAAGTTCAGCAATTCTCCTTTTCGCACTTTTTGGCCAATGGACACGATTGTTTACATTTGCCCCCTAAAACTAATTACGTCACAGAAATCAAATCACACGTGTCAAACGTGACTAAAATATTTTTTTATCAAAGAAAAAGCCTTTATATTTTATTTTTATTTGGACGTTTTATTTCCGTAAAACATCTGAGATTTAAGGTGGTTGCTGAATTACGTCACAGAAATCAAATCACACGTGTCAAACGCGACTAAAATATTTTCTTATTAAAAAAAATGAGCCTTTATATTTAATCTTTATTCCAACGTTTTAAAAATTCATTTGATCAACAAAAACATGTGAATATTTTTCCCCGTAATTTTGAAACAAAAGAAATATTAAAAAATGTAGGCGTGCATAGGGAACAGTCACACACAGACTCACAGATTGCCTTTTATATATATATATAGATTATATTTTAAGTGTCTGCAGCGAATTTGAAGAAATTTTAAATGTTCTTAGTTGCACGGGCAACGCCGGGCTATGAATGCTAGTAAATAATATAATGGAAAAATATAACAATGATAAAATCTGTCAATAATTATTTATAACTATTTATACTGAGACTCATGCATACAGTTACCAGTAATTCATAAAAATATTTTAAATTTTAAATCATATTTATTTTGGAATATATTTTTTAAAACTACTTTCGCCTGAATCCATCTTTCGCATATATAAATCAACCATCCGACCATGCATAGAATACTGTTGTTATATCTGGTCAGGCACTACTTCGGTTCATCTGTGCTTTCGATTGGCTCCAAAGGAGAATCTGTAATGTGATAGGCAGCTCGACTCCAGCCACTTTCTCACGGGCGGGATGTGGCTTCCCTCTGTCTCTTCTACAAATATTTTCATGGATTCTGTTTTGACGAACTTAGATCACTAGTGCCCCCACCACAAGAATTTGCTCGTGCAACCAGACTGGAAACAAGGTCCCACACATTTACAGTTAGATCAACCAAATGCAGCTGACAATTCTACACCATCAACTTATTTTCTCTCACTTCCTGTCTGTGGAACTTCTTCCGTACATTTGCTTTCTTGACGGCTACAACCTCCAGGAATTTAATGTAATGTCAATACCCATCTCTTATCTACATGACTCCAGTTCTTTCTACAACACCCTGTATATCTTGTTCTTTTCCTTTCTCTCTACCTTTGCAACTGTTATTACACCTGTATTCCCATCCTTCTCTTGCTCCTTTCTCTGACACCCCCTGTAACTGGTTCGTCTTTCTCTTTACTCTCCTATCTCATCTTTTTCTCTTATGTAGCCCTCCTGTGCATCAGTCTTTCTACATTACCCTGTATATCTTTTCCTTTCTCTCTACCTTTGCAACTGTCATCACACCTGTATTCCCATCCTTCCTTCTTCTTGCTCCCTTCTCTGACACCCCCTGTAACTGGTTTGTCTTTCTCTTTACTCTCTCATCTCATCTTTTTCTCTTATGTAGCCCTCCTGTGCATCGGTCTTTCTACATCACCCTGTATATCTTTTCCTTTCTCTCTACCTTTGCAACTGTCATCACACCTTTATTCCCATCCTTCTCTTGCTCCTTTCTCTGACACCCCCTGTAACTGGTTCGTCTTTCTCTTTACTCTCCTATCTCATCTTTTTCTCTTATGTAGCCCTCCTGTGCATCGGTCTTTCTACATCACCCTGTATATCTTTTCCTTTCTCTCTACCTTTGCAACTGTCATCACACCTGTATTCCCATCCTTCTCTTGCTCCTTTCTCTGACACCCCCTGTAACTGGTTTGTCTTTCTCTTTACTCTCCCATCTCATCTTTTTCTCTTATGTAGTTCTCCTGTGCATCAGTCTTTCTACATCACCCTGTATATCTTTTCCTGATCTCCACCTCTGCAACTGTCGTCACACCTGTATTCCCATCCTTCTCTTGCCCTTTCTCTGATATCCCCTAAACCTTTACTCATATGTAGCCCCTGCGCATCAGTGGCTGTCCAGCCTTGCTTGGGGTGAAACGATTAAAAAGGATTGATTGTCTTTCAATCATTCCTGCTCATCTGAGTTACCTCGACGATGTGTAATAATTCGCAAGCTTCTCTCGCTAGAATAATTACAGTTAAGTAGTGACTTCGATCTTTATTTAGTGCTCTACACTTTAGGCCTTGTGCCATCTAAATATTGTGGATTCTGTGTGAGAAACCACACAAAATAATAAATAACAAAAACAGATATGGAGATAGAAAAGGTAAGTTATATTGAACAAGATATACAAACTGAAACACGGGTTAGTCAATTCAGGAATACTATTAGTAGAATAATTATATACAGTATTGAAGAGAAATAGTATGTCCGGATAATGAGTCTATATTCAACAACTCCAACTAACTCTTCATCAACATACTGACCAACTAAGCAACTGCTTTACCACTCTACAACTACCTTGCCACTACTACATCTATAATATTTAGTTGGCCTTCCCACTTAGGGCAACATGTGACACAAGGTCATTTTTATGTGGGTCTTCCGGGCCATATAACTCGACCAAAAATATCTGTCTGTCGTTACCCATTCGTGACTCTACACTTCGGCGGAGCCACGACTGGGTGAGTGCTCTTTGCCCAAAAGCAGTGAGCGCTCTCCGCTCGAAGGCTGACAGTGTAGTAGCGGTTTGCAATTTTTTCATTAAAATATTTTATAAAATTCAGCCGTACTATCTGGTTGATCCATGAATGCCGAACGTATCCTTATAAGGAAACGGCTGTAATTATCATTCCTATACCTTTATACATAGTTAGTACTTCATATTCATCACAGTAGATAGTGGAGCTTTGCAGGCTATATGCCGAGTCAATACTTAAATGTTTTAGTTTGATTACTGAGGCTTACTAGTCCTCTCTTCCTCACGGCCACCTGAAAATTGGGTAACCAACGTTCAATACTCATAACATTAACATAAATATTTATTGCTTTTACATACATACATAATTAAATGGCTGGCCACTCGTATTCGAGATTACCCGTCTACCTGGGCTAGCTATATCCCATTGTAGACGTCTGCTCAGGCACACTTGTGTTTGTTTAACACCTACAGAATCCACCTGTGGTTTATACAGCATCTGTGCTGAGTGGATCAGAGTTACAGTTTCCGGGAGAGATCGCGTTATCTAGAGTGAACAAGACCAGGACCCTGAAACCCTCGATCTCGATGACTTGTGACTTCGAACTAAGCACAACGATCGACGACTTCTCAAAGGAAGCCGTCTACCTTATTTCACTCACAAGGTTTGGGTCAACACTTGGTATGGTTTTCAGGCACTTTCTAAAGATGCCACACGCTGGCAACGCCTCCTCCAAATTCATAACATCAAGAAGCCTCGTTCCTGAAAAGTGGACCATTGTGTGATCCTAACCCAGCCTCCTAGCCAGAAAGCGAACCCCTCAACCGCGCGCATATACTTACATACATACAAGTGAGTCACGCCGTGGTATGCTGTATAGCAACATTTTACCGCATTGGTAGTTTTCACACAGTAACAAATGTGCCGTAAATTTTAGACTTCAATGGCAGTTAGGAAAGAAAAAAGAATTGAAATTACACAGATCTTACGATTCTCGAAGATAAGACTTAAGACCTAAAACCTTAGACCCCGTACATAAAATGACAGGTCATCGCGAAACCAGTATAAACATCATGCAATTTGCGAGCTAATAGAGAAAATGTCAAAGATCTACTTGGAGTGGCGCTAATTGAAAAAGTAAACTAATTTACTAATTTAAAAACACACTAGCGGCTCTCATAAAAAAAAAAAAAAAAAAAACGGGTCTCTGGTCGTCGGATCTGATAAGGCAATTCAATTTAGTCTCTCGAGGCGAAACGTGTTGTCACTAAAAACGATTTTTTCACTCTATCCTATTATCTTGACTCGTTACCTTATCGCATTATCTTCGCTTATTTCGGATATTATTTTGGACACACACACACACACATGTAACTTTCGTTAAAAATGACAGACACGATGCTGTTGAGCTGGAGTTTTGTTTAACGGCATATCAACACCTCTGTGGGTTATTTAATGCCAAAAAAGATGGGGTTTTAAGGTATTTTTTTAAATGTTCGGTTATAGTGAGAAGGTTGATTTAATCATATTTCGATGAAAAAAAATTATTTTAAAAAACTGATAATGTCTTCTACTATTGTATTCAAAATTGTATTGCTGATAATACATTTTTGAGAGAAAAAATGATTATGTCAATTGTTTCCTTTCAAAAATGTGTTATGGTAATCATTTTCTTGAAAAATCTATTGTTGTTAATATCTTTCCTTCAAAAATGTATATTTTCTCTAAAAGTCTATTTTTATGTATATATTTATAGAGAAGTATATTTTTTACATTCATAGTGTTTTGATTTCAGTTTGGGGGTTGTTTGCCCATAGCTGGGACCCTAACAGGTGCTACCACTCTGAGTCAGGGTAGACCTGGGAACAACAACAATTAAGAGGTGGTTCCATGCTCATAATAACCTCCCAATCAGAGTAATTGCTGTCGGATGCAGTTTACCGTCATACCAAGGACCACATGATGCTGTGCTTTTTATATAATTGTTCATGTGTAATATTCTTTTTCTAATACGAGTGCAATGTCCCTTGCTTTTATACATCCTGTTATTTAGTAGGTCTTTGGTCCTGTTACTGCCTTTACTTTTTCATGAATATCACCATTGTTTGTCTCGCTCAATCTCCTATTTGATATTGGAGCTTAATTATTTAAAACTTTCACACGATATGGCTTCCCCTAACACTGCTTGTTATTACAGAAGCAAAATATTAAAGTAAAAAATTGAGTCATGATCTTAATAGTATAATCAAATCTTCTTCTTCCTGTGCCGTGTCCCTTAAAAACGTAGGCAATCATGGACTTCTACTTGGCTCTCTCTCTCTTGTCGCTCTCAATATTTTTTCTCTTGTTATCTCTAAACCCCGTTCCGCCATCCATTTGCTCAGACCTACGTCTCGCGCTGTTTTCCCCTGTCTCTCCTTTCCTTTATCTGACCTGTGAGTATTAGCTTCTCCAGGGTCTCTTTTCTCATTACGTTTCCCAGGAACCTCATTTGTCTTTTCCTGATATTTATTATCAGTTTTCTTCCCGTTTGCATCCTTTCGAACACCTCATAGTTGCACACGTGCTCTGTCAATGGTATCCTCAGCATCCTTCTGTAAAACCACATTTCTGCTGTTTCAAGCCTCTCCTTCATCCTCGATGAGATCGTCTAACACTCAACTATTATTTCAAAATCTATTTGTTTGAAGAGTTTTTAAAGTGTTTTCCTTATTTCATTTTCTCTTTTGTTGTTGAAAGAGAGAACGATAAATTAAGGAAAACACTTTACAAACTCTTACTGATTTTACCGGGTTTTTTAACGCTCACTTCACAGGAATCTTTCATGAACGCGTAATTTTCTAAATTAAGAAAAGAACATTTTCATCCACAATTATATGATCCTAACAAGGTATTTGTTGGTATGGTTACACTTGGTCATAATTTCGGTTCTTTTATTTAGTACTTCGTTTTTGTTTGGGAATGACATAAAGCAAACTTTTCTTTACCGTTGTAAGACTTGGCTGTTTTTATTATATACAACGTTTACAAATTAAGAATATTCAAAAGTTCTACAATATAATTGTATGGAACACTTTTTAATACAACTGTGTACTGGTCTAATTTAGTTATGACCAAAAACTAAATAATTAAATAATTAATTAATAAATACAAGCTTTCCCTCAACAAAACAACATGAAAAACCTAAGACACACACACAGACAGACGAAATTCAAACGCAAACACACTCACATACACACCAAATTCCAACAGTATCCCAAAATGAACTAGATGACCCGTAGAGAAAAATTAAATCCAAATTTCTGAAACCAATTTTCAAGTATAAAGACGAAATCAAATTTCGCAGGTCAGTGAAAAAAACTTTTTAGAGTCAACGTGCGAGTGTAAAAAAAAAACTCCCTACACGCACGCATATGAACTCTCTGGCCTACCAACTACTTGATTTTATACACGATACTTTGGCCATCAGAAAAACAAACCGATCTCGATATGTGAATTCACAAGTTTATTCGCCTGAAGAGAGTCATGGTTCCACTCGAAACACGTGTAGCGACACAAAAACCGTTATGGTCACTTAATATGTCATACAAAAAACAAGTAATAATTATCATAATATCAACAATAAAACTCCACTTTAAACAAAACGTTAACGGCTTCTATCCCTTTTTCTTTTATATATATATAAATATATATATATATATATATAAATTCTAAACATATACTGTTAAATATAGCAGACAATGAATGTTTTTTATGTTTAATCATGAGCTGTTCTAAACATCGTATTTTGGCTTTAATTTCGGATGAAAATAAAGACAAATCTCCATCATTTGGATATTTTTTATTATGCTGGTTCTAAGCTTTCGGCTCACATGAGCCATCTTCAGAGAGGTTACAGGACAATCACCATCAAAGATGATTTTATCTTGTGTTGACATAAAACATTGATATGCAACGATAACAGTCACCGAATTACAGACACATTTCGTAAATTAGTAATGCAGTTCCATGACGTCACAACGTGTGTGAAACCGAAATGTTATAGAACCATGTCTAAATACAATTTAATGTGTTACGAACAGATTGAAATGTGATTTTATTAAGTATGGGTTGTGTTGATTTAATGCAGATTGCCTCCAATATGTGAAGGTTCTTTTTACTGTGTGTATGTGTGAGTATATATATATATATATATAAATTTTAGATATTCTACAATTTCATGGGTAATACATATTTTGCAGCCCAAACCTGCCGCTCTTCAGACCCAAATGATACAACAGTTAATATTCAAATTAATCTAGAAAAGAATCACATAGAGACATTCACGTGCCCATAACGAGAATAGATATCTGTAACGCTAATCTACAAAAACATTTCCTCGCTGATTCAAAGAAAACAAACGAAAGAAAGAAAAATAAATATATAGAAAAATCATAAATGGAAAAAAGTGAAAGAAAAAAGAAAGGAAATAAGAACGAACAATACAAGGAAAAAGGAAGTTAAAGTTAACGTCTTAGATCGACAGCAGCGTTTATGGTCTCTTTACATCACTAATCCACGTTAATAAACTTTAAAGTATAAACTAGAGTTGCAATTCTTCTGCTTTCTTAGAAAAACATGACATGGAAATCTAACATGAAATTTAGCTTGAAAGATAATGGGATGTATTTACAGCATAAAAATAAACGGTAAATCATACTTTTTAATAGAAATTAAATATAACCACTTGTAGTATTATATTATAAATATATTTTAAAAAATTAAAAAAATATATAATATATAAGAAAATGTTAAATAAAATATTAAAAAAACAATCATATATATAATCCTAAATAATATTACTAACAATAATAATAATAAAATAAAATAATAATATATAAAATATATATAAAAATATAATAAAAAATTTAATAATAATAACACTAATAATATTAATGTTATTATTATTATTAATCATTAAACAGATTTCGATATGGGTTAGTGAGTGCCTGCATGTGATTATTTTTTGGGTGATTTTTGAATATTAACTGTTGTATCATTTGGGTCTGAAGAGCTGCAGGTTTTGGCTGCGAAATATGTATTACCCATGAAAATGTAGAATATCTAAACAATTTTCTAGATTAATTACTCTGTTCTTTTGATTTCGTCTCTATCGGAATTCAGCAGACTTAAATACTAAATATTCTATACGTGATAGATAGATAGATAGATAGATAGATAGATAGATAGATAGATAGATAGATAGATAGATATGAACATACTGAGATAGATAGATAGATAGATAGATAGATAGATAGATAGATATGAACATACCGAGATAGATAGATAGATAGATAGATAGATAGATAGATAGATATGAACATACTGAGATAGATAGATAGATAGATAGATAGATAGATAGATAGATAGATAGATAGATATGAACATACCGAGATAGATAGATAGATAGATAGATAGATAGATATGAACATACTAAGATAGATAGATAGATAGATAGATAGATAGATAGATAGATAGATAATGAACATAATGAGATAGATAGATAATGAACATACTGAGATAGATAGATAGATAGATAGATAGATAGATAGATAGATATGAACATACTGAGATAGATAGATAGATAGATAGATAGATAGATAGATAGATAATGAACATACTGAGATAGATAGATAGATAGATAGATAGATAGATAGATAGATAGATAGATAATGAACATACTGAGATAGATAGATAGATAGATAGATAGATAGATAGATAGATAGATAGATAGATAGATAGATAATGAACATACTGAGATAGATAGATAGATAGATAATGAACATACTGAGATAGATAGAGAGATAGATAGATAATGAACATACTGAGATAGATAGATAGATAGATAGATAGATAGATAATGAACATAGATTGAGATAGATAGATAGATAGATAATGAACATACTGAGATAGATAGATAGATAGATAGATAGATAGATAGATAGATAGATATGAACATACCAATATAGATAGATAGATAGATAGATAGATAGATAGATAATGAACATACTGAGATAGATAGATAGATAGATAGATAGATAGATAGATAGATAGATAATGAACATACTGAGATAGATAGATAGATAGATAGATAGATAGATAGATAGATAGATAATGAACATACTGAGATAGATAGATAGATAGATAGATATAAAAAAGTACAAGAACGAAGATAAAATTTCAACGTTCAAATCATTAATTTAAAACAGGGTATAAAAATAGAGCAATATAGCGTAAAAGTATATTCATGTTAACAATTCGAGTGATAACACTGGCCAACAAAAATTAATTACTTCCTGTCTGACTTATAAATGCATTCCTAACATTAATAGAATAAACCTTACTTTGACTCAGACATCAACAATAGAGAAAGTGAAAACAATAACAACAAACGAGGGCGGGAAAATGAAGGAGTCAAAGAAATCGAAAGACTGAATAAGTACTTAAAGAAATGGAACATGAAATGTCACGTTGAATGATAAAGTAAACAATTTTTTTTTTTAATCAACTCACTCGAAGCAAGGCATTCCACTGCCACTATTGCGCATGGGGTTACATAGGGGAAGGTAAAGAGAAGGAGTGGTTAGACATGGGGAATGTCAGGAAGAAGTTGACAGATGAGTAAGGATAACGAGGATGAGGGTTGGGCAGATGGGAAGAGTGTTTGATAGAATGGGAGCAGGTTAGTGTGTTAGGAGGTGTCAATTGACCTTACATTTAAACTCCTGGAGATTGTAGCCGTCGGGGAAGCAATCGTGTGGAAGAGAATTCCACATTCGGGAAGTGCGAGGAAAGAAACTGTTGGAGTAGAAGTTCCGTCTGCATTTTATCGGTTTCACTGTAAAAGGGTGGGATCTAGTTGCTAATCTAGTATCTCGTTCAAATACGTATTTAGGGGGCATCAGTGATCTAAGTTCATCGGAGCAGAAGCCGTGAAAGTATTTATAGAAGAGACACAGGGAAGCCACGTCGCGCCGGTGGGAGAGAGACTGCAGGCGGTCTGCCAAGTCGGTATCTATCACATTACAAACCCTCCTTTGAACCTTATCGAGAATCCCGAGAAGAACAGCAGGGGCACCCGACCAGATATGGCCGCAGTATTCAATGCACGGGCGGATGGTAGATTTATACATAGATAAATACATTGTCCAGAAGAAGAAATGAGTAAAACATACCGTTGATGCCGGGGATGGGAGCGGATAAAGAAGAAAGAGGAGTGCTGTGTCGCAAGTGGTTGCAAAACGGAAGTAAAGACCATCCGAAAGAGGAAATTAGGAAGAAAGTAACTTTTTAGTTAAGAGTAACTTAAAGGGAGATAATCGGTTCAAACCAGGGAGGCAGGACACCTAATTTTAAGGTAAAAAAAGGTATAAAATAGCTAATTTCTCAAAAATTTTGACCTAATGAGAAAAAATTAATATGATTTTCCGAATCTGCATCCCCCCAAATTAGTGTAAATCAGCTTAGAAACTTTGGGCACTAAAAAATGTGTTGGCCAGTGTAATAAACAACAATAGTAATGATAGTAAAATAATAATAATAATATTTAGTTTACGCTATTAGGCCTTCTGCTCAATGATGATCAGAAAAACCTGTTTTTTTCTGAAGAAAAAATAAGATAAAGTTGGATTTCGGTAGGCGAGTTTCTTTTTCTAATAAGTTATGTTACAGATATATATGTATTTGGAATACCTCTTGAGTTTGACTAAAATCAGCTCTTCTCTCAAACCGAAATTTCAATTCTGCTTGGTAATTACGCCTTCAGTGTCTATAAACTTCATACCATTTACTTTTTTTTCTTTTATTCCTTTTTCCCCTCAAATATTATTCATTATATATTATTCCTTTTTCTTTCCAAGAAAGTCTGTTAACTGGAGTGGTTTTAAGATCAGAAGACATATTGCAAGAAAACATAATAATTTCACAAAGTAACGTATGAAATCAGGAGAGGAAAAGGTCGGCCAGAATAACCCGTGTCTACTTCATCATTTAAGAACGTCTGTCGAGAAATTATGGCCATTAAGACAAGATATAATTAACTCAAAAGTTTTCTCCCTAACCATAAGACTAAAACAAAAAAACGAAAAAAATGCTTGTGTCTATAACATGGGGCATAGCTAAACAAATATCTGTATCCAATACATAGGTCATCAGTCAAGATATATACGTCTACTTCAAGTGTTATCGTTAATGACATCAGTGTCCATATGTTTAGTCAGTCATTTAAGTAGCATAGAGTTGACACGCTTGGGCGATCATGTCTCTTCCGATTCACTGAGCAGAAGATTTTTGCGCAGTATATTGCCATTTCTTTCTGCAGTAGAACGGTTGAAAATCAAAGCTGTCCAGCCATTCGACACGAAGAGAAGAGAAGATGGATTAATACATTTTGCAAGGGTAATTTTGCGTATGTGAAAGCAACGAATTCAACTGGGATTCGAACTCGACTCTCCAATTTTTCATTCCGAGAACGCACACTCCCATTTACCAACCTATATCTATCTATCTATCTATCTATCTATCTAGCGTATATGACTTCTTTTTTTTTCTGAAACCGCAAAAAACCACATCCTATTCTTATATATATATATATATATATATATATATATATATATTCTTTTCTCTCATTTTTCGCCTGTGGAATTCCCTTCCATTTACTTGCTTTCAAGACAGCTATAATCTCTAAGACTTTTAAATGTAAAGTCAATAGTCATCTCTTATCTCACTAACCTGCATCCTCTCTCTCATGCTCCTTTCTCCGTCCACTTCATTCTCATCAGTATTCTCATCCTTCTCTTACCCACTTCCTGACACTCCCTATAACCTGTCACTCTTTCTCAGAACTTTCCTCCTATGTAACCTCCTGCAAAACAGTGGCAGTAAAATGTCTTGCTTTGAGCGATATGATTATAAGAAAAAAATATATATATATATATACATATATACATATTACGGAAATCAACGAATTTTACGAAACTTGGTTATAAGCAACCGACAATTGGAAATGAATTGTTTGAACATTATTTTTTATCGATACTCGTATTTAAGTATTTATGAAACAGTATTATATATTTATTTCTACTGGCCTGATTATTTACGATAAATTTTTATTACGAATGGCACACATTTTCGTAATAAAAAATTATCGTAAATAATCAGGCCGGTAGAAATAAATATATAATACTGTTTCATAAATACTTAAATACGAGTATCGATAAAAAATAATGTTCAAACAATTCATTTCATATATATATATATATATATATATATATATATATATTTGTAAGAATTGTATTATATATATATTCTTGCAAGAATCAGATGAGATTTCTTAGCTGTTTCGGAAGGAAAAGAAGTCATCTACGCTATATTTAACGCATATCAGTCAGTTGTTGAGAACCATACGTGATACAAGCTGAGGCGATCATGTCTCTTTCGAGTCAGGACTAACTAGACAGAAGATTTTCCCGCCGAAGGTTGTATTTCTTTCTGCGGTCGACAGGTTGCCAATGAAGATTATAGAACCCAATCTGTTCTGCTATTCAACGCTTCACCCGAGGAGAAAGAGATGGATGAATACCTTTTTCAAAAGTATTTGTGCGTAAATGAATGCAACTAATTCAACTGGAATTCGAATTCGGCTCTCCGATTTCTCGTTCTGAGCCGATAATCCCTGCATTAAAATTTGAAAGTATTTATCAAAACTTATTTATAAATGGAACTTTGTCTGTGTGTGTATGTGTGTCCGTTACCTATAGACTCCAAAACGGCTGAACCGATTTTCCTGAAAAATTACACAGTCGTACTATAAGCGTCTGCGAGTGTTCTTAGCTAGGTTTTATGTCGAGGTACTCCCGATAAATATCGATAATCGAAAAAATCGGATTATAGAAGGAATGGTCCGATTTTAATCAAATTTGATACACTCATAGACAAAGACATAAGAAACGATATTCAGAAGTTTCAAGGTTGCAGTTCTTACAACAGTGCAGAAAATCGATATATATATATATATATATATATATATATATATATATATATATATATTATCGATTTTCTGCACTGTTTTCTAAACAGACACACACACAAACATCTTGCCTTATATATATATATATATATATATATATATATATATATATATATAAGGCAAGATGTTTGTGTGTGTGTCTGTTTATCTGTCTGTATGTCCTTTATACAAATCCGCAATTTTTATCCGATTCTCATCAAATTTCACACAAATATTCTTTAGGCTGAGTCTGAGCTCCAGGACCATGGATTAGGTTTAAAGCTTTCATTACGCCCGAGCAATGCCGGGCTATACTGCTAGTAGAACATACACAGAAAGACAGCCTTACACCAGTGGGAAAGAGACTAAAGCCGAGCCACAAGGTCAGGGTTGATAATATTGCTGATTATTTTTTGGATTTTATCAAGGTGCCCAAACTATATAGCAGTGAAACCGGACCATATGTTCACGACAACACACCTATGTTATCGGCCCAGTAATATCAGTGCCTTAAGAAAGTTTTCATTCGGGATATGGTATTAAAAGCATACATTATCAGTCTGCTAATATCAATGTTAACTACATGACTCATTGGATCAGCCGTATCACTCTATTTTCAAATAACGCAGTGCAAGACATTTTAATCCGTTACATATTACCAAGATTCACCATTTGAAAAACCGTACAATAGATATCAATACCCATGACAAACGAAGCTTACAGACATATTACGTTGAAACACCAGTTGTTATCCTACAACTGTAGGTAAGTGAGGTTGAGCATGGCCAGTATTTAGATCCGTGATCGCTTGGTAATGCTGTACGCTTGGATCGTAGAAATCAGCACGCAGAGGGAAATCGTAGATCCGAGTTCAAATTCCTGTTGAATTGGTTGCATTTACATACACGCAAATATCCTTGGGAAGATATGAATCTATCGTTTCTGTATTCAGCTATGGGATAAAAAGGAGGACAAATTAGATTCTATGGACTCGGTTGGAAAAATGTCTACCGCAGAAAGTAATGACAATCTACTGTGGAAAATTTTTCTGCCCAGTCAGTCATGTCTCTTTCGAGACATGATTGTCCAAGCGTGTATTACGTATGGTACTTAACTGACTGATTGTGTAAACGTCGAAACACCAGCTTGAATACGATTACAGAAGTTAAGCAACGTTACGCTGGCACAGTATCTAGACGGCTGATCGCTTGGGAATATCACGTCGTGTGAACTTTGACTCTCGGTGGTGTAATGGATAACGGCGCAGTATTGCAAATTAGAGAGCCGATTTCAAATTTCATTCGGATTCGTTTTATTTACTTACGCACAAATACTATCGGGAATGGTATGAATCCACTACTTCACCCCCAGCTAACGGTTAAATAGTAAGACTTCATTCAATAAATCATTAATATCTTTATAAAATTCTTCTAATATGAAAATATTTTTCTGGTTAAATTAACCTGAAAAATGTTAATGAGTGACGAGTGAGGCTTACGGTGTGATGTTGAAACACCAGTTTCCGTGCAAGTCATAAATAATTGAACTAAATATGTATTGAGATTTTTAAAAAAAATTTATGTATTTATTTATTTATATTTTGCTGAATGATGGTAAAATCGACCTACACGGGTGAAATAAAATGTGATATATTATCTTGAACGACATGAATAATTGACAGGTATATCCGGCCGTAGGTAAGGTCAACAAAAGACACAATGGTGGTTGACAGTTATATCCCTTTGTAGATGATGTCAATAAAGTGCTACAACAAATAAACAAGCAAAACTTGAAACACTAGACCACAGTGTGCGATTGATAGATACATCCATCCGGAGATAGTCAACAAAGCGAAAGAAAAAAAATGCATGGGAGTTCTAGAATTTTCGGCAAAAAGACAGAGACTTTCTTATGACTTCCAGTCGGATTCGTTATTTACACTTACGCGCAAATTCATGGGAAAAGTTAACAATTCCTTAGAGACACATGGCCCAGAGGATATAGACGTTGGTTAGTTCCTGACTTGACTATTAGAGTTGTTGGTTCAATACCAGGCTACAGCAGTGGTGAACAAATAACTTGCAGGTTTAAAAGGAGATGACTCATGACTTCCGACCGGGTTATTACGCAAGGACTGAGGATGATATAACCAAGTGATTGTAATAAAGGTTTTGGTTCGAACTTCGTAGTACCTGAAGAAGTCCAGAGCGTACAACAACCGAGACCACGTACAAATGGCAACAAAGATTAGGACAATAGTCCGAATAATGTAAAAACTGTTAACAATTCACCTCTTTTACTCCCAAATATGGGTTGATTAGTAACTCTTCTCTCAATAAACCATTATTATGTCCATAAATAAAATAGAATTGCGTAAAACTATATTTACATTTCAGTATTAAATAACCGATTGAGATTGATATACAGTAAAATAAAACCGATTAAAAATATAAACTTTTTCCGATGTTGCAACTGTGTTTTTGATTCCATGGAAAATTATTTCCTCAGCAACATTATATTAATGGCTAAGTTCCACCATTCAGATGTATATGGTTAGGATCCACCATTCAGACATTTACGGTTTGGATCCACTATTTAGAAATTTACGCCTAGGATCCGCCTTTCAAAACTTTACGGTTTGGATTCACCATTCAGAACATTACATCTAGGATCCACAAATTCAGAACTTTACATCTCGTATTCACCATTAAGATCTTTACATATAAGATCCGCCATGCATACCTTTACGGTTTGGATTCAACATTCAAAGCTGTACTGTTACGATCTACCATTCAGTACTTTTACATCTAGGGCCCATTTTTCTTACCTTTACAGCTAAGATGCGCTATTCAGACCTTTACAGTTAAGATTTACCATTCAGTACTTTGAATTTAAGCTCCACCATACGTCCATTTGCGGATAAGTGCACCCATTTTTACAGCTAGGATCCATCATTCTGGCGTGTACGTCTAGCATCCGCTATAAAGAACTTTAGAGTTAAGATCCACCATTCAGAGATTAACATCTAGGATCCGCGATTCAGCCCTTCACGGTTTTGGATCCCCCATTCATTCGTTCACAATTAGGATCTGCCATCAGCCATTTATAGCTAGCATCCACTATTGAGATATTTACATCTAGGATCCACTATTCAGACCTTTACATCTAGGATCCACCATGCAGACCTTTACATCTAGGATCCACCATTCAGATCTTTACATCTAGGATCCACCATTCAAACATTTTAATCTAGGATCCAACATTCAGACATTTACATCAAGGATCTACCATTCAGATATTTACATCTATGATCCACCATTCATAACTTTGCATCTAGGATCCACCATTCAGACCTTTACATCTAGAATCCAACATTCAGGCTTTTAAATCAAGGATACAAAATTCCGACATTTACATCTTGGATCCACCATTCAGGCCTTTACATCTAGGATCTACCTTTTAGACCCTTACATCAAAGATCCACCACTCAGATTCTTTTTATATCTAGGATCCATAGATTAGATCTTTACATCTAAGATCCGCTATTCCGTCCCTTATAGTTAGCATGCACCATTCGGACATTTACAGCTAGGTTCCACCATTCAGACCTTTATATCTAGGATCCATCATTCCGAACTTTACATCTAGGATTCAACATTCAGACATTTACATCTAGAATCCAACATTCAGGCTTTTAAATCAAGGATACAAAATTCCGACATTTACATCTTGGATCCACTATATCGACCTTTACATCTAGGATCCACCTTTTAGACCATTACATCAAAGATCCACCACTCAGATTCTTTTTATATCTAGGATCCATAGATTAGATCTTTACATCTAAGATCCGCTATTCCGTCCCTTATAGCTAGCCTGCACCATTCGGACATTTACAGCTAGGTTCCACCATTCAGACCATTATATCTAGGATCCACCATTCCGAACTTTACATCTAGGATTCAACATTCAGACCTTTACATCTAGAATCCAACATTCAGGCTTTTAAATCAAGGATACAAAATTCCGACATTTACATCTTGGATCCACCATTCAGGCCTTTACATCTACGATCTACCTTTTAGAACATTACATTAAAGCTCCACCACTCAGATATTTCCATCAAGGATACACCATTCAGACAATTACATCTAGGATCTACCATTCAGACCTTTATATCTAGAATCCACCATTAAGACATTTACATCAAGGAATTACCACTGTGATATTTAGGATCCACTATTTCGACCTTTACATCTAGGATCCACCTTTTAGACCATTACATCAAAGATCCACCACTCAGATTCTTTTTATATCTAGGATCCATAGATTAGATCTTTACATCTAAGATCCGCTATTCCGTCCCTTATAGTTAGCATGCACCATTCGGACATTTACAGCTAGGTTCCACCATTCAGACCTTTATATCTAGGATCCATCATTCCGAACTTTACATCTAGGATTCAACATTCAGACATTTACATCTAGAATCCAACTTTCAGCTATTCAACTATTTATATCTAGCATCCAGCATTCAGATCTTTACATTAAAGAATCACCATTCAGATATTTATATCTAGGAATTACTATTCAAGCCTTCACATCTAGGATCCACCATTCAGACATTTAAATCTAGGATCCACCATTCAGATATTCATATCGAGAATCCATGTTTCAGATCATTACATCTAGAATCCACCATTCGGTCCTTTACATCTAGGATCCACCATTCAGACATTTACATTTAGGATCCATCACTCAGATCTTTACATGTAGGATCCACCATTCAGACCTTTACATCTAGGATCAACAATTCAGATCTTTACATCTAGGATCCACAATTCAAACCTTTGGATCTAGGGTCCACTATTCTGCTCCTTACAGCTAGCGTGCACCATTCGGACCATTACAGCTAGATTACCTCATTCAGTTCCTAACGCTAACCATTGTCTATGGACTCTAATTATCCACTTTTCCCCCGTCTTTCATTCATAAGAAGGTAGTTCCGTTCTGACATTCCAGTCACTATTGACCGTAATTTTGTGTAAATTATTGCCCCGTTGATTATCCCTCGGATGGTACAATTTGAATCACTTCAGTCCAAAGTCGATATTAGTGTATCCCTCTTGTCTTCAATTCCTTTGTTTGTTTCTGATTAACGGCCTATCAACATCTAAAGGGTCATTTAAGGCCGGAAACATATTTTATTTTAAATCACACTTATTCCCTGGAAACAGGCTCATACAGAACACGGCACACCATTTTAACCATAACTAGGAAGAAATGTTATAGTTTATACATCTATGTTGAAGATAAAATTAAATGTTATTGAATAGGTCAATCTTCCGAAGAAAAGCTAGAATTTTGTCAATGCCGATATTTTCAAATAAAGTTTTTAGGTTTTGCACTTTATAAAATTGTTGACAGGTATGTACAATCAATTAGTATATGTCTTAAGCTTCAATTCCTTCTACATCTTCTTGTCGTCATTTCACCCACTTTTTAGCAATCTCTGCAATGAGTGTCTCTTGAGCCTTGTGCTTTAATATAAAATGATGGCAAATATTAAGACATAGGCTTGAAACTGTGTGTTTCAGAGAAACCAGATGCAAAGTCGAAATTAAATCTAAATAAATTATGCTAATACTCTGCATATTAATGGTACTGCTAATATTTTCCTTTAACTTCTCTATTAGTTTTATGAAAACCAAAAGAAATTAAAAGTGTTCAATAATGTGAAAATGTAGTGTATTTATCCGCTACCAAGAATTATTTGTTGCCACAAGGGTCATCGGTCAAGAAATCTATGTTCATTTCATGTGCCAAAGACGAAGACCTCTCAGTGTTCATTGCAAGGGTTAACGGACTGGAAATAAAAGCGAGCACGCAATGGGTCATCGATCAAGAACTAACATTTTCGTTCCATGGGTTATCGATCAATAAATATTACTGTCTAACTTGGTATTTATCGATCAAGAAATAGCAGAATCCGTTCAAGGATTGCACGGGTGAGAATAAACAGCCGCTAATGTTTGGACCTAAGCGATAACTTAAATTCTTGCAAATAAACCCAAATCGACCATGCTTTGAATATTACTGAAACATATGGTCCGGTGCCACTGCTATTTAGCTTGGGCAACTTGATAAAATTCAAGGAAAAACCAGCAATATTATTGCCCCTGACTTTGTGGCTCGGCTTCAATCACTTTCCGATTGATGTAAGGTTGTCTGTGTATTTTGTATGAATGCTTTCAAATTTTAATGCAGTGGATATCGGCTCGGAACGAGAAATCGGAGAGCCAAGTTCGAATTCCAGTTGAATTCGTTTCATTCACGTACGCGCAAATGCCCTTGGGAAATGTGCAGTGGATATCGTTTCGGGATGAGAAAACGGAGAGCCGAGTTCGAATTCCAGTTGAATTCTTTGCATTCACTTACCCGCAAATACCTTTGGAAAATGTGCAGTGGATATCGTTTCGGGATGAGAAATCGGAGAGCCGAGTTCGAATTCCAGTTGAATTCGTTGCATTCACTTACGCGCAAATATCCTTGGGAAATGTGCAGTGGATATCGTTTCGGGATGAGAAATCGGAGAGCCAAGTTCGAATTCCATTTGAATTCGTTGCATTCACTTACGCGCAAATAATACCCTTGGGAAAGGTGCAGTGGATATCGGCTCGGAACAAGAAATCGGAGAGCCAAGTTCGAATTCCAGTTGAATTCGTTGCATTCACGTACGCGCAAATATCTTTGGAAAACTGTCGCTTCTTCATTCAATTATGAGCTAAATAGAATGACATACTGGGTTCTATAGCCCTGATTGGCAACCAGTCTAATGCAAAAATATTGGTAACCTACTATAGGAGACTGGGTGTGCGTTGTGGTGCAGTGGATATAGGCTTGGAACGAGAAATCGAGGAGCTAAGTTCAAATTCCAGTTAAATTTCTTGCATTTACTTACGCGCAAATAACCTTGGAAAAGGTATTAATCTGTCTCTTCCTTCCAGTTATTGGTTAAATAACAGGACACATTGGGTTCTATAGCCTTGGCTGGCAACCAGTCTACCGCAGAAAGTAATGGCAATAATAATCTTCTGCCCAGTCAGTCATGTCTGTTTCAAAACATGATCGCCCAAAGCATGTATCACGTATGGCATTTAACTGATTGGCTTACTATGGGAAAATCTTCTGCCCACTGACTCATGTTTCATTCGAGATATAATCGCTCAAGAATATATCGCGTATGGCACGTAACTAACTGACTGACTATGGGGAAATCTTCTGCCCATGGAGTCATGTTTCATATTGGGCTGCCCTTTTTACTGATGACCATGCATTCGGTTTTCTAGAATTAAGATTTATCATTATTTACACTATTTGCAAGCAGACTATTGCTTTCCTCTTTGTTGTTGTTATCATAACGTTTTGGTTGTTATACTCAAGCGACCTTCATCAGATGTGACCAACAAGACTTTTCTATTTTAACGTTTCATTTAGTCTAAGTAGGTGAGAGGCTTTACTCCTTCCACTGCCCATATCTAAGTATATCTCATCTAATTTTTGTTCATAGTACTTTTTTTTTTTTTTTTTTTATAAGCGTTTGTTTCACCCCGAGCAAGGCATGTCACTGCCACTACTGTGCAGGGGGCTACGTAGAGTGGAGAAAGGCTGGTTAAATATAGGAAATAACAGAGGGTGGGTGATAGGCGGGTGAGGATACCGAGAATGAGGGTTGGGTAGATGAGAGTGTTGTGAGAATAGTTGGGAGTTAGTGTGATAGGAGGTGTCTATTGACCCTACATTTAAACACCTGGAGATTGTAACTGTCGGGAAAGCAGACTTGTGGAAGGGAGTTCCACAGGCGGGAAACGCGAGAAAAGAAGCTGTTGGAGTAGAATTTACGGTTACATCTTATTTGTTTAACTGTAAAAGGGTGGGACCTAGTTGCTAATCTAGTATCTCGTGTAAATTCGTGCTTAGGCGGCACCAGTGATCTAAGCTCATCGGAGCAGAAGCCATGAAAGTACTTGTAGAAGAGGCACAGGGAAGCTACATCACGCCGGTGTGAGAGCGGCTGCAGCCGGTCTGCCAAGTCAGTATCAACCACGTTACAGATCCTCCTTTGTATTTTGTCAAGAAGCCCAAGGAGAGCAGCAGGGGCACCCGACCAGATATGGCAGCAATATTCAATACACGGGCGGATGGTAGATTTGTATATGTGCAGAATAGTTTCAGGAGGGAAAAATTTCCGGGCCCTGCACAGAGAGCCGACTTTCATAGCAGCAGATTTGGCAATGGATTCAATGTAGTCATTCCATTTGAGGTCCGCCGAAAGTGTAAGGCCAAGGAGGCGTAGTATTTTACTCTCTGGGAGGCTAGCCTGTCCCATGCTAATGGGAGGTAGATGCGATTGTCTATGGTGGTTAGTTGATAACAGCTTTGTTTTGGAGGCATTGAAATTTACCAACCATTTCCTACCCCAGGTCACTACGGATTGGAGGTCCCTTTCAAGTGCGGCAGCGAGGTTCACTTTGTCGTCCAGACC
The DNA here is from genome assembly GCA_037127315.1 of Ascarosepion bandense. NCBI lineage: Eukaryota > Metazoa > Mollusca > Cephalopoda > Sepiida > Sepiidae > Ascarosepion > Ascarosepion bandense. The sequence goes on from JBBBDQ010001830.1 coordinate 3,665,628, forward strand.
TGGTTTCTGATCGATGCGGGAGTAGATTGTTGTGTCGTCGGCATACATGCCAACTTGGGATCTAATAGTGTCGGGGAGATCATTAATGTAGATCAGAAATAGCGTGGGACCTAGGATAGAACCTTGAGGGACGCCCGCGTTCGTCTGGTAGTTTTGGGAGGCATGCCCATTTAATACCACCTTTAATGTGCGGTTAGAGATGAAGGACTGGATGAGGTCAAACAGATGTCCAGTTATCCCATAGCTCCGCAGTTTGCAGAAGAGGCCAGCATGCCAGACCCTGTCGAATGCTTTGGAGATATCCAAGGCAACGGTTCGGGCTTCACCATTCTTGTCGAGTGCCTGGTATATGTACTCGGTAATGGTCGTTAGCATATCAGCAGTAGACCTGGTGAAGCGAAACCCATACTGTTTGTCAGAGAGAAGCCCGTTGGTCATAAGGTGCTGAATCACCTCGGCGTTGATAATGGCTTCGAAAACTTTGCCAAAGATTGGAAGGAGACTAATAGGACGGTAATTGGCGGGGTCTGAGGGTTCGCCAGAATTCTTAAATATAGGTACTACGCAGGAGGACTTCCAACAGGCAGGAAAGCAGGAAGCAGATAGGCAGAGGTTATAGAGTTTAGAGAGGACAGAGGAGAGTTCTGGGGCACATTTCTTCAGTACTATGACTGGGATTCCGTCACCGCCGCTCGCTTTGTGTGGGTCAAGTTGCGCAATTATCTTGGCGACCAGCGAGGGTGAAATGTGGACGTTATTTAGTTGAGCCTTAGCTCTGGGTGGGAAGTCTGGTGTAGGTATTCCTAACGAGTCCAGTGTCGAATTGGTTGAGAATTTACGGGCAAAGCATTCAGCCTTGTCGGCTGGGGAGGTGAGAACTTCAAATTCATTGATTAGTGGGGGTATTGAAGTCTTGTTCCTGCTGAGCACGCTTTTGCAGAGACGCCAGTAATCTTTGGAGCCAAACTTAGATGATGCTATGCGTTGCCTAATTCTGGTAACAAACGCCCTCTTGGCTTCGTTCAGTACTTTTTTACACTTGTTCCGTGCTGAGGTGAAAAGGCGCCTGTTTTGGTTCGACGAGCAGCTTCGATAGAGCCGGAAGAAATGGTTCCGGTGGGCAATAGCGGCCGAGCAAGTGGGTGAGAACCAGGGGGACGAATTAGGTTTTAGTTGGAATTTTCTGTTCTTTGGGCGTGTGTTGTGCTGCAGTGCATATCGTCTCGGAACGAGAAATCGGAGAGCCGAGTTCAAGTTCCAGTTGAATTCGTTGCATTCTCTTAAGTGCATCTACCCTTGTGAAAAGTATGAATCAGTGTCTGCTTTCCAGCTATAACATGACAGATTGGCAACCAATCTACCGCAAAAAGTAATGGCAACCTACTGCGGGAAAAACTTATGTCCAGTCAATCATATCTCTTTCGAGACATAGTCGCCCAAGCGTGTATCACATATGTCACTTACCTGACTACTTAGTAATTGTTCAGACTTTTTACACTGAGTCAAAGTACACAGTTTATACACAACCTGCCATAATTATTAGGCGACCCCAGTTAAAATTATGTATTTTATACTATTTTTAGTATTTATTGTCATGTAGATAATTCTAAATCAAAACAGAATCATTCTTTTGTTAATACTGCACAATAACATGTGTATCAAATAAACTTCTCTGGTGTCCAGATTTTGCGCTCTCTTCCCCATGCTAGTCTCTTCTTCTTATTGGCTGGCCGAAGCAAAGGCATCCTGGGTGCCCTGTAAAATTTAGCAAAGTAATAATAACAAAAGAATAATTCTATTTTCATTTAGATAATCCACTTAGCAATAAATACTAAAAATAGTATGGAATGCATCATTTCTTTTAAAAAACAGAAGTTGCCTAATAATCATGGCCGGTAGTGTATATATATATATATATATATATATATATATATATATAGCAAATCTACAGGGCGCGATGGTTAAATTGTCGGCATTTGCCTTGTAAAATTTTGCAAAGTAATAATAACAAAAGAACTATTCTATTTTTATTTAGAATTATCCACTTGGCAATAAACACTAAAGATAGTATGGAATGCATCATTTCTTTTAAAAAACAGGAGTGGCCTAATAATCATGGCCGGTAGTATATATATATATATATATATATATATATATATATATATATATATATACATATAGCAAATCTACAGGGCGCGATGGGTAAATTGTCGGCATTTGCCTTGTAAAATTTTGCAAAGTAATAATAACAAAAGAACCATTCTATTTTCATTTAGAATTATCCTCTTGGCAATAAATACTAAAAATAGTATGAAATAAAGCATTTCTTTTAAAAAAAACTGTGATGGCCTAATAATTATAGCCGATAATATAGATAGATAGATAGATAGATAGATAGATAGATAGATAGATAGATAAAGAGGTATATATATATATATATATATATATATATATATATATATATATATATATAAATTAGAGAAAATTTTCAAAATATAAAGGTGTTGGATGTACATTTCGACATAGGACCTCTAATAGACATTCTACGTCACGTCAGCGACATTGTTTTGTTCCAAATGGCGAAGACTCTGAGGTAAAGTGTGGAAGGGGCCAAGTTAACAACGGTCACAAAGTAGAACAGGTAGTGGTGGGGTTACAGAGTGTAGAGACAAGAAGTAGACGGGGTATTAAATATGAAATGGTAGAGGCTAGTGAATGTCTACAGGGGTTTGAAACGGTATATTTAAGAGGGGGAGAAATAGATTTGAATGTAATATCTTAAAATTTTTTAATTAAGTTTATCCATTACAGGAAGTCATGAATTTAAAGTTATTAAAGAAATATATATATATATATATATATATATATATATAGGGATTTGGTAAAGGAGTTCATATTTTATAAAGATAGACAACTAAAGGAGTTAAATTACTTTTTTAAGTTTAAGATCTTTAGCTGTTTGAAGAGGTGTATTTAGACGGGAAGGAATGGGTTTCAATGTAAGATTTTAATTTTTTATTTAAGTTTATTTAATTAAACCTTTTAGGTAGAAGCGAGCTAAATGCCAATTACAGGAAATTATCAGTTTAAAAATTATTACAGAAAAAAATATATATACATATATGTGTTAACCAAGGAAAAAGGGGTTTAGTAAAAGAATCCATATGTTCTAAAGATAGGCAATTAAAGGAGGTTGGGATAGGAAGGTAGGGGGTTAAAATACTTTTTAAGGTTAACGTTAAGGTAAAATTATGATTAAAACTTAAATTGAATCCTTTTAATTTATATTCTAACATCTAGTCAACGGGGATTTAAATTCTGAATTTAAGTATTCAAAAAATGTGCCTTGTGGTGGCACTTACTGATGAATTCCCTCCTAAGATTCAGTAGCCGGTGTTGGTGGGGATATTTTAATATTGAAATTTTTTCCAGTAAACATAGCTCCTATCACGAAAATTCCTCGGTATACGGGCTGAACCTATCAGTTTCCAGCTAATTTCAGGATCCAGCCCTTCCTCTTTCATTTTCCAGAATGCTCGTGAAAGGGCTGTCTGGTACCTCTGACCGGGGTTCGAAAAGGAGTACCTGTGGTTATACAGTCTTTGTTTGAAAGGACTGGCGGACATACCGATATAGGAAGTCGTTTTTTTTTGTTTGATGGAGAAATGCGGGCTTCATAAATCACGTGGATGGATTTGCATTTTCCCTCCACCGGGCAGGCGTCCACAGAATTACAGCTGCATTCGTTTAGAATTCCGAACCTACATTCAGCATTGCGCAAGTTCACCAGAATACTCCTATTATGGGAACTAATAAGGCTGTCCATATTCGGGGTGCAAGAATAACTAATTTTAAGGGTATACCTATTAAAAATCTTCCGTAGAGTGTTACTGTTATTAAAATGTTTGTTTTTTAACTTGAAAAAATATTTACCAATATTGATGTTATATATATGACTGTATAAGCATTAATACGTAAATATTAATCATGTGTGAATGAAACAGTGCTCAATCTTGTATTATATAGTTAAGTGCCATACGTGATACACGCTTGGGCGATCATGTCTCGAAAGAGACATGACTGACTGGGCAGAAGATTATCCCGCAATAGGTTGCAATTGCTTTCTGCGATAGACTGGTTGCTGAGCAAGGCTATAGAACCCAATCTGTCCTGCTATTTAACCCATGACTGGAAGGAAGAGATGGATTAATACCTTTCCCAATGGTATTTGCGCGTAAGTGAATACAATGGATTCAACTGGAATTCGAACTCGGCTCCCCGGTTTCTCGTTCCGAGCCGATATCCACTGTACCACAACGCACATCCCAATAAAAAATGTATATTAATAAATAAATATACATATTATCTGATGTTTTACGCACGACTTTGACTTTCATGCATTTCAGCAAACTTCGGACAATTAACATTGTTAACCACATGAAATTCAGAGTCGTGTGTATAACATAATATAATATGTATGTATATCTATCTATCTATCTATCTACACTACCGGCCATAATTAATAGGCCACCCCAATGTTTTAAAAAATGATGTAATTCATACTATGTTTTAGTATTTATTGCCAAGTGAATAATTGTAAATGAAAAAAGAAAGGTTCTTTTGTCTATATTGCACAATAATATGTGTATCAAATGAATTTATAAATATTTAATAATTACCTATATTGCAGTTTTGTCAATGAAAGAATGAAGAAAATTTAGGATGATTCGGACGAGTTATTTTTGCTTCTTACTTTGTAAAATTTAGCCAATTAATAATAACAAAAGAACGATTCTATTTTCATTTAGAATTATTCACTTGGCAATAAATACTAAAATAGTAAGAAATACATCATTTTTGTGGGGTGGCCTAATAATTATGCCCGTTAGTGTATGCTACCAGTGTTCGAAGCATAGATTAATGGTAGACTGATAGATATGCAAGATAGAATCTGGAGAGAATAATTGTCTTGCGGACACAGTAAACCAACTTTTTTTTGTTAGCCGTAAACGATACCATGAAAATGTGAATGGTGCTACTTTCCTGGCGGTTAGGATTATTGACATCTTTTAATGTTAAACGTATCATGTGATTCATTAATATAGTCGCTATTCCAATCTATGTTTTCTTTCATATCATTTTGTCTACATTCGCTTTGGTAAAGTAAAAAAAAGAAAATCGCCCCATTTCTGATCAGTATAACAAACAAATTCGACAACCTTCTGACCAGGGAATTGCAATAATAAAATCGGGATTTTATAATAAATAATATTTATTTTTACCAATTTCTTTTCAATTTCCATTGCTTTCTTGTAAAAATAATTTATATAAGGAAGAAAACAATCAGTCTTTTGCGATATTCAGAATCCGATAAAACACTGCTATTTAATAATAATCAAATGTTATTGCAATTTTATAATTAGCTAAATATCTCAAATTTCATATCACCAAAAACCTAAGTCACTGGTCTTGTCCAAAACGAGGCTGTATTTCGTTATCTACCAATTGCATTAGGATTGTTCGTTTTTTTGTATGTTTTTATGTTTTTTTTTCTTGTTTTCTTTTCTTCTTTCCATTCCTAAAACCTAGTTTTTCATTCTCCTTTTCCTTAAAATCCTTCGAGCTGAGTAAATGTCAGACTACTTGTCAGGAGAATTTCCGCGGAATAAGCTTTAGCCTGGGTTTGAAGTCTCTTTTTTTGTCTTTTTTGATTTGCATTGATGTTCTGCTCGAAATATCATTTCCCTCTGATATTTACAATATTTTGCTTTAATCTCACCGTTAACCACTCAACGGCCTGAATATTTTGGTTTGCATGAAAACTGATAAATTCCAAAAAAGTGAGGCTGACTGATCTTCTTTTTTTAATGTTTTCCTTCTCTCTTTATAATGACGGTTTGGATGTGAAACTTTTGAAGAATGACCAAAGTCAAGATCAAAGTCAAAGAAATGTTTATACAGTATACAACGAGAAAGATATAAGTTATTGTTGCATGAGCTCTTTCTAGTTTAGTAAAGATAGATAGATAGATAGATAGATAGATAGATAGATAGATAGATAGATAGATAGATAGATAATGAGGGAAAACAGATAGATAGATAGTTAGATAGATAGATAATGAGGGAAAACAGATAGATAGACAGATAGATAGATAGATAGATAGATAGATAGATGAGATAGATAGAAAATAGATAATGAGGGAAAACAGATAGATAGATAGTTAGATAGATAGATAATGAGGGAAAACAGATAGATAGATAGTTAGATAGATAGATAATGAGGGAAAACAGATAGTTAGATAGATAGATAATGAGGGAAAACAGATAGATAGATAGATAGATAGATAGATAATGAGGGAAAACAGATAGATAGATAGTTAGATAGATAGATAATGAGGGAAAACAGATAGATAGATAGATAGATAGATAGATAGATAGATAGATAGATAGATAGATAATGAGGGAAAACAGATAGATAGATAGATAGATAATCAGGGAAAACAGATAGATAGATAGTTAGATAGATAGATAATGAGGGAAAACAGATAGATAGATAGTTAGATAGATAGATAATGAGGGAAAACAGATAGATAGATAGATAGATAGATAGATAGATAGATAGATAGATGTTATCAGAAATATCCTTTTCATCACTAGTTATTTATCCTGTCTGAATACTAAATCCAACGGCTCCGACAAAGTGGGACTGGCAGCTGCTCTTGAAGATGGCATCATGACATCCAATGATTTGTTTCCTGGGAAAAGAAATTTTAAGCGCCCCCCCCCCCACACACAAAAAACAAACGAGATTCCTGTTTTATATTCCCTGTTCTTTCAGGGTGGAAACGAACATGATCCTCTACATCTTTCTACACTTGTAGTTTTTAATAAGTTTTGTCTTTCTGTTATTTCTCTTAAGCCCTGTTCTGTCAATCATTTATTCAAGCTCTTTCCCATCTGTTATCCACTTGATTCCAGTCCTTTCCTCGTCCTTTCTGCATAGCCCCATGTATATTGTTCTTTTCTTGTCTCACTCTACCTTTACAACTGTCATTACACCTGTCTTCCCATCCTTCGTCTTTCTCTAACTCTTCATTCTCCTCCTGCCTAAACTTTTACTTTCTTATGTAGCCCCCTGCGCATCAGTAGCGGTACCACCTTGTTCGGTGTAAAACGATTAAAAAAATATATTATGCGTTTCTTTCTCCGACCCTCTTTCCAGTCTATCCAAAAACCAGTTTCTCAAAAAAATCCAGTTTCTCATACAACGTTATAGTAAATCAATCCTTCATTTTGGAACCACTCGCGTTGGGGTCGCTTTGATTTGTTTTTTTGGGACGGGTTGTTGCTCTTGTTTTTTTCTTTTTCAAGTTTTCCTCAGTTCTTACGATAGCATCTTCCTCGGAAACTCCAAGAATGGCTTTATTCAAAAATTTCGCAAAGGATTCATTTGTTGAATATGGACAAGAAAAAAAGTTAATTGCACAGGATCGATTTACTATAAAGTTGGATGAAAAACTGAGCCCCTTCCCCTAAAATTATTAAATTTTTTATCAATCGGAAAGTTTAGGTTTAATCGATAAAATTGCACTGAAAAAGTCACAAAAAATTGATAATCAACAAATTTACAGGTGGTGGTAATGTCGTACCGGCGAGTGATTCCAAAATGGAGGATCGATTTACTTTAACGTTATATGAAAAACTGAGACCCCCATAAAGTTGTTTAAATATTGAAATTTTATCCAATTTTTTTTTCTTTTTTTGTCGGCCGGAAAGTTTAGGGTGTAATTGATAAGATTGTATCGAAAAAAGTAAAAAAGAAAAAATGAAAAACAAATTTAAAGGTGGTGGTAGTCTCCTTCAGGTCAGCCAAATATTCTTCTCAGTACTCTACTTATTTCTTGGAATGTATCTTGGGCCATCTAAATACTTTTCGCATTTTCTGCCCTCTTGTGACCTTCCAAGCGACCCGCCAAATCTCATGCATGCATAGATGTGTGTTGCGTTCCCCAACTGTCGGTAAGTTAACACTGCACCTGAGACTGCAGACGATCACTTGCGTTCCATCTCCGTGTGATCGAAACCCTCACTCCCGCTGCCACGTTGTGATTTCTGATCTGAACGTGAGTTGAGAGCTCGGGGGACGGTGGTCTTGTGTCTTACTCCGCGGCCACTGCAAATAAAGAGGCGGGATGGATGTACAAAAAAGGGAAAAACAAAATAGGGAAAAACAGACAAAATAGGGAAAAACAGACAAGAAAAAATAAAATAAAGCGACAGCAGTAAAAGCCAGTCTATGTGAACTAATGATTATATTCAATATTCTTTGTACAGTGAAAGAGAGATAAAAAAAATTAAAAAAAATTAAAAAAAACACAATACAACCTTCGCTCAACTTCTACAAATTACTGCCTGCTACTATGTCTAGCCGTCACTAAAGGTAAGACAGCTACTGTCTCCTTGTGCTACCCTTTCCTTTTCTCTCTACTTAGCAAAGGTGGTCGTCTCCGTTGACGTAGGAGAGAGGATTTTCACTGAAACTTTCTCCACCGCGTCTCAAGAGGATCCCTCCTTGCGTAGGAGGCTGGTTGGGAATAGGGATATTTTTCCCCAAAAGTCTAATGTCAATTTCGTGTATCTGGTTTTAATCACCCGTTACGATTTCTCACTGTCTGGTAGCTTGAAGCTTTGGTGACAATGGTTTGTTGTTTTTGTGCATTTACATGCCAGCTTTAATTATAATTTCTCTCATCACGTGAGGTCCTTTTCAAAGCTAACCGATAAGTTAACCTGAGTCGGCCTTCATCGCTTCTCTGAGGAGAAAGGAGGAGAAAGAAAAACCAACAAGAAAGGAAGTGAAAGAGCCTTAGCGAGACGTATTTCTCACCTGGATTGTGTTCATTTGCTGTCATATAAATCCATGTCATGTCGTAAGTAACTTCTGTCTTGCCCCTCTCTTTATGCCAGCCACCCCTCGTGCCTGTTCCTCTCTCTTTCTCTTTCCTAGTTCTTCCCAAGAAAAGGAAAAAATGTTCACACATTGAGTCATTCTTCAATCATCTACGTAAGGGTTTCAATTCATGGTCCGTCGATACTATTTGAACGTGGGTGCATAAGGAACACTTATATTGTTACACTCTGTTAGAACACTTCCCAGGTATTTAAATTACTGTACCTAATTGATTTTAGTATCTTCTACCTGTAAATGTGAATTTGGTTTCCTCTTTTTGCTGATGATCAGGTATTCTTCTTCATGTAGTTTATGCTTAGTCTTTCCTTCTCATTTTCCATCGCTACATTCTGTAGAAGGTTTTGTACTCTCCTTTTCGTGTCTGCTATCAGCACTGTGTCATCTGCATATCATACATTGTTCCGTCAGTGATGAATTTTAGGAAGTACAGGTTCTCTCAGAAATTCCTCGCTATTTAGATTGTATAAATCCGGTCAGAATATATATTTTTTAATCATAGCGAACTATTTTTCCTTCCATGACCTTAACTTCCTGGAAAACAACTATTTGCACCTTCTTGATCTACGGTTGGTTATCAACTGACAGTTATTTGAATGACTATCGTGAATCAATATCTAGATCTTCTTCTAAGAAAATTGATTCAATGGTCTTGCCAAACCGCGTCTTTTGCAGTAGAATAATTCTTGCGAGTTTTTAGTCTACCATTCTTCTGTACATTGAACATTACTGCCATTTTGTTATACTATCAGTCAGTCAGTTAAGTGCCACACGTGATACACGGTTAGACGGTCATGTCTCGAAAGAAACATGACTGACTAGGCAGAAGATTATCTCGCATCAGGTTGTCATTGCATTCTGCGGTAGACTGATTACCAGCCAAGGCTATAGAACCCAATCTATCCTCTTATTTAACCCATAACTGGAGGAAGGAGACGGATTAATACCTTTCCCAAGGGTATCTGCGAGTAAGTGAATGCAAGAAATTCAACTGAAATTCGAACTCGACTCCCCGATTTGTTGTTCCGTGTTGATATCCACTGCTCCACAACGCACATCCTGTTCGACTATATATCTCGGTATTCACGAGAAAAACAAAACGTCGTTTTGGAAGCGGTGGCGGATCTTGAACATATCGATACGCGGGTGGGGGGTCTTTAATGTTATCGATCCTAATCTAGCATCTCGATTTACCCACCGTCATGATGTGGCTCTCGTTATATCTTTTCTATAACAATTCTCAACGCAATTAGTGTAACGAGATCTCCTCTTTGGCACATCTACATCATAAGTTTAATCTTAGAAGTAGATTAGCAACTAGATCTCACCGTTTTATTGTTGAAATAGTTCGATGTAAGTTCTATTCTACGAGTTTCTTTTCTGACCTATAGAACTCACTTCCGGTTTCCTACTTCTCTGCCAGGTCAATCAGTCAGTTAAGTGACATACGGGATACACACTTTGGGCGATCATGTCCTGAAAGAGACATGACTGGGCAGAATATTATCCCTCAGAATGTTGCCATTACTTTCTGAGGTATACTGGTTGTCAGCCAAGGCTATTGAACCCAACCTGTCCTGTTATTTAACCCATAACTGGAGGGAAGAAACGGATTAATACATTTCCCAAAGGTATTTGTGAGCAAGTGAATGCAATGAATTCAACTGAAATTTGAACTCGGCTCCCCGATTTGTCGTTCCGAACCACTCTCTACTGCACCACAATGAACATCCAATTTCCCAAGGGTATTTTCTTTTATTACACTTACGCGCAAATACCCTTGGAAAAAGTTATAAATCCGTGTTTCCCTCCAGTAATGAGTTAAATAACATGAAATATTGGGTTCTATAGCCTTGGTTGACAACCAATCTCCCGCAGAAAGCAATGGCAACTCACTGCGTTAAAATCATCTACCCAGTCAGTCATGTCTCTTTCGAGAGATGATCGTCCAAACGTGTATCACTTATGGCACTTAACAGACTGACTATCTCCTCTGTAGCGTCTATTCATTTTCTTCAATTTTTAGTAACCCTTTGCATCTTAGTGGTTTTATCGCCTTGCGTGGAATTAAATGGTTTAAAACAATTAATTTTCATGAATAATATATTTGTTTTTTATGTTTCCATTTTAGAATCATTTATTCTAAGCAAAGCAATAAGTTCGCTGAGATGCAAGCGGTTACTAAGTGGGAGGGAATATGACAAAAAAATTATAAAGGAAGAGGAAAAATAAAAGAACAGGAATTAAGTAAACATAATATACCGATTGGAATAGCATTCAATTTTTAAATATCAATGCTAACTAGAAAACAAGACGTTGAAAGTGAGTTCCATTAACGAGAAGTATGAGAGAAGAAATTCTTAACATAGAACTTACGGTTACACCAAGCTATTTCTAGTTGCCGTCAATCTAATACCCCGTTTAAATTAAAAAAGCATAAATACCATAGCGGAAAATACACCAGTACTATTACCATGAAAGTATATATATATATATATATAAAGGTACAGGGAAGCGGCGTGATGGTGGTGGGAATGTAACTGAGGCCGAGATGTCAATTCAGGTCCAGTAACATTACAAGTTTTATGACTCTTTATAAGAAACCAGTTTTATCTGTAGAATAAATAATGGAGTACTGCTGCCATATATGGTCTGGTGTCCCCGCTGTTCATCTCCGTGTTCTTGACAGGCTCCAAAGGAGAATCAGTAATGTGATAGGTACTGACTTGGCGGCTCGACTACAGCCACTTTCCCACCGACGAAATGTGGCTTCCCTGTGTCTGTTCTATAAATACTTCCATGGCTTCTGCTCCAGCGAACTTAAATTACCGGTGCCTCCGCAACAGGTGTTTACTTGTGCAACCAGACTGGCATCTGGGTCTCATCCATTCACAGTTAGATCAACCAAATACAGACGATAATTCTACTCCTTCAGCTTTTTTCTCGCACTTACCGCCTGTGGAACTCGCTTCCTTATTCTTGCTTTCCGGGTGGCTAAAACCTCCAGGAATTCAAATACAAAGTCAATACTCATCTCTTAACTACTTGATCCTAGTTCTTTCCACACCGCCCTGTATATCCTTTACTTTCTCTCAACCTTTGCAACTGTCATTATACCTGTATTCCCATCCTTCTCTTGCTCCTTTCGAACTGGTTCGTCATTCTCTTCACTCTCCTCTAATCTTTCTCTCTTGTGTAGCCCCCTGCACATCAGGGGCGTTACCACTTTGCTCGGGGTGATATGATTAAAAAACAAAAACAGAAATCAAAAGAAAAACAATAGAATAACAACACTTACCGGCGTAAGGGTCCCAGCTAGCGTCCAGCTGTTAGACAAAAATAACGCAGGTTGTATCTTAATACAAACCCTGTTGTATTTACTAGTCTTCCCACGCAAGGCCGGATGTGACACATGGTCATTTTAATGTGGGTATTCCCAGCCATATAGCTGGGCCAAAAATATGTCTGTCTATTTTTACCGAGTCGTGGTTCTACCCTTCGGCGGAACCTCGACTGGGTTTGTGCTCTCTGCTCGGAGGCAGATAGCTGACAGTGTTATAGGGTTATAGAGCAGTCATCCGAAGACGACTGCTTCAATGCAAACCCTGTTGTATTTACTAGCCTTCCCACGCAAGCCCGGATGTGACACATGGTCATTTTAATGTGGGAATTCCCAGCCATATAGCCGGGCCAAAAATATGTCTGTCTATTTTTACCGAGTCGTGGTTCTACCCTTCGGCGGAACCACGACTGGGTTTGTGCTCTCTGCTCGGAAGCAGAGAGCTGACAGTGTTATAGGGTTATAGAGCAGACATCCGAAGACGACTGCTTCAATGCAAACCCTGTTGTATTTACTAGCCTTCCCACGCAAGGCCGGATGTGACACATGGTCATTTTAATGTGGGAATTCCCAGCCATATAGCCGGGCCAAAAATATGTCTGTCTATTTTTACCGAGTCGTGGTTCTACCCTTCGGCGGAACCACGACTGGGTTTGTGCTCTCTGCTCGGAAGCAGAGAGCTGACAGTGTTATAGGGTTATAGAGCAGACATCCGAAGACGACTGCTTCAATGCAAACCCTGTTGTATTTACTAGCCTTCCCACGCAAGGCCGGATGTGACACATGGTCATTTTAATGTGGGAATTCCCAGCCATATAGCCGGGCCAAAAATATGTCTGTCTATTTTTACCGAGTCGTTGTTCTACCCTTCGGCGGAACCACGACTGGGTTTGTGCTCTCTGCTCGGAAGCAGAGAGCTGACAGTGTTATAGGGTTATAGAGCAGACATCCGAAGACGACTGCTTCAATGCAAACCCTGTTGTATTTACTAGCCTTCCCACGCAAGGCCGGATGTGACACATGGTCATTTTTATGTGGGAATTCCCAGCCATATAGCCGGGCCAAAAATATGTCTGTCTATTTTTACCGAGTCGTGGTTCTACCCTTCGGCGGAACCACGACTGGGTTTGTGCTCTCTGCTCGGAAGCAGAAAGCTGACAGTGTTATAGGGTTACAGAGCAGTCATCCGAAGACGACTGCTCCAATGCGAACCCTGTAAACTGTAACTGGAATCAAGCTAGTATTTATACAGAAATACCTCCACTCATTTACCAACAGCCAATCACAGCCCAAGCAATAGACTATCCCACTTGAGCACAATGAGATGCTCCAGGGCACCATAAATTGCTCTCTTTCTCAAGGTGGATTATTCTGGTCTCCAGAAGTTGATTTTCTAAGCGTCGCTTAGACGTGGCACAAGGCCGAAAGTATGGGGTACCCAGCGAGAATCGAACTCACTACTCCGGTGTAATAGGTACTAGCAAAACAAGCATGCTAACCATTACACCACGTCGAGCTGCCCCTGGTCTCAGATTGTTCCACAACTGAGTGCTTATCTTAACAACGTAATTGTTCTACATTATCTAGATGTGTAGTATCGATAAATGTCAAATTCTTTGTATTTTCGTAAAATTCTTGACAAAATATGTTAGAAAGATATGTTTTTGTAAGAAAATAGGTGTGTGACTTTTCGGTGGCCAGTTTGAAATTGTAAAACAAAAACTATTATCTAACTTTCCGTTTGGCTTCTCGTCAAGGGACTAATAAATAACGAAGATATCGGCAATCTGTAATCGATTCCTCTTTGCAGAAACCAGTGCAAAGGGCTAAGACATTTCATTTGCTAAGACTCGAGGCTTTTAGAAATCGCCAACACATTCAGAATTACAGGAAATGAAGTACGTGTAGATGCAACTAACCACCGTCAACTTCCGGTCATTGTAGGTTCCTCAAGGCATTAGGAATACGCTAAAACACGTCACATTTTGCCCAGACGAGTTTTAAGCGAACTTCCATGATTCTAAATTCCGCATGTTGTTTTGGTTTGTTTTATTCCCAGTCCAGGAATAGAATCTAAAAAGAGTGGGTGTTAATGCGCATGCCTATTTTCTCGAAAAAAGTTGAATTTATTTTTCTCTTTGCCAAGCTGAGAAAAAAATATTTTTTCTCGTTATAATTGTTACCTATGGCTAATATGTGCACGCCATTTTTGAAGTTAAATGTACATGTATATGCATATATATATATGTATGAGATGAGGTATTGTAAACATTTGCATTATTTACAAATGATGTATGGGTAGGTTTTGAAGGTTATCGCAATGCGTTTAATAAAATAGAGGAAGGTAAAGAAGTTGTTGGATATTACCTATTTATTACTCATTAATATTTCGAGATCAAAATCACATCTTCAGAATGGTAGGAGAGCTTGATTTCACGTCCTAACGTGGACCGTGCCTTTCAACGAATGGTCACCTTTCGCTGCTACTGTAGTAGTTAAGTGTAGTGTGTGTGTGTGTGTGTGTGTGTGTGTGTGTGTGTGTGTGTACCTGTAAGTATGTTTGTGCATGTATGTGTGTGTGCTTATGGTTTATATATGTGTGTGTTGACCGATAATAGGATTTGGCTTTTTTACATCTTTGTTAAAGTAATAGTGGGCCCTGTTTTATGATCTGATTATATATCTGTCTGCTTTAATTTATGGTTTATATATGAGGGAGGGAATCAAGCGCAGGATTTGGCATTTTCACATCTCTCACAGAGTGGTAGTGAAAGCAGTTTTACGGCCTGATATTATATCTGTCTGCTCTTTTGCACCAAAACATTGGAGAGTTGAGTTACTATAAGGAATTTAACTAAAACAGAGATATCCGAAAAGAACATGACACCTGTAATTAGAACAATGTACATCCGTGGACAAAATAAATGCTTCAATTCGAAATTCTAGCAATTATCACGTGGAGAAGCCCACAAAGTACAATGGCCAAAAGGTCCTAAATATGTCAAGAAAGATGAGAATAACAATTCCAGCTATATATATATATATATATATATAGTCATCCGCAGACAGATCTGTTTCGCTGTATCACAGCTCATCAGTACGGTTAGACTGTTGCTTTTAACCCAGGATTAAAACCCGGGCGAATTAGTGTCAGTCGGCGATTCTACCTCTGGGCTATGGGCGTCGGTAGAAGAAGACAAACACACACACATATATATATATATATATATATATATATGCGTGTGTGTGTGTGTGTGTGTGTGTGTGTGTGTGTGAGTTTATAACCCTGGGTTTCACGCTTTTGCGATCGTCAGACAAAAGCGTGAAACCCAGGGTTATAAACTCACACATATCTATATGAATATGTCTGCTTTATCACTGATATTGAGCGCTTTTAAACAAGTAATATATATAATGTGTAAACAATATATATATATATATATATATATTGATATTTATAATTATATACATACACATTTCACACAGACACACACACACACACATATATATATATATAAGCATGCGGTGTAGAAATAGAAGAATCCAAAGGAGTATCCTTTACACACAGCAGCAGGATAACTCTGTAAGAGAGCTCTAAATATATATGTATAAATACATATAGACCAAATATAAGAAAAAATTTAGCCAGACACCATATTTCATGGTAAATCGGAGGTTATTGGCCTATTTCAGGCGGACTATCATCAGCTTTCATCTTTATTGTACAGAAGATTTTACAAGAATGAAATTCACAAAGACCCCCCCCCCGAAAATATATATATATATGTGTGTGTGTGTGTGTATGTGTGTGTGTGTGTATGAATAAGTCCCGGGCGTGACATATAAATGGCGCCACTAATAAATAATCAATATATTTCTGAAGTACTAATCTTCAAATGGCACGTAAAAATATTTGGGCCCAATCGATTTATTTGTTTGCAAATTACAGTTATTTAAGTGTTGCAAATTTTCAAAACAATGAATTGCGTGTGTTGATAAAGCATTGCTTTCTGATGAGGGAAAAATGCGGTTCAAGCAAAGCAATGACTTCATAAGTTTTATTCGGACTCTGCTTCCTCGAAAACAACGGTTAAGAGCTAAAAGCTGTGTTTAAAGTGGGTGCTGCGTTCTTGATGGAAGACGTTATTTAGAGGTTGTACCTCGAAAGTAATTGTCACTATCAGCGTAAACCGCGTAAAGCTATTCACGTCTAAATTTTGTTGTGGTCTCTGTTTTGTAATCCTACAATAAATAAATGCTTCTTTTCAATCGAATGCTGTTTTGTTCCTATTTGGGATGAACGAGGATGTTTACCCACTGGGAATATGGACATTTCAGTAAAATAATTATTCTGCTCACAAAAGCAAATTTTTTCCCATAAAAGTTCTAATATTTAACCCATGGCAGTGGGGAAAAGAGATGGATTCATGTATGTTCTGAATGTATTTGAGCATATGTGCAACAAACTCGAGAGGAATTTATTGCTAATTCTGATCTGTTGTCATTGCATCATATGCAAGTGAAAGAAGGAAAGAAGTAAAAAAGAAGAGAAAGAGTAAAAAATAGAAAAGAAGGAAGGAAGGAAAGAAGGAAGGAAGGAAGGAAGGAAGGAAGGAAGGAAGCACTTATCCTCTTTTCTTTCTCTTTATTTATTATCATTTTGATAGACCAGGTCAAATCTTACACTCGAAACCTAAATTAGATATCTCAAGAAATTCACCTTTTCAGCCACAAGAAAAATAGTGAATAAAAACAAAAGAGAGAGAGAGAAAAAAAAAAAGAGATAAAAAAATGGTGACAAACAGTAAAGAATAGAAAAATAGCACAAAGCAAAGAAGAATGAGAGAAAGAGAGCAAATTTTGTTTAACGACATATGTACCACTGTGGTTTATTTAATGCCAAAAAAGGTGGGGTTTTAAAATATTTTCTTTAATGTTCTTTAATGTAAGAAGGTTGATTTAGTCAGATTTTAATGAAAATTTTATTTTTTTTATTTTATAAAACTGAACATATCTTCTAGTTTTATATTCAAACATGTATTGCTGGTAATATTTTTTCTTTCAAAAATGTTGGTTGTTTTGTTTTTATGGCATATCAACCTCGGCGGGTCATTTATTGGCAACTAAATTGTATTTATTTATTGCAGGCAATACCTTTTTCTTTCAACAATTTATTGTTTTTATATAAGTTTTGTGTTTAGTAATACTTTTTTCTTTTTGATTATCAAGATTCATTTTAAGGTCAAGGTCACTAAGTCCTGCTCTTGTTATTTAATCCATAACTGGAGGGAAGGGACGGATTAATACCTTTCCCAAGGGTACCAGTGCTTAAGTGAATGTAGGGTATTCAACTGGAATTCAAACTCGGCTCACCGATTTCTCTTTCCGGGCCAATATCCACAGCACCACAACGCACATCCGTCACTAAACGCTTACAAAACCTGGTATTCCCAAGCGGTCACCCATCTAAGTAGTGACCAGGCTCAATGTTGCTTAACTTCGGTGATCGTGCGAGACCGGGGTATTCAACGTGATATGGCCGTAAGCCAGTAAAGAATAAACAAAAAATAGCAAAGAGCAGAGAAGAAGAATGAGAGAAAGAGGGCAAGTTTTGTTTAACGACATATATACCACTGTGCTATATTTAATGCCAAAAAAGGTAGGATTTTAAGATATTTTTTTATATTCGGTTATTGTGATAAGGTTGATTTAGTCAGATTTTAATGAAAATTTTATAAAACTGAACATATCTTCCAGTTTTGTATTAAAACATGTATTAATGGTAATATTTTTTCGTTAAAAAATGTTTTATGGTAATAATTTTTTCCTTTGAAAATGCATTGTTGGCAATATTTTTCCTTCAAAAATGTATATTTTTATATAAACGTCTATTTTTATGTATATATTTCTATAAAAGTCTATTTGTATACTTTCATAGTATTTTGACCCCAGTTTGGGGGTTAACTATTTGCCCATAGCTGGGACCCTAACACGTGCTACCAATACGGGTTAGGGTGAACCTGGAACCAACAGCAATTAAGAAGTCCTCGTCACAACCTCCCAATTAAAGGCCTTGCTGCCTGATGCAGTTTACCGTCATACCCAGAAAAAGTGAAAATAGAAAAAGAATGAAAGAGAAAAGAAGAGAATGAAAAAAAGAAAGGATGAGAAAGAGTAACAAATAGAAACGCAGCAAAAACATAGGAAAAGAATGAAAAGAGAAGAAGAATGAAAGAGAAGAGAAATAGAAAGAAAGAAAGAAATTGAGAGCTATATCGTCTCCTTATCTTTCATTTCATCCTGTTTGATATGCTCTCAGCTTCCATGTGGATCTAAGGTAGACATTACATGAAACACACCTTTTCAACCAGAAGAAATACGTACGAAGAAACAAACAAGTGATTTTGTTTACAACGATTACATTTTCGAGAAGCAATGTCTTCTTCTATGCGATCAACTTTAAAACACCATGCGGCGTAAAAACAAAAATGTCTTCCTCTTACGTTCGCTGCCTGTCCAATATTCTACTTAATCTAAATACAAAAACCAAGATGTTTGTTTTCTTTGTGGACGTTTTTGGGGAGTTTACTTAGCAAAGAATTTAAATCATCAGGCCTAAAAAGATAATAAAAGAATTAACGGATGATTAACATGTATGAATGTGTTTATAATCATTCCGTCTCCTTTGGTATATCACCAAATTTACAAAACAACGCTTTTAATCACTAGACCATTGTCTCGTGAGAGAATTAGCGTTCATGCTAGACTATGCGCACGTCTTTAGTGGACCCAGCATTGAAATAAATATAACCTGGAACTGCTAATAAGATAAGGACAATGACAGCGAGTTTTCAATCGCATCAGCAACAATCAAAACATGAATGACAGCAGCAGCAGCAGCAGCAGCAACCTAATCTTTTTTTTTCTTTTTTATAATCATATTACCTCAAGCAAGGCATTTTTCCGCCACTGTTGTGCAGGGGGTTATATTCGAGGAAAGTTAAGAGAAAGAGTGGCAGGTTATATGGGGCGTCAGGAAGTGGGTAAGAGAAGGATGAGAATACTGATGAGAGTGGAGTGGATGGAGAAAGAAGAATGAGAGAGAGAAAATGCAGGTTAGTGAGATAGGAGATGACTATTGAGTACATTTAAATTCCTGGAGATTGTGGCTGTCGGGGAAGCAAGTAAACGGAATAGAATTCCACAGGCGGGAAGTGTGAGAAAAGAAACTGATGGAATAGAATTTGCGTTTACATTTTATTGGTTTCACAGTAAAAGGGTGGGATCTGGTTATTAATCATTTGGTTCGAGTAAATTCATATATAGGGGTTACCAGTGAGCTAAGTTCATCGGAGCAGAAGCCGTGAAAGTATTTGTAGAAGACATAAAGGAAAGCCATATTGAGCCGGTGAGAAAGTGACTGTATCTAAGCTGCCAAGTCGGGATCGATCATATTACAAATTCTTCGTTGGATTTTGTTCAGGACCACTAGGTGGATAGCAGGATCACCCGACCAGATATGGCAGCAGTATTCAATGCACGGGCGGATGGTAGATTTATATATGTGTAGGATTGTTTCAGACGAGAAAACCTTCCTGGCCTTATACAGAAAACCGACCTTCTTAACATCGGATTTAGCTATGGATTCTATAGAGTCATTCCACTTGAGGTCTATTGTGAGAGTTAACGCGAGGAGGCGCAGTGTTTTGCTTTCAGGGCGACTAGCCAAATACATGCTAATGAGGTGGGGCAGGAGCGATTGTCTGTGATGTTTAGTAGATAACAGATTCGTTTTGGAAGCATTACAATTCACGAGCCCTTTCTTACCCCAGTCCGCTACGGACCTAAGTTCCTTTTCAAGCTCGGCAGCGATGTTTGCTTTGTCAGCCGCAGCAGATTTTTGATCGAGTCGAGAGTAAACTGTAGTGTCGTCAGCGTAATCTGCAGACAGGTTAAGTTTATAGGTTATACTCACGTGAAGAAGACTGAGGGGGTAAACGGATAAAGAGATGTGTTAACAACTATACGCATATGTGTACAAATGTCGTTACAAAGGCGCTTATTTTCAGGAAGTGTCTGTAGATATTAATCGGTTAAACATGATTCCTGTATGATGTGTCTTGTCCCTTCTATATCTTGCTATCCCTAAAAGCTCTTAATACGCTTTCTTCTGTTGCCCCTCCTAAACCCTGCTCTGTTATCCGTTTGCTCAGGTCCATCAAGTATATCATGTGTGAATTTCCCTGTCTCTCTTTCCCTCTATCTAACCTGTGAGTGTCAGATTCTCCAAGCCCTCCTTCATCATGTGCCCATAGAATAACTGTCTTTTCCTGATGTTAAGTATTATTTTCCTTTTCGTTTTAATAAATTCCCCGGGCTTACATTTTCGATCCATAGTATCATCAGCATCTATCTCTAAAACCATATTTCGGTTCCTTCAACTATCTCCTTCATCTTTAAGGAAATTGTCCAGCATTCACTGCCATATTGCTAAACAGACATCAATCCAGTACTCTTCTGTTTGTTTTCAGAACAAATATATATATATATATATATATATATACAAATTATAGTTTAGAACATGTACAAATTACAGTTTACTACAAAAGTGTACATTTTGTTTCGACATCGAAAAAAGAATGTCTGATAAGGTAGTTTAATGGCTGAACTACCTGATGAGATGTAGTTCTTTTGTAGTAAACTGTAATGTACATGTTCTAAACTATAATAAATATTCATATACCTATTTCTATATTGACCAGTTTTAAATTAATGTTTGAACGTTGTTAATATTTTCTTCGTTCTTTATTCACTATATATATATATATATATTAACCTGACAGATAAACACTTTCCAAAAAGCTCAAAACTAAAAATTTTAAAAAGAAACACAATCAAGCTAAGTTATAATTGTACTAGTTATTTAGAAATTTTTCATAAAAAAACAAAACACCAGAAATTTAGATAACATTGTACAAAACAAGACCACTAATAATGAATGCAACTGCAGGGACAAAAATAAATACCCACTTCAAGGACTTTGTAATACAAAAGAAGTCATTTACAAGGCAAAAGTACATGACTTAAATGGTCAAAATAAAATATATTTGGGATCAACCAAAGACACATTTAAGACCAGGTGGTCCAATCACAAGTCTACATTCAAAATAGAAAACTTAAAAAATTGTACAAAATTGTCTAGCCACGTGTGGAAATTGAAATCAAAATATAGAAAGGATCTAGATATAACATGGGTTATAATGAAAATAGCCAATCCTTAAAACGGTGGCTAAATATGAAGACTGTGCCAGGAAAAAATGTTAGCGATTATGGTATTCTCAAACTAAAATGAACTATTGAATTACAGAACAGAAAATATGACTAAGTGTAACCATACTAAAAAAATATTTATTAGGTTCTTACAACCATGGATAAAATTTCTTGCAATTTCAAAAAGTGCGTGTTCAAAAATTCCCCGTCACGTGAGAGTTAAAAAAAAAACCACCGTTAAGTGAGCGTTCCTGAAAAAAAAACAAACAAAAAAACAAAAAAAAAAGGTAAACGGTAAAATCATTTATTGCAAATCACCTGAAGACACCACATGGCAGAAACAGAGGTCGAGTAATAACTCGTTTACAAATGAAGAATATATATATATATATATATATATATATATATATATATATATATATATATATGAAATTATTTGTCTGAACATTATTTTTGATCGATACTCGTATTTAAGTAGATATTCTCTTTATAATAAAAAAGTATTATATATTTACTTCTCCCATCCTGATTATTTACGATACCTTTTTTGGTCATTCGTCATCGAGAGGTCTAAGACGCACCAGATCAATCGGTGGCTTCCCCTATATGGATAGGGGTCACAGATTCGAATCTTGCCGAATGACACACATTTTCGTAACAAAACTTGATCGTAAATAATCAGCCCGGTAGAAATAAATATATAATACTGTTTGATTTTAAACAGAATATCTGCTTAAATACGAGTATCGATAAAAATAATGTTCATTTCTGTATTATATATATATATATATATATATATATATATATATATATATATACTGTGCAAAAGTATGAGGACAAGAACAATTTTATTTTTTATGAGGCATCAAAATAATATTTAAAATCATTCCTGTCCTAACACTTTTGCACACTACCGGTACTCTGCAAAAGTATTAGGACAGAGGTGATTTTCCTAAAAGTCCCACTGAAATTCAAGTACAGGGTGAAAAGCCAAACCTTTGTAAGAATTATTTAACTAAAAAGGAAGAGGAACGAAGGCTGCAGAATTTGAATTTGCCCCCAAAAAGCACTGTTGCACATCTATGGGATATTTTGGAAAAAAAAAAATTAAATGTAATATTACTCCGCAAGACACACTTTGGGAACAAATACAAGCTGCTTGGCAGGGGATACCATTAGATACATTGAAGAATCTTGTGATGTCAATGCCTGACAGAGTGAAGGCTGTGATCAAAGCAAAACTAAATTTATTTTGTAACAAGTATTTTTTCTGTTAAAGCAGTCATTGATAAATCACATAAAACTACTTTAATTAAATTGTTTATTCTCTGTCAATATCTAAACTTACTTATAAATGGAACTTTGTCTCTGTGTGTGTGTGTGTGTGTGTGTGTGTGTCCGTTACCTATAGACTCCGAAACTGCTGAACCGATTTTCTTGAAAATTTACACAGTTGTACTATAAGCATCTGCGAGTGTTCTTAGTAGGTTTTGTGTCGAGGTACCCCCGATACATATCAAAAATCGATAATCGAAAAAATCGGGTTATAGGAGAAATGGTCCGATTTTTATCAAATTTTATACACTCATAGACAAAGACATAAAAAACGATATTCAGGAGTTTTCAGGTTGCAGTTCTTACAATAGTGCAGAAGATCGATAATATACATTTATTATAGGTTTTATTTAGCCTTCCAAATTCAGTTTACGACGAAAAAAACTTATTTGATATCAATACCACGAAATCAAAATTTGACTTACATCCATTCATTTTTCTTTCAGTCTACGGTTTAGCTTTAACTGGAAACAACTATTGCTTTTTAGTCTTTCATGCCAACGTCCAAAGAGTCTGAGCTCCAGGACCATGAATTAGTTTTAAAGCTTTCATTACACCCGAACAACCCCAGGCTATACTGCTCGTGCTTCATAAAAGCATAAAACTTATGCACAGTACTGTATATATATATAGTTTTAAGGTATGATATGTTTATGGGATAAGGTGCCTATTATCAAGGATAGAGCCTTATGTAAATATAAAATGAACATTAGTGCCAATACCTTGAGGCGACAGTCTGTTTGATGCTCAACGCAATATTGCATGACAATTGCGTTTAAACAGTCTGTCGGTTTTTTTACTGAGGACAAGAAAGATTGAATCCATTCTTTCTTTATTTTTTTAGCATCCTTACGATTTGCGTTTTATAGAAGTAAACGGATATAGAAATTCTTCATTATTTTCTTTGTCTGAAGTTTTCTCGGCCTTTCCTTTATCTATTTTTTTTGTGGGTTTGTTTTTATTTTTTAATACTTAAGTTGTATTTTATTTTTGTGTTGTTTTGAATAAGAAGGTTCACTTTCTTTCCACTGTTAAATAAAATGAAGTTCATATTAGAAGAGAGATGTTTGATATTCAGAGCCTCTGTAATAGCGAGATATCTTCGCTGGTATGATTTATATGAACTTTTAGTGTTTTCGAACATAATTTTTATGAAGGCTTCTTGTAGATTTTAGGTTGACAGATTGTTTTTATGGTATTTTTATTTGTAATTATCGAGGGCCTTCTCGAGACCTGTAAGTTCTGATAGGGATTCATTTGTTGCTCATAGGATTTTTCTGGATCTGACGTGCTGTGAATGTCATATCGGCAGTACCTCTGTGTGGATAGAAACCACATTGAAACTCAGGCCGTATGTTATTAATTATTCTCTGATTTCATCTTGACAGGAGGATACAAGCTAGGATTTTTCCCGCAGCTGAAAGAAGAGCGATACCTTTAAAATTTCTACCTGTTACCCTTACCCTTGTAAAGGAAAATTATTATTGCTTCTCCTCACCTCCAGAAATTTGCAATAAAATCCTGCATCAATTAAACTACATGTTTGCAATCTAGCGGAAAATATCTGCAAAGAGGCCATCCCCTCCTCTAGCCTTGTCAATGTTAAAACTATGTACACCACGTCAAACAAATTTTAACGATGGTTGGTTATCGAGTTTTACTACAATAGGTATTTGTGAAATTTTATCAAGAACTCTCACCGCTACATTGGAGGGTCTATCAAGTAGCTCATCGAACTGTCTCCCCCATTGTTTGGAAATGCTATCCATGTCCGTAAGATGTTTAGTGTCATCCTCTGGCCTTAGAAGAATGATTTAGCGGATAGGGGACCGAATGCTTGACGCATCAAGCAGTATCTTTTTTTTTTTTTTTTAATCATTTCACCTCGAGCAAGGCGGAAACGCCACTGATGTGCAGGGTTTACATAAATTTAAAAAGATTAATTAGAAAAGAGTGAGGAGTACAAACTAGTTAGAAAGGAACAATAGAAAGCTGAGAAAGAAGGTGCGACGACAGATACATAGGTGGAGAGAAAGGGAAGGTTATAAAGGGGAGGGGAGAGAGCTAGAGGCCAGTGGTTGGTAGATGAGTATTAACTTTGCATTTAAATTTCTGGAGGTTGTAGCCGTCAGGAAAGCAAGAATACGGAAGCGAGTTCCACAGGCGGGAAGTGCGAGAGAGGAAGCTGCAGGAGTAGAATTGTCGTCTGCATTTGGCTAACCTGACTGTGAATGGGTGGGACCCAGTTGCCAGTCTGGTTGCACGAGTAAACACCTGTTGAGGAGGCATCAGTGACTTAAGCTCATCCGAGCAGAAGCCATGAAAGTATTTATAGAAGAGACAAAGGGAGGCCACATTTCGACGATGGGAAAGTGGCTGCAGTCGAGTCGCCAGATCAGTACCTATCACATTCTCCTTTGGAGCTTGTCAAGAACACTGAGGAGAACGGCAGGGGCACCTGACCATAAATGGCAGCAGTACTCCATGCACGGACGGATGGTTGACTTGTATATATGCAGGATGGATTCAGGTGGAAAAAACATCCTGGATCGACATAGTGACCCAACCTTCTTAGCAGTAGATTTTGCTATGGATTCAATATAGTGGTTCCATTTGAGGTCTGAGGACAGGGTAAGTCCGAGGAGGCGTAGTGTATTACTCTCCGGGAGAATCACCTGGTCCATGCTTATGGGAGGCAGAAGAGGTTGCCTGACTGGTATTTGTAGAGTCAGCTGCAGCTCGTATCTCAGCTGCTAAATTTGACCAACATTCTTCTTTTATAACAAGTAGAACGCGCTGAGATACAAGATCCACCCATGTAGTGACATGGTCTTCCTTGTGCAACTGAGGGATAGAAATCCGATAGAAAATTCCAGAAGACTATTGGCGTTAGTTTTTCCAGCGCCATATCTACCAAGACTGCTCAAGGCTCCCTAATCAATACCAACTCAGGTGTTTAATATCCTACCTTGAATGGCAAAATAATTGACTGGTGCATCCTGCCGTAGATAATGTCAACAAAAAATTGACAACCGGATTAAAAGTCGATGGCCTGGCAATGATTTGGTTGACAGTTATATCCGGGCTAGATAAAAGTCAACAAAAGACAAAAGTGGTAGATAGGTTTATCTAGCCGTAGATGGTGTCATGAACGTGCAAAAAAACAAAACGAAAACAGGCTTGAAATTCAATGGAGCGCTGGGTGTGATTGATAGATACATCCGGCCGCAGATGATGTCAACAAAGCGACAAACAGATAAAGTAAAATATGTGGGAGTTTTAAGACTATATAAAGTCTGGAATTTTTGGCTGAAGACAGAGAGATTAGCTAACGGCTCCAGGCGGCTCCTTCGTGTGCGTAAACTCTTTCCGACTGCTTTACACAACCTTCACAGACAAAAAATAAAATTATAAGAGTATATTTATTTATATATGTAACGCGTTGTTTGTCGACATCCAGCGCCGGTATATAAGCTTAGCATCACTAAACTCTTTATTCGTTTTTTTTTTTTAGACAGGCCGTGTTGTATTATCAACTTTCTTATACGATTCTTTTCAGCGACGATCTAATTGATAACATCTTCATTTTCATTAAACCAGTCTCACTTTCTAGTTGGTGTTTTCTCTAAGATTTCCTCAGACGCATCATAGATGTTCTTCATCAACGAATCTTATGAAGAAGTTCCTGTCACCTCGGCGAATTAGTTATGGTGCCCTCCTGCGAGGAATGAACTCTTCCTCTGGATACATATAAATTAACTGCGTGACTTCTAGAGAGCAGTCAACAGAGCAGTTACGAGAAGTTTAGTTACACCTACTTGTCAAGCAGTGTAATAATACCTTCGGAGTTACATATTTCTACATTACTATTCATTAACACATCTTTGGAATATCTTGATTTCTTGTTATACTAATAGACTGTTTTAAAACTACCTTCTTGTTCCGTGTTTTAATTCTGGCACAAACCGGTCACTACAACTTTGCAGCGAAGTTTCACCACCATTCCACAACAAATTGTCAACGAAGATCCACAACAGTTATATTTCCATGTAAATGTGTAATCTTGGTATTTTTACTATTAATATATATGTATTACTTTGTACATATGTCCTAGTTATACTAATACACTATTTTGAACCTACCTTCTGTGTTCCCTATCTTACTAATGACAGAAACCGGTCACTACAACTTTGTGGCGAAGTTTCGCCAGAACTCCACAACAAATTGTCAACGAAGATCCACAACAGTATATTTCCAATTAAATGTGTATTCTTGGTATTTTTACTATAAATATATATGTATTACTTTGTACATATGTCCTAGTTATACTAATACACTATTTAGAACCTACCTACTGTGTTCCGTGTCTTACTAATGGCACAAACCGGTCACTACAACTTTGCGGCGAAGTTTCGCCACAGCTCCACAACAAATTGGCGACAATGATCCACAACAGTATATTTCCATGTAAATATGTATTCTTCGTATTTTTACTATCAATATATATGTATTACTTTGTACATATGTCCTAGTTATACTAATACACTAGTTAGAACCTACCTTCTGTGTTCCGTGTCTTACTAATGGCACAAACCGGTCACTACAACTTTGCAGCGAAGGTTCACCACAATTCCACAGCAAATTAGCCAGGAAGACTCACAACAGTTACGTTTTTCGAATACCAGATGAATTCCTCGCTTTCACTAACTCACAAATACCCTTAAGAAAAGTAATAATCCGACTCTTCCCTCCAGGACAGATTAGGTTCTATAGCCTTGACTAGCAACTAGTCTCCCGCAGAAAGCAATAGCAACCTACTGCGGGATAATCTTCTACCCAGTCAGTCATATCTCTTTCGAGGCGTGAACGCCTAAAGCGTTTATCACGCATTTAACTGAATAGACGTTTGCAAATCTTTCTAGCGTGTACTTTTTCTCTTAGATATTAGATAAATTTTAAATTTGACTCTCAACAGGGCATGATCCGAGCACCTATCACAACCACACGAAGATCGAATATTGTGCACGTCTTGCATATCTCTTTTGCAAACGAGGAGACAAACAATCAGATGTTATTGGTTAGAGCGAAGATTAACCCATGTAGTGACATGGTCATTCTTGTGCTTGAACTGAGTGC
This sequence comes from Ascarosepion bandense, assembly GCA_037127315.1. Lineage (NCBI taxonomy): Eukaryota > Metazoa > Mollusca > Cephalopoda > Sepiida > Sepiidae > Ascarosepion > Ascarosepion bandense. The sequence continues at coordinate 3,693,677 of JBBBDQ010001830.1, forward strand.
TAACGATAGAGATTAAACCCGATAGAAAATTTAAGAAAAACCTTGGAGTTATTTTTTCAACGCCATATCTACCAAGACTGCTCAAGGTTTTTCAATCAATACCAACAACTCATAAGGAATAATCTTGTCGACACAGAGTTTAGTACTCTTTTCAAGGACTCATAGAACCGAGCGATTCCAACTTCATCACCTCCAGTGTCGGTGTATTGATGCTAACTACAGTGGCCCAGTGAGGTCCATGTAGGTGTAGGCGTCATTAAACGCTCAGCGACACATTTTGGGGCTTCTGCAATGCTTGGCACTAGTTTGCTACGAATAGCAAAACTCTCACTAGCCTCTCTATTTTCGTCAACTTTCTTGTCATTTTAGTAAAAAGGTATAGCCGAATCCAAACTCCTGGAGACGTGTTATCAAAAAAGCAGTTATATCAATCGAATATCCCTCAAGCTCTCTGGAAACAAGAGCCATACTTCCTTTAGAAGTACGTTACTGGCCATAATTATTCGGCCACACCAGTGTTATAACAAAATGATGTATTCATACTATCTTTCAGTAACTATTGTCAAGTGAATAATTGTAAATGAAAACAGAATGGTGCTTTTGTTAATATTGCACAATAACATGTGCATCCAATGAAATTATAAATATTTAATAATTAACTATATTGCAGTTTTATCAGTGAAAAAAAATGAAGAAAATTTAGGCTGATTCGGACGAGTTCATCTTTGCTTTTTGCCTTGTAAAATTTTGAAAATTTTTAATAACAAATGAAGCATTCTATTTTTATTAGGTAATAAATACTAAAAATAGAATTAAATACATCATTTCTTTAAAAAATGACTGGGGTGGCCTAATAATTATGGCCGGTAGAGTAGGTCCTAAAAGTACTTTCTTTATATTCTCGTTTTAGTAAAAGGCAGTATATGGGATATATATTAACAAATGAGATAAAAGAAAATGAAAATCAGAATAAACGGAGCTAAACTAGATTATATAAAAAGAAATACAAGTGTTTGTACGTTCCGGCAGAATATCGGAAATTGTTTCTTTGCTTTTGTATGAATTCAAACGCATAAGAGACTTCTACCAGCCTCGTTTCTGTTCGTCAGATGGATGTGATAGGCAATGTTTAGATCACCTTTTATAAACCCTCTACAGTAATCTTTTGATGAGCAGTGTTCTCCGAAGAGGAGCTGCTCAGACACCTCTGGGAGCGATCGAAAGACACCTCTCTCTCAGTGAAGATGAGTAACCGACTATATATCTAACCAGTGGCTACCAAGTGTGCAAATCAGTAGTTACATACTGCCAGTCCGCATCGTCTTTGCGATTGAGATTCGTAAAACAACAATACACACAGATCTAAGAGTATCTGTCAGCAATGTTTGGTTAAAGTTGCCTATATCTTCACAACACCTTGACAGTTCTCATCAACACACGCCTATAACTCGTAGACAAGCGGGAGTAAGTTATCCAGTAAAAATATGAATATACGTCGAGTCTTCTTTCAGAATTTCTTTCTCTTAGATAACACCCAAAAGGCTTATCATCCGTCGTGGTCTTACTTCGCACATGGCCTCTTCCTAGGTTTTTTTTAACATCCCCTTGTGTTTGAGTTCAGAATTTTCTCTTCTGGAAGATTGATTGAAACAACAGCTAACAAGCTTCTCACTTCAAGTCGGCTTATCGTGCGCCTGTGCACCAACAAATTATAAGTCCCCGCGCAGGTATATATATATATATAGCCTTTGAGATTTGAAAAAAATCACTCGACCGGCGGTCGAGAGCGAGAGCGAGGGAAAATCTATTCGCCCCAAAATCATTTTACTCGACCCACTATTTTCTTAATAGTCGCCTTACGTAAACATGGCGTGAATCGCTGAAGGAAAACAAAATTGAAATTTTAATTAAAATTTCGAACGTGTTAGAAAGAATTCTAAATTTTTTTAAAATAATAACAAAATTTGATCCTTCCTCTTATTAATAGTACAAATATTTTGATGATAAAACTTTGCTTTTATTAAGTTTTAACTTCATGATATTTTAGGGGAGCAATTGAGTAAACGTATCTAAATTCGTAGTTTCTTTGGACCTGTAATATGTTTAAATTTGTTGACATTACGATACATTTCAGAGCAGAGATGGTTATTAAGATGAATTTGAAAATTATGTTATAGGCTTAATTTGACTTCGTTTAGACTAATTGTCATTGGTGGTCATTCGTGGTCGAGAGGTCTAAGACGCGCCAGATCACATGGTGGCTTCCCCTATGTGCATAGTGGTTGTAGGTTCGAATCTTGCCAAATGACACACATTTACGTAACAATTTATCGTAAGTAATCAGGCCGATAGAAATAAATATATAATAATGTTTGATTATAAACAGAATATCTACTAAAATAAGAGTATCGATCAAAAATAATATCCACAAAAATCATTTCAAATTGTAGGTTGTTTTTAATCAGTTTCGTAAATCGTCGTAATTTCCGTAATATATATATATATATATATAGTTCCTGTGCATAAAGTTTTATGTGTACTTGAAAAAATGTATAACTTTATTTGTATTTGCTATAGACAGAATGTGCACCCGAACTCTATGGACACCCTATATATATATATATATATATATATATGTGTGTGTGTGTGTGTGTGTTATGGACTCTCCCGTCGGTTTGGATGCATAAGCGTCTAACTGAGACTACCACACAAAGAATTGTTTAAAGTGATGAAGGCTTGTATAGCACCATCCACACTTTTTGGAACTGCTGATAACAAACAATCGGTGCAGAAGTCCGCCACAGATTGCATGAGCAACAAACCTCAGTTATTTAACCCATAACTGGAGGGAAGGGACAGATTAATACCTTTCCCAAAGGTACCAGTGCGTAAGTGAATGCAAGGTGTTGGACTGGAATTGGAACTCGGTTCATCGATTTCCCCCTCCGAGGCCCGACATCCACTGCACCACAACGCACATTCCCAAGCGGTCACCCATCTAAGTACTAACCAGGCTCATATATATATATATATATATATATATATATATATATATATATTCTCTAGGATCATTTAATGCTGCGGCACCATGTACCTTAAATTTAGTGTATCGGGGCAGCAAAAAATTTTCTAAACATATGCTGTTAAATATAAGAGACAATGAATGTCTATTATGTTTAATAACGAGCCTTTCTAAACATCGTATTTTGGCTTTAATTACAGGTGAAAATAAAAACAAAAATTGATCAACATTTGGATAATCTTTTATTACGTTGGTTCTAAGCTTTTAAAGCTTTTGAAATCAAAGCCAAAATAGGACGTTTAGAACGGCTCATGATTAAACATAGTAGACATTCATTGTCTCTTATATTAACGGTGTATATTTGGAATATATATATATATATATATATATATATATATATATATATAGTGCATCGATGCAGCAAATAAATGTCTAAACATAGACTGTTAAATATAAGAGACAATGAATGTCTATTATGTTGAATCATGAGCCGTTCTAAACGTCATATTTTTGCTTTAATTTTAGCATTAAATGATCCTAGAGAATTTTTGTCTTTATTTTCAACTGAAATTAAAGCCAAAATACGACGTTTAGAACGGCTCATGATTAAACATAATAGACATTCATTGTCTCTTATATTTAACAGGATATGCTTAGAATATATGTTTTCAAAATTCCAAAATGTTGAATGAACATTTCAACATGAAATCCCTAAGAGATCTCACGCCTCCTCAGCAACAGTCAGTCTATATGAAAATGGGAATAAAAATAAGATTAAAAAGAGAAATTAAAACAATTTTTTTTCATTTTTTTCTCTTTTTAATCTTATTTTTATTTTCATTTTTTTATATAGACAGACTGTTGCTGAGGAGGCATGAGATCTCTCTTAAAGATTTCATGATGAAATGTTCATTCAACATTTTTGAATTTTGAAAATTTATTTTATTTTATATTAGCTCTGTAATTTTAATTACATTGAGCTCTCCTCCTGTATCATTTTTTAATATTAAAATTTCTAATATTAATTAGGATCAGGTCGTTGGAATTTACCTTCCTACTTTTCAGTTTCGGATTAAAGTAATTTAATAAAATATATATATATATATATATATAGCCTGGTCAGTACTTAGGTGGGTGACCACTTGGGAATACCAGGTGCTGTTAGCGTTCACGGATGTGCGTTGTGGTGCGGTGGATGTCGGCTTGGAGGGGAAAATCGGTGAGCCGAGTTCCAATTTCAGTCGAGCACACTGCATTCACTTGCGCACTAGTACCATTTGGAAAAGGTATTAATCCGTCCGTTCCCTCCAATTATGGTTTAAATAATTGAGGTCTGGTGTTCATGCGATCTGTGGCAGATTTCTGCACCGATTGTTTGTTATCAGCGGTTCCAAGAAGTGTGGATGGTACTACACAATGCCTTCACCACGATAAACAAATCTCTGTGTGGATGTCTTACTAAGGTTTGACCCTCATACATCGAAATCGATGGGAGAGTCCATAATATATATATATATATATATATATATACCAATCAAGTGCACGCTTAAATTTATATAGCTGTGGCAATAGGGAAAAAAGTTACATATATATATATATATATATATATATATATATACCAATCAAGTGCACGCTTAAATTTATATAGCTGTGGCAATAGGGAAAAAAGTTACACATATATATATATATATATATATATATATATATTTCCCTGTTGCCACGACTATATAAATTTAAGCGTGGACTTGATTGGTATATATATATATGTGTAACTTTTTTCCCTATTACAGCTATATAAATTTAAGCGTGCACTTGATTGGTATATATATATATATATATATATATATCCCTGTTGCCACGACTATATAAATTTAAGCGTGCATTTGACTGGCATCTAAGTCGCACCCTTTACTCTTGAAATAATTGCAAACGCAATTTTACTCAGTTTTTTTTCTTCTTCCCGTTTGCGGATCTCCCTTCCGTTTACCTGCTTCCAAGACAATTACAATCTGCCAAAATTTAAATGCAACGTCAATCGATATTTCTGTCTTCTTGAACCCCCTTCATATTTTGTCCTTTCTTCAGTTCTGTCTATTTTAAGTTTTGTCTTTCGCTGGCCATTTCTTACACTAGTTCACAAAGAATTATAAGAATGTTTTTAAAATCAACTGCCATCTTGTCTCTAACGGACCGATCAGACTTCTAATTAATCCCTAGTATACATTCAGATATTTATTACTAGCTGCATAGCCCGGCGTTTCTCGGTTGTAATGAAAGCTTTAAAACTAATCCATGGTCCTGGACCTCAGACTCTTTGGACGTTGGCACGAAAGACTAAAAAGCAATAGTTGTTTCCAGTTAAAGCGAAACCGTAGACAGAAAGAAAAATGAATGGATGTGAGTCAAATTTTGATTTACTGGTATCGATATCAAATAGGTCTTTTCGTCGTAAACTGAAATTTGAAAGCTAAATAAGTCCTTTGAGTAAATGGTATCATGGCTGAGACTAGAACTACAATTATACCTACTTAGAGCCAAACCCGAAGCAAAAACTAAAATAAAAGGTCTGAAAAAAATACAGACATGCAGGCAGATCAACAGACACACACACAAACATCTTGCCTTATATATATAGATTATATATATATATATATATATATATATATATATATATATTATCGATGTTCTGCACTATTGTAAGAACTGCAACTTTGAAATTTCTGAATATCGTTTCTTATGTCATTGTCTATGAGTGTATCAAATTTGATTCAACTCCTTTTATAACCCTATTTTTTCGATTATCGATTTTCGATATTTATCGAGTACCGCGACATAAAACCTAGCTAAGAACACTCGCAGACTCTTATAATACAACTGTGTAAATTTTCAAGAAACTCGTTTCAGCCGTTTCGGAGTCTATATGTAACGGACACACACACACAAAGTTCCATTTATAAATAAGTTTAGATAGATTTTAAATGAGTTTGTCTTAATTGGTATTACAAACCCAACGCCAAATCAGAGAGATATCCTCTGTTCTTACCGAATATTATTTGCTAAAATATGTTTTGTTATGTTAATATAAACTCCATGGCAATTTTGTTCATTTCTATGCATGTCTATCTTTTTCTTATTTTTCTTAATCTCAACAATCTCTCCATGTATGCATTAACAAAGGGAGATAACCATTTGTTATTTTCTTTGCAGCCGTTTGTTTTTTTCCACTTATTTTTTCATTTTCATTTTCTTATTTTTTGTTTTTAATTTAATATTCTCCGCAAACCTGGTGAACCGATTTTGTGTAGTGTCAAGTAATGTGTTTGTCGCTCTCCTGAGATGAAGTGAGGAAGTTGGAAATTGAGTAACCACCACCCCGCTACAAATCCGCACCGACAAACACACACCGGTAAAGGAGAAAGTGGGGTGAACGTCTGGATATTAGAACAATGCCATTAGCTTGTGTAGTCAGAGCCTTATTCTGCCAAAACCCACATAACCAACGCCTCCATCCTTCAGTCCAGATGCGCCGGCTTTTTCTTTTCCCGCCAAAAAAAGAAAAAAAAAGGAAGAAATAAACATTTTAACGTTCGGTATAACTGAAAATAATTCCACTTGTTTGTGTTTACGTTTCGTGTGATGAGATCGAAGTGTTTGCTACTTCGATTTATTCCGTATCGATCTTGTCCTTTTGCTTTCTTTGCAGAAAACTACTCACTGTGATCTTCACAATCTGCCCAACCACCCAACTCTCTCTCTCTCTCTCTCTCTCTCTCTCACTCTCACACACACACACACACACACACACACACACAAACATATGCATAGACAAACGTAATAACACCTCATACAGCACACCCCATTTTTATATTCACCCAGAAAATATATCAATCTGGCAAAGACTGGCGAATGCAAGACATATATTCGCCAAATACTTTTATTTTTATTCAGCTCCTAGCAGTATAGTCTGGCGTCGCTCGGACGTAATGAAAGCTTTAAAACTAATCCATGGTCCTGGAGCTCAGACTCTTTGGACGTTGTGGCACGAAAGACTAAAAAGTCATGGTTGTTTCCAGTTAAAGCGAAACCGTAGACTGAAAGAAAAATGAATGAATATAAGTCAAATTTTGATTTCCTGGTATTGATATCAAATAAGTTTTTTCGTCGTAAACTAAAATTTGAAGACTAAATAAGTCCTCTGAGTAAATGGTATCATGGCTGAGCCTAAGAACTACAATTATACCTACTTAGAGCCAAACCTGAAGCAAAATAAAAGGGCTGAAAACATGATTTTCATCAGAGCGGATAGGATATGTTCAATATCGGAGTCAAATAAGTCATCCAAGGATAAACTAACGTCAGTAAGTTCATGAAAACATCGTACCGATCGGGAGTAAAATTAGAGAAAATGGGCCAGATTGATGGCTGAATATCGGTTTTTGATCAGATTCGATAGAATATCGGGGTTATCGATTTCCGATATCGGGGAAAATGAATCATCTGTGAAGATCTACTCATGTTTGAAACTTAAAATGATAATTTTACCAAGTTAGGGCAAATTCTGCAGCAAGAACCACGATAAAAGGGCCGATATTCTGATCTTGATCAGACCGGATCGAATATCGGGGTATCGATTTCCGATGTCGGAGGGAGATCATGAATTGACCGGAAACCTAAAAGATATTTGTGGTAATTTGGTGAGAATCGAATATTGTGGATTTGTATAAGGGACATAGACAGACAGACAGATAGACAGATACACACACAAACACCTTGCCTGTTATATATAGAGATTTTTCTGGCACATGGCTACAAGAGCACAGTGTATAATGAAGATCGATTTATTAATAAATGAAGTTTAAAAATAACAGACAATTTTTCCTCCTCGCTTTTCAGAGCTCAATCGTGGACAAACAATAGAAACATGGACACAATGATGAAGTCGAAGTAATTGTGTGCAGTGTCTAAATGCAATCTGTCGTATATTTCATTTTGTATATTTTTGTCCTCTGTTGGTCTTTGAAGAGCGAGGAACGATATATTTTAATGTTGTTTCTCTTTTGGTATATATCTCGATTCACCTCTTTTCACGTAAGTAATATTTTTTCTCATCTTTTCTTTTTCTCCTCACTAATTTTATTTTTTTTTTATTAGAAAAGTGATATATAAATTTTACATACCAGGAACAATTTTTGGAAAGAAAGAAACAACTTTTTTTTTCGATTCGTTTCTTCCTTTAGTACTCCATCAGACTAAAGTGTTCGGTCAGTCGGTTAAGTGCCAAACCTGATACACGATTAGGCGATCATGTCTCGAAATAGACATGACTGATTGGGCAGAAGATTATCCTGCAATAGATTGCTATTGCTTTCTACGGTAGACTCTTTGCCAGCCAAGGTTATAAAACCCAATCTGTCTTGTTTTTTAACCCATAACCGAAGGGAAGAGACAGATTAATACCTTTCCCATGGTATTTGCACGTAAGTGAATGAAAGTAATTTAACTGGAATTCGAACTTGGCTTCCTGATTTCTCGTTTCGAGCTGATATCCACTGCACCACAACACACATCCAAAGTGATGTTTACGTTGATGTCACTACACATGGGCATGATTGAGAGTCAACGCTGGAATTTTTATTTTTAATAATTTTAATGTATTTTTTAACGTTTTTATATGTGTATTTATGTGTACTTAAATTAGATTGAACATGTGAGCAATGATTAGACTTTGGAAAGGATGGAAACGAAAAGGAAATCAATACTGAGCATCAAGAAAAACAGCTAAAGTTCCTGGGACATACAATGAGGACAGAGGGTTTGGTGAATCTGATATTAACAGACCAGACAGAGGGAAAAAGAGACAGGGGAAAGCAGCGAATACCATATTTGAAAGGCCTGATCAGGTGACTGACAGAACGAGGGTAATTTGGTGAGAATCGAATATTGTGGATTTGTATAAAGGACATAGACAGACAGACAGACAGACAGACACCTTTTAGATATAGAGATTTTCTGCTTCATCATTGTGTCCATGTCGCTATTGTGTGTGCATGATTGAGCTCTGAAAAGCGAGGAGAAAAAATTGCCTGTTAACAAGAGAAAGCGTGCTAAGAACCACCATCGATAGGGAGAAAGAGAAAGACTTGATCGCCTACGTCCTCAAATCACAGGGCACATAGAAGAAGACTTAAATTGCTAGAGTCAACAGTAAATTTAACGTCCAATCTTTTAAAACTCACGTAACCTTTGCTTCTTTCGAGGCAAAAACGTTCACTTCGATTGTTGACTGCGGCTGCATGTAGGGCGCGGGTTCTGACTTCGCTAGAGCTTCGTCAAGCCAAGTCCTTTCCCCGGCTGCCTAAATACATTTCATATTTCTTGGTGATCTTTTATTATCACAAGGAGTGATAAGTGATATTTTGTTAAAGTGATAAGAACAAAAAAGAAAAATGAACTAACTAAAATTTTCTTCTTGTTCGATGTGCCTTGTCCTTTCAGGTCGTGGGCGATCAAGGCCTTCCACGTTTCCCTATTCCTAGTGGCTCTTAGCACACTTTCTCCTGTAACATCTCGCAAGCCCCCTTATGTATTCCATCTGCTCAGGCCATTCAAATATGTTATCCATCGCTTTCCTCTGTCTCTTTATCCCTTTATCTGGCCTTTTAGTATCGGGTTCTCCAAGCCCTCTTGCCTCATTGCTTGACCCAGGAAATTTAGCTGTCTCTTCATGATGCTCAGTATTAATTTCCTTTCCGTTTTCATCCTTTCCAAAACCTCGTCATTGCTCACATGCTCGATCCATGATATCCTCAGCATCCTTCTGTAGAATCACATTTCAATTACTTCAAGTTTTTCCTTCATCTTTGATGATATTGTCCATCATTCACCTCCATATTGAAGAACTGACATCACATAGCAATCTAGTATTCTCTTCTCTGTTTCTAGCGAAAGTTTTCTGTCTCTTAATACTTTATTCAGCGTCTGGAACCTGTCCTTCGCCATGCCAATTCTCCTTCGGAACTCTGTGTCACACTTTCCGTCTTCTGTTAGAAGATATCCCAGGTATTTAAATGTTTGTACCTGTTTAATTTTAGTATCTCCTACCTGTATCTGGCATTTTTGGCTGCTCTTTTTGCAGATGACCATGCATTCGGTTTTCTTGCAGTTTATTTGTAGTACTTTTTTGTCACTCTCTTCAGCTACCTTCTGTAGGAGGTCTTGTAGTATACTTTCTGTGTCTGCAATCAGCACTGTATCATCTACGCACCTTATGTGGTTCAAATTGTGGTCTCCGAAGACGAATCCTGGTATAATATCTAGGGTCCTCAAAATAGTCTGGCTGAACAAGTTGAATAGATGAACTGTACTATATACGTACATGACATACTGACAAAATTAATCTAAATTTTAAAATTTCAGCGTTTCCGCGTATTCATATGCAAGTGTAATATCATTGGTATACGCTGCTTTAATTCGATGCAATCGTAAAGGAAAGTAAAGCAGTCGACAGTCTTCGGAGCAATAAGATATTGACGGAAGATATAAGCAAATTTGAAATAAGATCGGATGTTATAATTCATTGTTTCTCTTATATACAATGTCGTATTTTTTAATTTTGCACATTGACATGAATCACGATAATATCGGTATTGAACAATTGATGTGTGAAAACTTTTCAATAAATACTTTTTTTTAATCATGCCGCCCCAAGCAAGGCAATTTACTGCCACTGTTGTGCAGGGGGTTACATAGGAGGAATGTTATGAAGAGTGAGAGGTTGCAGTGGGAGTCAGGAAGAGAGTAGGAGAGGGAAGAGATTACTCATGAGAGTCGGGTGAACAAGGAGGAATGTTATGAGGAGTGATGGATTGCAGGGGGTGTCATGAAGAGAGTAGGAGAGGGAAGAGAGTACTGATGAGAGTGGTCTGGATGTAGAAAAGCATGAGAGAGAGGATGTAAGTTAGTGTGACAGGAGATGACTATTGACTTTACATTTAAATTCTTGGCGATTGTAACTGTCAGGAAAGCAAATATGCGGAAGAGAATTCCACAGGCGGGAAGTTCGAGAAAAGGAGTTGCTGGAGTAGAATTTACGTTTACAATTTTACTGTATAAGGGTGGGACCTAGTTGCTAATCTTGTAGCTCGAGGAAATTCGTATAGGGAGTCAAGTTCATCGGAGCAGAAGCCGTGAAAGTATTTGTAGAAGAGACACAGGGAAGTCACACTGCGTCGGTGAAAAAGCGACTGTATCCTAGCTGCCAAGTCAGGATTGATCACATTACAGATTCTCCGTTGAATTCGAGATGATAAATACAAAGTTAATTTCAGGTTATATGTTTTTATTAGAAATATTTACAATAACGTAATTGTGTACGTTGCAGAATAATTTAAGAGAAAAGAAAAAACATATCCAAATAGAAAGATGTTGCAAACATATCTTCTTTCTGAGATATATTTAATATTTAAGTCAATCGGTGATCGCAAGTCTCCATCCGGGGATTGATGCTGATCACAAAAGTCGAACGATATGACGGTTTTTAGTGTCATGGCTCTCCATCATTTTCTAGTTATTTGCATCTCTTAGTGAATTTGCCTTTTTGTAATCTCTACTAAACTCCGATCTGCCAACCATTTACACAAGTTCCCTGGGTAGGTTATCCGTTGTTTTCCTCTGTACTTCTTGGCCTCAATAATTCTGGTGAGTATCCCATCTTCCAACCGTTCTTCCTTTATTTTATCTAATTTCAATTGTCACTTTCTGATTGTACTTACTTGTACTAGTTTCGGCACAGGAAAAGTTTGTCGGAAGTCGGCAGTCTGGGGGAGTTCTCTGTCTTCAGCCCCAAATTCTAGACGCTGTATAATCTTAAAACATCAACAAATTTTTTTTTGTTGCTGTTTTGATCGTCAAATCCTACATTTTGCAACAGCAACCCTGACCTGATTCTAAACTAGTCAGGCCACCTCCTTGAAAACGTCGTGCTACGCACTACAACATTGCAAAAACAGTAATGATATTTATTTGCATAAAACATACAAATTGTAGCACAAGGCCGAAAAGTGGGTGGGTAGAGGGTGGTCTTCAGTATCTATCTTATACCTAGCTAAACACTATCATGACCCAATCACTCATTATAATTTGCACATTTACCACAAAAACCCATCCATCACCTCTCAATCCTTCACACACCACAATACCACATATTTTAAGGGACACCTAAAAACAGGGAAATAATCCATGACAATAAAAATGCAGCTATGTACAACATATAATTTAATACATTTAATGGAATCTGAAATGATGGCGGGGACGATGAACCTATTAACAAACTAAAATGCAACGAAATTTTTAAAAGAAAACAAACGATGTTAGTAAGACCCGTCTTTCCCACAAGACGGCGAAATCAAGAGGCAGACTTGCTAAGGGAGTGGGGAGGTATTCAAATAATTAAATGAATAGGAAAATCGAAGGATGACTCATCCAAAATAAAATGAGGCCAAAACAAACTGGGGAGGTTGTGTATCTCGAATTGGATCATAACAAAAGAAAGCCGTGTACAGGCTAGGAACACATTCATTCACATTAACTAGATACACAAAAGAGAGCTACTTTAAACAGGGGAATATTCCAAATAAATCCACCCCGATGTAAATAGCAGATATTTATTTATTTTATTTTTTTGTTTTGTTTTCAATGATTTCACCCCAAGCAAGGCATTTTACTGCCACTATTGCGCAAGGGGTTACATAGGGGAATGTGGCGAGAAAGAGTGGTTAGATATAGGAAATGTCAGAAGGAGGTTGATATACGGGTAAGGATATAGATGGGAATAGTGTTTGAGAGAATGGATGCGAGTTAGGAGGTGTCTATTGACCTTACATTTAAACACCTGGAGATTGTAGCTGTCGGGGAAACAAGTATGCGGAAGGGAATTCCACAGGCGGGAAGTGCGAGAAAAGAAACTGTTGGAGTAGAAATTGCGGTTATATTTTATCGGTTTCACTGTAAAAGGGTGGGACCTAATTGCTAATCTAGTATCTCGTGCAAATTCGTACCTAGGGGGCACCAGTGATCTAAGTTCATCGGAGCAGAATTCGTGAGAGTATTTATAGAAGCGCCTCAGGGAAGCCACGTCACGCCGGTGAGAGAGTGACTGCAGGCGGACTGCCACGTCGGTATCGATCACATTACAGATTTTCCGTTGTATTTTGTCAAGAACCCCGAAGAGAATAGCAGGGGCACCCGACCAGATGTGGCAGCAGTATTATTCAATACGCTGGCGGATGATAGATTTATATATGTGCAGGATAGATTCAGACGGGAAAAACTTCCGGGCCCTGCAGTGGATCTAGCAATGGATTAGATATAGTCTTTCCATTTGAGGTCCGCAGAGAGTGTGAAGCCAAGGATGCGTAGTGTTTTACTCTCTGGGAGGCAAGCCTGTTCCATGCTAATGGGCGGTAGGTGCGATTGTCTGTGATGGTTAATTGATAACAGCTTCGTTTTGGAAGCATTAAAATTTACAAGCCATTTCTTACCCCAGTCCACTACGGATTGGAGGTTCTTTTCAAGGCGTGAGACTAGAAGAGAAAATTAAATTAAAACATTGCAAAAAACAGTAATTACTATCATGGTCGGACGTCGACCGTTCTTATTGACATATGTTAGTCAGCGAAAGCCAATGAAAATGAGGCTTTTCACGCTCCTCTACTTTAGAGTAGTGTCTTTCCCTACCTCCTCTTTTACTACGTCTGCTTTAACTCTGCTACGGAATCCATAACGAGGTAAGTTGGATATTTTAT